>VDFB02168118.1:121718301-121822211 GCA_007258455.2 Sequoia sempervirens | reverse complement strand
TATTGTTTTTCTCATTAACAACACTATCCCTACTATCCCTAGCTCCACTCAAGATTTGGGATGTACTCAAATCCAAGGTGGAAATTCATCCCTACCTCTAGGATACCCATTTCCATTCCTACATATACTAGTACTCAACCTACCATAACAATTCAACCTACTAGCAATGTGAAAACTTAGGAATTTCCATAGGGAATTCCTCTAGCTTTGTGCCTTCAACTACAATATCTCCTCAAACCTCCTCCATCTTGAGTTTAAAATTTACTTGTCATCCGCATACATACACTACTCCACCTTATACCCCTGCACCTTACAACAACAATGACGCTATCATTAACACACTTTTACACAACATGGCATCCCTTCAAAAATAATTTGCAACCCTAAATCAAAACAACAATGGTCAACCCTTGAAATATATCAAAACCAATCCCTTGTCCTTGGAGATATTGAGAGAAAAAATTCCATAAGGAGTAGAAGTTCCCTGATTTGAGAAATATGGTGGGAAAGGAGATCATGTTAACCATGTTTCTTCTTAAACCACTCTATGTAGTGATTTCATCTTTGAAGATAAACTTTTTGCTAAATTATTCCCTAGATCCTTGAAAGACACTACCTTGGAATGGTTTGAGATCCTCATTACTGAATAACTCAATTCATTCATTCAACGAACTTGTTGAGGCCTTTATTAACCATTTCCAAGTGCACATGACTCCTGAGATGACTCTAGCCGATTTGATGGAGATGTAAGAAAAAAGATGATGAAAAGGTTACTGACTTCATTTCACACTACCAATCGCTTTATTCCAAAATCGATGTGAAAATTCTCGATCCTCAACTTCAAATAATTTTTATTGAGAACTTACAAACTAAGATACAAGATAAGCTTGGCATCATAAAATTCCCTTCCTTCATTCTCTTGTGTACTGCCCTTTGTGATTATCAAAAATTGATTAATAGTCGTGAAACAAAATCCACCTCTAACCATCCTAAAAATTCTAAATCTGCAAATCAAAACAATTACCAATCCTTTAGAAATTAGAATAAAGGTTTCCTCCAACTAAACCCTCCTCAACTGACTCAACATGTTGATGTGCAAATGACTGCTATAAGGAAGACAACTCCTTTCACGTTTTGGGATCCGGCTAGGCAATTTACTCCCTTACCTGATACCCTCCATAACGCAATGTTACAACTTCTAGAATAGAAAATGATCATCTTACCTCCCATTAGAGCACGTGATCCTAATAAACCCTTACCCCTGAACTTTAGATTGAATGCTTATTGACATTATCATCGACAAAATGGACACAACATAGAACATTGTAAGCATCTTAAATATCTTGTGCAATACCTCATTTATTCTCGTCTACTTTCAATTGGAGGTGTTAATGATCAAGGAAATAAGTTCATTTCCCCTCCTAACCAAAACTTGTAAATCTTTCCCAACCCTATTCCAAAATAAGATGTTTCATTCATCAAAGAAACTAAAAAGAATGATGTGATGAATGTTGACATAAATGATGACAACATGGATATTGTTGAACAATATCCTATGGATACTAACGAACAATGTCCTTTGGATGATATGGTTGGATTGATTGAAATTCAACCTCATAAGGGCCAAACTAAAAATCCTCTTGACATTGCTTTCTCTTCACAAGATATACTAAAAACATGCACCCAATGGTCCTCTTTGCATAGTTGACCAAATCTATGATAAGCCCACTACTGGGATATTAATTAATCCCATTTGTGGAGAGAATGTGATTACCGAGGAATTCTTACTTGTGCATGAACTCTATCAAGAAACATATGATAAACTGAAAGCATGGATAAATACGCACAATGTTTTCGCTTGCCCTACAATGGGATCCATCACCCTTCCTTTAACTATGGGACCAAAAAAATTAGATGTATCATTCTCCATCATCTCAACATTGTACCAATTTCATGTGAAGCTTGGTTATCCATGGCTACACTCCATGGAATTCATACCGTTGATTGTGCATAAATGCTTAAATTTTTCCTTTGATAATGAAATATTTACCGTGCATCATAGTGGCTTTAATCCTCTGTCTTCCCATGGGAACTTTTCCTTAGATTTATTTTGGCCTGAGCCTATGGAGCCTATTAAGCCTTGTGAGGAATTCTTTTTCAAATCCTACCAAAAATTTAAGGAAAAATGTATAGCAAAACTATCCCTCAAAAACATGCCTCAACCCACAACTGGGCCTCTTATCCCTAATGAAGCTATGATTGAACCTAAAGACACATCGCATATCTAACAACAACCTATAACAACTCCTATGACTTCTTACAAATGAACAAGAGATAACAAAAACAATCCTTCCACACCTCCTAAGATAAAGCAAGTTTGCAAAGCTAAAGAGAAAGTTGTTGAACACCCTCCCATGGTTCCTTCCATTCCTCCCCTTAGGGAAGAAAAGAAACCTATGCTTGATAGACCCGCTCCTACACAACATAACTTGAAAACCAAACTAAAAGAAACTAAAATGCTAGAGAGCGTAGGCATAGATGTCATGCTCTTGCACGAAGGTTAGATGAAGAAAACAACAAAGACAATCAACATCCAAACTTGACTGAAACAATGCACAATGAGTTTGCCTCACCACAACAAAAATATCCTATACCACAACCGCAACAGGAGCTAAACCCTTCTTTGGACATTATCATTCAACCTCCCATTGTGATTAACTTGGATGACGATGATTAGGTTGCTAAAATTGATGAAGTGCATAATGAATTGAATACACTATTTTCCTCTTCTATGATCTTAAATGATAATTCTCCTAAGAAGAGCATTGAACTTAGTAGTGACCCTATTTTGGCACTTGCTATTGTCCCTTTAGCTAGTTATCTTCCTTCTGTATATGATGAACATGATTGGGATACATAAAACCTACTAATAGGTTGAATCACATGGTCCTTACTAGTCTTTCCCTTGTTTTCTTTTTCATGTTCTTGTGTACGATTGCATGTGTGTAATGTGATCCCCCATACTATTCAGTTTGATGTACCTCTCTCTTTGTGACATTCCTCTATTTGTACCTACATTCTTCTCTATGTCATGAATCTTTTATCTTTTCATTTGTCTTGTGTTTTCCTTTTTGGGATGACACAAGGCATCAAGACATTTAGGTCTCTTCCATGTTGACTTAAAGGCTTTTTCTTTGCTTTTTCTCTTTGTGTTATTCTTCTTGTTCCATAAGTATTTGAGGAATGATGATAGTTCTGAGCTCTATAAAAATATTGTAGAAAAGGCATACTGACCCCAAATCTGTGGATTCCTTGTGTGATTATGGGGGTAACTCCCTTTTTCATTGGAATTATTCTTTTGTAACCCATGTTTCATTGTGTGGTCTTCTTACTTCATGTGATGTGTCTCTCACTTTATGGTGACATTGGGTGTGATTTCCTTCAAGAGCATGATCTTTCTTAGCATATTACATTCCTCTTAGTGGCTTGATGTGACACATTGCATCACCTAAGTTGTGAATCTTCTATTCTTTGATTGGTCCTCTCTTGGAGACATTAGGCACAATGTTCCCTAATTTAAGACCTTACATGAACTAAGAAAACTCCTTTGAACACACCTTACACTATTTTGCATTTGCAATAACTATTATATGGCCACCTTGCATAAGACACTTTGCTTTCCTATGGTGCCATCTTGTTTGTTCATGGGCATCAAGCATACGAAGCTTTGCTTTCCTCATGGAGCTAAACGTTCATTTTTGTGTGGCGTCTTATCAAATTTATCATGAGGTATAACCTTGGTATGGTTACCATATGGGAGTTGAACTTAGGTGTGACTTTCCCATAGCCACTTTCTTGTGTGTGATCACATACTACCACATGTGTATGTGTCTCGCTAGGGGCTCACCTAGTGGATATCGAATTCCACTAGCCCTTGTGAGCATGTATTATTTGCATAGTGGACATCATGTTCCCCTTGTAAAATTTTCTTGGAAAAACAGCCTAGCTCTGATCCATAAACGTGTGGTACAAACGGTTGAAGCTTGATCCATCCCTTCTTTTTATTTTTCTTTTTTAATTTCTTTGGTAGTGTATACTTGTGCCTTGACGTTACTTCTTATATTATTTTCCATGTGTGTGTGTTTGCGCCTATATTGGTCTACTATAGGATCTTGATCTTGGGGGCTTGGCCATGTCCTTTAATCTTTGTCATCCTATGGCACTCATATCAATACACTTGAACCCCTCTTAATGTGAGTTTGTCTACTTTAGTGTGTTTGAAGAAAGTTCCTCCTCTCACTAAAGTGGGGGCTAAATCTAATAATGTAAAATGTATCCCCTTACATTTTCACACTTGTCTAGGCCCTCCCTATTAAATTGAGCATAATTCTTCCTTGATTTAGTGTTTTAATGTGTTTAACAGGTTCACATTAGGTCTTGGGCCGTTGTAAACTAAATGAACTTAATTTTTCCTTATTTAGGGTGTTGTAAAGTGTACCTTTACACTTTCACACTAATCTAGGGCTTCATTAATAAATTGGGCTTCTTTATCCCTTATTTGGCCTTATTTTACATCCACAAGCCTTGATTAATGCATCTTTCCAAGATTAATCTCAACATTTACTAATATTCAATCATAATTCATGCTTTTTTGGATTGTATGGCCCATATTTAGTGATCTAGGACTCATACACCACCTTGGGCATATGGGTCCCACTTAAGTTTTGGAGTCCCAGTCTGAATTTCACATTAAACTAAGCATTTCTTGAAAAACGTGTCCCAAATCCTAGGCCAATGGGACTCATACGCCACTTTTGGCATATGAGTATCGTGTGGCCTAAACCTAAATTAAATTCAAATTCTTGACATGATTTATTCTCCTAGATCTAATGTTAGCTTGTAGTGTTTTAATTTTGGGAAATTTGGCATAAACAAGAATAAATACATGATTATTTCACTCATTTTCACATAATACTTCCATGAGAGCATTCCTCATAGAAAATTTGATTTCACAAGAGCATTCAAGAGTATTCAAGAACATTCAAGAGTTGATTATCAAGTGTTTTAGAGCATTATTCAAGTATCAAGCATCATGTCAAAGTCATCATGCATCATGTTTGTTTTTGAGCTAACATTTGTGACGTAGGGTTTCATCATTCAAGCAAGATTCAAGATCTACGTCCTTTGGAGTCATTTCATACATGTTTGTAGTACTTTATTTCTAAGGTTTGGTGAGTTGCAACATATCATTTTGTTCATTTATCATTCCTCATTTCCATTTCATTTATTTCAAGGTTTGATTACCTAAATGAGATTTGACCAAGGCAAACCCCTTTCTAGTAATAAATCAACATTTTTTCCCTCTCTTTAGTGTGTGATTTGCAGACCTAGATTGAAGAGCAAGGTTGGAAGAAGTTGTCAAGGTTACAAGCTTGTCAAATTTGTCACCTTGCTTACAAAATCACTAAAAGGTGTAGTAACAAAAAAAGTATCCCTTTGCCTTACTTAATTTGGGAATAATTGTCATTGAATTAACCTAATTTTTCCTAGGTCTAGTGTTGTAATGTATTGTATACATTCACATTTACCTTGGGCCCCTTTTTAATAAAATGTACCTAATTTCTACCCTCTTTTAGTTGTTATAAAGTGTTGTAACACATTTTCACACTTATCTAGGTTCTTAATTAATTGTGGTTAATTATAGTTAATCATCCCCTTTAATTAAAATTTAAGCCTTATTTATGACACCTCTCGAGTATCTATCCCGAAACCCATAATTCAAATTGCATAACATTTAATTGGGAAAATTTGAGGTCCTAGAAATTGGTGCTAGGACCCATTCACCCTAGGTGATGAATAGGTCCTCCCTCTATAGGACCCCCCTTTCTTTCCAAATTCTACATGGGTTTTTAATGTAATTTCACCCCCCAAAGGCAAGGTCCTAGGAACTTGTTCCAGGACCCATTCTCCTTAGGTGGCGAATGGGTCCTCCCTTAATAAGGACCCCCTTTTTGAATTTCATTATGGTGGGATTTTAATAACATTCGTTTCCAAATCTAGTGTTGGCTTGAATTATTTGAATTTCAAGGTTAATCTATAAATTTAGTATAACTATGGGGTTAATTCACATTGTTCTATCCTAGATCTTCATGAGCACTCAAGAGTACATTCATAAGAGAATTATAGAGTTTACAATCTAGCAATTCAAAGGATTTTCAAGGAAAATTTGTGGAGTCCTATTGTAGCAATTCAAGATCATTTCATCATGTCAAAGGCATGGTGCATTCATGTATGTTGTTGAGCTAAGATGGTTGATGTAGCATTGAAGATAATTCTTGCAAGCATTGTTTCACATCCTATTTGAGATCAAAATCTACATTATTCATGGCCACTTCATGTTAGATTTCATATTTATACTCTAAGACATCTTCCAAGGTATCATCAATTACATATTTCATGTCTCATGCTTCAATTTCATTATTTCATCATTTGGTTTAATTACCTAAAATGGGTTTGACCAAGGAAAACCCCTATTCACTAACAATCAACAATTTTTTCTCCTCTTGAGTGTGTGTTTGGAGATTTATAGGTTGAAGGTCAAGTGGAGAAGAAGTTTGAAGCAAAATTGTCAAAGTTGTCAAGTTGCAAGATTGACCTTCATAGTGCAAGAACAAAGAATTGAAGATAAATAATTAATTACAAGTTTTTGGGAGCTGAAAATTGAGGATCTAAGAGTACAAACATCAAGAAAAATAACCCAAAAATTAGTTTTGTGAAAACCTAAAAGGACCCATTCGCCACTAAAGGTGAATGAGTCCTCAGTAAGGCTTGAAGTAGTGAAAACTTGGGATGTGGGATTGCAGATTGAGAGGAATAAAACCCAAAAGTCAGTTTTCAGAACTCCAACAGGGACCTGTTCACCACTAAAGGCGAATGATTTCTTGGTTCCCTAAAAACAACAAATTTTCTATAAGGTACAAATCATTTCAAGCTCTAAAAACTCCCCTTTTCATTGCTATAATAGTTAGGATTAGTTTTTTTATTGTTATTTAGGTATTTTGGTCCTCATAGTTGAATGAAACACACACCTAATGAAAATTAGGTTCATCATTGATACCCTATTGATGGTGAACCTCTTTTTCTATGTTTCATTTTGGTGAACCCAATTTATTGGACATTGTAGCTTTCTGATTTTGAAGTATTTCATTCCATCCTAGGTTAGATCATGCATTTGCATTGAATTAAATCTCATTTAGGGTTTCTTTCTTTGCATTCAAACTTTCATTTCATCTATGGTTTATATTTGTATGGTTTTTCATTCCTTAAATCTAAAAACTACAAAAATAAATTAGACATTTTGCATATCATTTAGATCATATGAATTTGGATTTGAAAATAAAATAAAAATTCATTTCAAAAAGTGTCATATAGGTCACCATTTAACCTTCATTTCACTTGCATTAGGTCATCAAATTCTATAATGTTTTGTCACGAGAGTTATAGTTTAAAACTATGCACGAAAAATACCTAAAACAACTTTAAAATTGCAATTTTCACCTTTTTAAAACCCTAATCACCTTTTTAAAACCTTGATCTAGGACCCATTTTCCTTTACTGGTGAATGAGAGTCCCTGATCAGGGTTGAGTTGAACTTATTAGCATCTGAAACTCATTGAAAATCACTCAAAAATCAGCAAAAACATTCAAAAAATCCTTATCCAAGACCCATTCACTAGTAAAGGAGAATGAGTCCCTGATCAGGCCTGAAACTCCCTTCAACAACATTGAAAACCTTTTTTCTGTACTTCCTAAGCTTGTTGGTAACATGTAGTATTAGTCTATAAATTTTCAATATCTTTTATTTTATGCATTTATGTCAAGAACATCAATTTAGGGTAGTCATTTTTGAAATCATTTCAATAGCAAAAATCATCAAATCTGAAAATGTTCATATTTATGAAACTTTGCATACTATTGATAAAAATACTTTTCACTTTTTCATGCATAATGTTTACATTCATAAATATTTTCATAAGTTTTATAAAAGTGATTTTCATTTTTGGATACACTTTGTTTGCATTTTTGAAGTCTTTCATACATTGGATAAAAGTATTGTTCGTTTTTGGATATACATTGTTTATATTTTTAATGCATTGCATAAGATGGTTAGAAGTACTTTTCATTTTTGGTCAAACAATGTTAGTGTCTTACCTTTATAAGCATGCTAAGAAAAATTTCAACTCTCCCCCTTATAAGAATGCTTTAGTGAAAGAGAATACAATGGTGGATAATCATGACAATCAAATTTGGTCTTCCCCCAATATCTCTCCTATTTGTGACAAAGATATTTTGGTGTTAGAAGATCAAACCAATGAGATTTATGAGTGTCCTATTTGTCTCTCTTCCCCTACCTCTCCCACTAGGGAAAAAATTGTTAGATACAAGGATGAGACCATTCACACATCCCCTAATACTACTTTGCCTATTGTTCCTCTTTTTGAGAATCATTTGATACAAGATAAACAAAACAATACAACCATTGATAACTCCCTTACTTGTGATGAAGTTATTTTAGAAGAACCAAATAATGAATGTGATAAACATCTAGCTTGTAGCTCTCCTAAAAACTCTCATAGTAGGTAGGATATCATGGTGGAAGAAAATGAGAACATTGATAATAGTAATTCCTTAGATGAAGATGATGAAGTGACATTTACACTCCCCTTCACTATGAGATCATGAAAATGAGGATAAGTCTTTTGAGGTTATGTGCATTACATATCCCTTGAAGTACTCTCCTAAGCCTAAACCTATCATTTATCCACCCTCACAAAAACCACAAGTTCAAAATAAACCCATGCTTATCTTAGAACCACCTAAAAGGAAAGTTGATAATGATAATGTTTTGTAGCAACTGAGTTTCAATACCACTTCTCATACATATAACATGAGGAATAATCCACAACCAAGACAAACAACTCAAACATCTCTCCCATTGCCTAACTGTATCTTTCCTGCCCCTCCTTTTTTTCTTTTAAAAAGAGAAAACGAGTATGATCCTCTTGAACAAATTAAGAATACTCCCGCTAAGATATCCCTATAGGATGTTTTTCAAACCTCCCCTCATTATCATAACATGATTCAAAGTGTTTTACAACAAGTCCCTACTGTTCCCAATGTGCAATCAAATGATGTAGCAGCCCAAATTCAAGCTATAATTCTGGCCAAATTAGACATTACTTTTCATCAAGATGAGTTACCTTCATTAGAAGAACAAAAAAAAATGAAGCTTTCAATGTCATAGTTTATGTTAATCGAATTGCAATAAAGATAACTCTTGTTGACAATGGTTCGGCTAGGCTAAATGTGTGTCATCTGAGATTTTTGGAAAAGATAAAAATGACTAGAAGTGATATTACACCCGATTATTTATCTATCTGTGGATTTGATAATATAGGAAAACAACCGCTTGGAGTCATCACATTACCTATTAGAGTTGGAAAGGTTACCTTGCAAACTCTAATCCATGTTTTGCCTCATGATCTTTGATATAATCTTCTTTTAGGTAGACCTTGGATTCATGAGATGAATGGGGTGCCTTCTCCTCTTCATTGTAAGATGAAGTACATCTATGAAAACAAATTTTACACAATCAATGCCAATCTTGCACCTAAAAGTTGTCTAATTGCTGAGAAAGAAGGATGAGATCCTTTGGAAGCATTGTATCCAATTGAAAAAGTGGAAGTCAAGAAAGAAGAACACAAGAAAAATATTGTTGGAGTCACTAAATTGTTATAATATGATTGGGGTTCCTTATATTTCACACCAAAATTCATGGGCGAATATAAGATCACAAACAAAGAGTCTTAAAATGGAAAATGAAAAGTGGTTATTTCAACACAAAATTTGAAAGCATCCACCTCAACTACTTTAGAAGATCAATTAAATTACACAACAAACTTTGATGAAGTTTATTATGAACAACCATTGAATTCTAAATAAATGTAAAAACTTTATGGAAGAGGTTGTGAACTTATGAGACAACTTGGTTATAGTGGAAAAGGATGTAGTGCTAGAGAACAAGGTATTCACGTCCCTATAGAGCCTAACACACGAGAAACAACTCATGGTCTTGGCTATTGTCCTTTGATAGAAATAAAAGCATCAAAAAGGCCTTTACTTAATATCAACACTCTTACAAAGGATTCTTCTAAGCCAAATTTAACATTAGTGCATCCTAAATTGATAGACACTATTGGTCTTGGTTATTATCCTTTGAAAGAAACGAAAGAAATAAAGTCTTTTCTTAACATTAATTTCATCACATAAGGAAATCATAGAACATGTCTTAGTAACTATTGTAGTTCATTATATTTTACACCCTCCTTTCAATGAGAGAAAAAAATCTTGCAATCTAAAGATTCTTGTGTAAGTATGATGCCTAATACTAAGTAAGAAATATCTTTGTCATAAAATAAAAGAACATTCTCTATTGTAGATCAAGAGAGTATCTTGTCGAGACTCCTCCAAGATCGTTTGATATCTCTCCATTCGAGTCTAACATGAAATAAATTTTACTACTAGAGTTCATTTTGTGAATATCATAGAATTCATGGTCATTCTACTAATGAATGTAAGACTTTGGGTAACAAAATTCAACATCGTGGTGGTCTTCCTTGTGTTGCAACACCTAGTTCCTCTAATTGATATTGATTTTCATCAATCATCTCGGCTCACCCTTATCCCACACTTAGTGGGGGCAAGGCATTAGGTAGCTTTGTCCTTGTATGTCACTTTTTGTTGTCTCTTTTGGCTAGTTGACTGCCTTCCATGTATATATAAGCGCAAGCTTTGGATGTGGACAACATGCCTTAAGTTAGCTTGCATGTGACATACTTTTCTTTCTACATTTTTCATTCTATTTTTGGGGGAAACCTCTCCTTCCTTATCCATGACATAGCTTTATTTCAAAAACATATGACTTGGCATAGGGTTTTTTGATGAAAGCTCTCATGTCTTAGGAGAGAACATTGGCTACTTTAAAGAAATTTCTCATAGTAATGGTGTTAGAAACTGCTTTAAAGTGGGAGCATATATCGACTACATCTTTTGGCATATTTGATGGCATGATTTTTCTTTCTTCTTGTGACATTTCATTTTCTTGGTGTCATTGGGTTTTATGCCCTCCAAGAGTGTACGATCTCCCTTCGTGGCATGATGTGAATAAGGCATCCCATTAGTGATGATCTAACCTTGACTTGTCCTCTCTTGGAGACATTAGGCACAATTCTCCCTAAGAAGAAGACCTTACATGAAGAAAGAAAAATCCCCTTTAACAAAATTTTACATGACATTCAAAAGCATTTACAAAAAGCATTACATTGTGGTGCCTTATCGAAGTTGTTAGGAGGATAACGTTGGTATGGTATGAGAGGCTAATATCATTCTCTCATTTTCCACCTTGTTGGGATAACTCACCTAGTGGATAGACTGAGATTCCACTACCCCAGAGTGAGTAGCATATGTTACAAATAAGCAGCCTTGTTCCACATTGCGTTGGAACGGTTGTGCTTGATCCTTTTTATTTTTTTCTTTATTTTGGACTCTAACAAGGTATGATCATGTATCTTTGTCATTTTTGCATGCTTAATTGTCTTGAATGTCTACTTTAGTATAAGTTTTACATGGGTTCATCCTCTCACTAAAGTGGGGGAAAAATGTAGTAACAAAAAAAGTATCCCTTTTCCTTGATTTGGGAATATTTGTCATTGAATTAACCTAATTTTTTCTAGGTCTAATGTTGTAATGTGTTGTAAAAATTCACATTGACCTTGGACCCCTTTTTAATAATATGTACCTAATTTGTACCCTATTTAAGGTGTTGTAACACACTTTCACACTTATCTAGGGCCCTCTTAATTAATTGTGGTTAATTAGAGTTGATTAACCCCTTTAATTCAAATTCAAGCCTTATTTGTAACACCTCCCAAGGGTCTACCCCAAAACCCATAATTCAAATTACATAACATTTAATTGGGAAAATTTGAGGTCCTCGAAATTGGTGCTAGGGCCCATTCGCCCTAGGTGGTGAATGGGTCCTCCCTCTATAGGACCCCCTTTCTTTGCAAATTCTACATGGATTTTTGATGTAATTTCACCCCTTGAAGGCAAGGTCCTAGGAACTTGTGCCAAGACCCATTTTCCCTAGGCGGCGAATGGGTCTTCCCTTAATAAGAACCCCCTTTTTGAATTTGATTTTGGTGGGATTTTAATAACATTCATTTCCAGATTTGGTGTCAGCTTGAATTATTTGAATTTTGAGTTAATCTCTAAATTTGTTAGAACACAATGATCTACTGAGAGGGGGTGAATTAGTAGATATTAAAAAATTTAGACTTGAAAACCTATTTGAATTTTCAACCTTACAACCCAAATGTGCAGATTAAAAATATAAATTAATATAACAATCACATGCATGTCAAACCATAACTTACAACACCAAATATACATGGAAAACCCAAGATGAAAAAAACCACAATGACTACTACTCAAATCCAACGTCACAAATAAAATCTCTATTACAATTTTTAGGGATACAACCCAAGGAAGCTTCAACTCCCTAATTTAGAAGCTACAACTTCAAGGATGCTATAACACCCTATTTTAGGAGCTACAACTCCAAGGAGACTATAATCACCTAGTTTTAGCTAAAACTCAGTTCAATGAGGCTACAACCTCAACATAATTACAAGTTCATATATTCATACAATTAGGTTCTACTCAACCTAAAAAATGTGCCTTTATATTCAATGAATTGTTGAACACCCTAAAACTTACAATACCATTGTTGAAGTTTCACTCTCAGCAACACCCCTCTGAATGCAAAACCTGGATGATAATTTGTGTTGTGTCTAGGTTACACACATATGTGCATTCACTATTTTCACTCGTAGCTCTCTCTCTTCCACTTCTTGCAGATTACCACACTTGGACAATTATGTGATTGTCTTCTTTTTCTTCTCTCAATTGATCTACAATCTCTACCTCGATATTCAATCACTCATTCGGATATCTCAAATATTTTTCTAGGGTTTCCTTCACTTGCAAACATCACCAGCAAGATACCTATACATCGAGCTACACGCCATCATCTAGTCATCATAAAGGTGTCTAATAGGGATTTATCAGATATCACCATATCCTGCATCAAGTCACCCAGCATTTAATTCTGTTATAGAGAATTTTCCCTCATTTTCTCTATCAAACCTGAAGAATTTGATTATGCATTCAATGAATTCTTGAATCCATTCCATCTTATTTGATCTTGATCACCTCTGCAATCTGTGCCACCATCTTGAAGATAAAATATTCATTTACATTGGTTGCTAGTGTAGTTGGACCAATTAATTTCTTCCTTTATGTCAATTTACAGTCTAAACCCTAATTCACACTATTGTAGCTATTGTAGATTCCTATCTTTGAATTTTGGTCATCGATCCTCTTCTTTCACACCCTGATCCTACAATCCTCTATTCATTTCCATGCCTTTAAACCCTGAATGTTGGATAAGTAGTCGTTCAAATATCCATCATCAATCTTGGGGGTATTCACTTAACATCATGTCACTCTATCAAAGAGACCTTGTTCAAGGTCCTAGCGATACCATATTGTCTAACCAATGGGCAGGTCATCGGGTTTTCAAGGAGACATCCTTCAACGTCCTGCTGACACCACTCTATCACACTGATGAAGACCCTTGATGACATCCCATGTCCACCTCATCACCACGTCACAAAATCGATGTGAGTTGGTATGTCGAGCAACCACTCTTCGCCACCTATTCTTCTTCGTCACAATCTTTCATCATCACCATCTTGTCGAGTCCCACCAAATACATTATGGCCACTATTAGATATTCCTCATTCAATCTCAACCATTCATTGCATACGTCATCTTGTGTAGGCTTCATAGGTCCCACCTTCTTCATCAATAGTTGTTATTTATCCATTGTAGATTAATCTCCATTGCTCCCCCTAGACCCTAAAGGACTTAGTTGGGACCCACCAAAAACTCAGCAGGGTTGGTGGGCACCGTCTAATCTCCAAGGCTTGATCGCCACTATTGATCAAGCAACATCGCAATGTTGGAGGAACTTCAAATTCCTTAACCAATTCATGGAGTTCTTAAATTTATTAACTCCCCAATCCACCGATCACACACTAAACATTTGCTCGAATGGTAAATGCAAGGTGAAGGGGCTGATTCCCCAAATGACTTCAAAGGCTTAAGTAGTAACTTAAGCTAACTGCAACCTACTACAACTAGTCAACTTTGAAATAGAACATTTTGATGACACCATGACTGCAACCCTAGGGATTAACCACTATTATCCATAACATATAGACTAGTATCAGCAATTTTAAACCTCCCCTTCCTAAGCCTTTCGGCTCTTTTACTTCATCCTTTTTCAATGCCTTGTTGTTCATTCCTTTTGATAATTGCTCAAAGTCGTGGATTGTGAGTTTTTCCTAACCTTAGCCACTAGTTCTTCAAGTTTCATAAACTTTTTGTGGAGTTCTAAATTTTCAAAACTTCCCAATTGTCTGACTTGGTTCCCTTTGTTGAGTTGCAAGCCTTCGTTGGTTGTCTTTGAAGTTAGTGAGTCAAAGGTTCTCAAAACTTTGAAACTCTCAAATTTGGTTCTAAGGTTCTAAGTTTTTGCAACCATGTAACATTGTGGAATTTTCATGGTTTCCAAGGTGTCACCACCTCATTAAATAATATATACAAACTACCCTTGAGTTGTGTTTTTAGGGTTTTTCAAAAAACATGCAATTTTAAATGCTATCTTTTCGAGGAATTAAATTGAATGTCGCATTAATTGCACATCTTATCAAGTAACAACATAAGATGGTTGGAAAAGTATTCATTAAGTCATTTAGCCTTCATTCTTATTCTCTGCTAATATTTCTCAAAGTACAAGCTTTCTTCCTTCATGAAATTGCGCTCATGTAGAGTGGAATTCAAAATCACTAGTCTAAAGTGAGGGATGGATACTAAAATTGGGCACTTCAATTTGGGGGAGTTTTGGGTGCACCTAGAGCAAGATAGTAGAACACTACTAGAAGAAAAAAATTTGCAAAGTGGTTTGGCACATGCAGGAGGTGTTCCTGAAGCCGTGTAAAACGTTGACCTAGTGATTGCATGTATAAGGGGCTACATTCAAGAGAGTCGGGAGATTGGAGCTATGGACGGGTCTGTCATTGTGAGAATCACTCTTGAAGTCATTTCTCATGCATTAAGTATTTGAAAAAGGGAGACTATAGAAGAAATGTTTGTAGGTGTTGGTGATGAGTTTTTCAAAATCAATGAAGAATGGTGAAAAAATTACATTGCAAAGAATTGGTTGAATTCTAGGAAAAGGTATGTTTTAGTTGCCCTCAAAACTTAAAAGTGTCCATTTTAAAGATGAAATTTTAGATGTTATCACCTTGTTGCATTGTGTAGTTGAAAATGCCTATTCAGAATCTTTTGAATTTTGGATATGTCATTTTATTCTGGTGATTTGTAGTGAACATAAATTCATTGACTAGATTAAGATTATTTGTTATCATTTAAATGAGCAATTGGTAAACTTTCGGCAAACTATTTCCTTCCACATGTGCCCATACTTGGTTTACATTTTAGCTATTCAAGAGGTTGTCTGGGTAGGATTGGAACCCCAAGGGTCTCCAACGCTAGATACGCCTATGAATAAAAGCTTGCCACATCTCACTAAGTAGGTTGGAATGAAGGATTTTTGTCATGTGAATGACACATTCTTAATGGAGACTTGATGGAAACCCCAAGCTTCAGGTTTCACCTGAGGCAACTACTCTGATAATGAACTTTGGAAGCTTTTACCTTCAGTTCAGTAGATTCACTTATCTCATAATTGGGGGTTTTGAGAAGGCTCCATTGAGGTTACCCTGGTATCCAAGTGATTTTCTTGTCTTTCTTGAAGTCTGCTGGCAGATGGCTATGGTGGATGTAAAATATTCAAAACATGGGAAAGAAAGGGTATGTGTTTCCACTATTCATACCTTCATTTTCTTGTAAAAGTAATAGTATTGCTAAGGGTGTGGATAAAACCCTAAATGAGTTTAATTTTTTTAGTATTTGTTGGTGAGAGCCCATTTTGATAGCAAGGGTTATTTTAAGAAAAATTTGTATGGAGTTGGTAGCTATGAGCATTGCCCTGATATTGAGGATTTTTGGGAATATTGTACATATGAAGGTGAGGTGCATAGGAGAAGTTTTATGAGATTTACGTTAAGGCAAATACAAGCCTTTGGTATCTCCTTTAATATTCTAGAAGATGTGGGGGAAGATTCAGTGATCATTGATCCTAAATATTAGCCACTTTCTACTAAACCCTTGTTAAAAATTAATTGGTCAAAAGATGAAGTCTTTGATTTAGTGGTTCTCTCTGCTCCTATTTTAAGAACTTTAGATTGGTTGAACGGGAAGTGGTGGAAAATTGCAGGTTTCCCTCAGGAGTAAAAAGCTTCACAAAGGAAGGAGCAAGGGACTGTACAGACCTTTGGTGTGAACATATTGGTTGGAAAGAAAACAATTAGGTCATCTGACACTAGTTCACAATCGAGAGGAGATTGCAAGAATCCAGATGACACAACAGCCAAGCTAAAATCAATTTGTGCATAGGATAGTGTGTCCCCATCAGTGCCTAAGAAAAGAACTAGTCGAAAGAAATCGATCCCTGCAGACTCCAAGGGAATTTTCCAACAGATAGTTGAAGATAATTCTTTTCCTCCTTTCTTTGAAGTTCCTCATTCTCCAATACGAGATAATTTTGTTGATGTTCAGTCCATTGAGAGAATGGATAATGTGAGTGTTGAAAGCAGAGACACTGGGCTCATAACTTCTTCTCCAACATGGTTGAAGAAAGTTGTGGAGAAGAAGAGGAAAAATATTCTTGCCATGATGGTTGAGGTAGATATAGTTTCTATGCTTTTACAAGATCTCCTAAACAAAATTAGGCTAAAATGATGTCACTAATGGTTGTTGATCCTACTTCTAGGCATCAACTGTTGGAGATCGTCAATCTTGCAAAGGACCTAAATGGAAATGAGATTACAGAGGCCAACTACAAGGTTTATCACATTGACATGGGGCCATCTACTTTTGAAGGTGATTTCTATCACGCTAATTACTCTATTAATGCATTAATTAAAAGATAAAAAGAATAGAAAAAGGAGAACCTTCAATTGCAATCTCAAAATATTTCTTTAAGAAATTTTATTTCATCAATTGTGACTGGTCCCTAAGGAAGCCTCAAGATCAAATATTCAAGGTATTGATTCTGACATTGTGCAAAAGGTCAAGAAAAATTTGGGTTATGCCAAAGCTACCAATGGGTGGATAAAAGGGGTTTTCCAAGATGGCTTGTTCTACATTCCTAAATTTTACCAATTTTATTTTAATGTATCTAACAAGAGAAAGGAACTGGTAATTGAACTCCAGCAGATAAGAAGGGAACATAGTAACACATTTGTGCTTTCTAGAGAAATTGTTGAATTGATCTCCATTGACCCCCTTTTGTTGATTAAAGAAAAATTGGTAAACGATCCCAAATAAATTGATCCTAATTGGTTCGAATCCTTGGATTGTAAACTATCAATATATGAAGATTATATCAAGGAAATCAATAGTGTTAGAATTTTTTTTGATATATTAGTGACGGCCAAGGAGAATTTCAATGCCCTAGAAGTAGAACTCACAGATGGGTTTGATGAGGTTTTTAAGGAGATAGGAAATCCAAAGATAGCCACAGAAAACCCATTCAGAAATTTGAGTAATTTTCAGATCTATATGAGTACCTTCAAAAGTGAAAGTGATGGTATCTATGAAAAAATTGTTGAGTTAGATCGTGCACTTTCAAGATGGATAACAAGGCTACAAATCACCACAACTCAAAGAAGTAAAAACATCACTGCAGTTGTCACCAAGTACTGAGAATACAAGAAAATGGTAAAGGCATGAGAGTCATTACAAGAGTAGCAGGAGGTGGAGATAATTGGAAGCGAAAAAGTCAGAGCTAGGACCGCTAATTAGTTTTTAGTTGTTATGTTATTTTCTTTAATTTGGTTCTCTCTATACTTAAAAAGACTTTTTCATTTTTAATGAAACAGTTGTCTTCAAGAAACAGTTGTCTTCAAATTTTTCTAGTTAAAAGAATTTCCTTTCATTTTCTTTCTAGTTAAAAGTGATATTAGTTGTAAATCATTCATTGAATATTTGACAAAGGTAGTTGCCACCTTTTAAAACAAGCAAAGAATCAACATAAAATACTATTATGACTAGTTCAAATGTTATTACATTTTATCACCTCTATGGGCATAAGAATATAGAGTTAGGTGAAAAATATGTTAACTAACAGATATTTGGTGACTTCGCTGGGGATTGAATTCAAAATATTTGCATTATGAGTTGCTTTGTAATTGATAGTTATGGTTCTTCAAAAGTGTAACGCTTTGGTTCTTCATCCTAACATAGACTAGTTGGTTGGTGGTCAAGAAGATATAGTTACCGGTCTTCGACTGCTCACTTGGAAACAAAGAAGAACTAACCTCCAATATCATAGGGTTAATGAGGTGCTAGAGGAAGAAGAACTTGGTGAAATCATTAGAGAAAATGCCATGCATTTTTAGAATTCTCAAGAAAAAAATAAATTGTAGAGAATGTTGTACCTATAGTAAGAAGAGTTAGAGCTCCTAAAAATTAGAGAAATTAGTTGAACAATAGAAAAAATATTCCATGAAACAATTAGTAAATGAAATTTGGCGACTCTGTAATTTATTATTGTTTGTTCAGCTTTGGATTCTAAAAGATATACAAGGGGAGATAAGAAGAAAGGGATTGTGGATAAATATTTTGAGTTATTAGAAGCAATTAGTTTCTCATCCTTCCCACCTTACCAAAAGGTTAAGTCTATTCATATACCATCATCTCCTCCCTCTAACCCAGTGTTTTTGGGGTTCCTAATATATCTTGTCAGGATCTTGTTTTGCACAACACTGTTCTTCCCCTACAAATCAATTTTCCTATCCACAACCTTGTTAGAATGGCCCAACTTGTCCCTTGGGGAGCTGTGATAGGCCCTCTTATCTTTGGAGTTGTTGCTCAGCTTCATGTTTTTCCAAAGGTTTCAAGGAAAATAATACCAAAATTCAGTGGAGATGGGAAGGTTGCTCTTGATGAACACATGCAAGCTTTCTTTGTTGCTTATTCTATTCTTGTAGTACAACATGACGATGTTGCTATGAGACTCTTTGTGGAATCTTTAACTATTTTTGTTGTGGATTGGTTCTAATCCCTTCCAAATGGCTCCATTCCTAATTGGGCTATCCTGATAACAAGGTTTCAAAATAGATTTAAGACTGTTGAAAATGATCAAGTTTTGGTTGCTCAATTGGGCTCTACGAAAAAGGAGGTTCGTGAACCAATGAGAGAATTTGTAGCCAAGTTTAATAAATTGTATAATAGGATTGTTGCAAATACGATACGAGGTCCTCATCTATTGAAATAAATATTCATTAATACCCTACCAATAGATGTAAGTTTCACTATCAAAAGGGAAGGTGCAGCTATTGTAGAAATTGCTCAAGAGAGGGCCATATCTATAGAAGATAATTTGATTGTTGCTGGAAAATGGAATAAAGAATTGTAGACCGGTAAACCATCACTAGTAAACTCTACTGATCCAGTTATTCAAAGATTGGCCAATGATATAATTACTCTAAAGAGATAGATTCCAAAGGATCCTTCATAAACACCCTATCAAGAATCCCTAGGAAATATTATAATTCTCAAGGAGCTCCCAATAAGACATTGTCATTCACTAGTCCTAACCAAAGATTGGAAATTGAAGTTTATCCCTCTTCCAACAAAGGTAATCATTGAAATTTTCATTTAACTTCATATCATGATGGAGCTACCTTCCCAAAGATGATTAGATTCATGAAAATTCTCTCAACAAATGAACCTGTTGAAGAATCATATATGGAGGAACCTAGCCAATCTCATGATGTTGGCATGTATCTCTTTGATTTTGTACCAGATACAGAGGCAGGAGAGGATGTGTATATTAAAATTGATGATCCTAATTATGTTGTATTCACCAAATTGTAGCAAGCTAAAGGAGAGAAAAGTGGTTCATCCTCAGCCCAAAATATATTTTGAAAAGGAAGAAGAGACAAGAACAAGTTGCTCCCACGAGTGTGCAAACCGAGGTACCATCTACTTCCTCCTATATTTTTCTTTCTCTTGGTTCATTTGATATATTTGAGTCATGCAAAAATACAAAAATTTAGATTTCACAAGCTGAATACCTAAGGCTCAACCTGCAAAACTAGATAGGCTAGTTAAGTATGTCAAACAAGAGCCTCCACAATCCCAATGTCATGCTCAAGTATCCTGTGGAAATGAAACTCCCATAGAAGATCAAATTTTCTCAAATTATTTAGATAAAAATTGAAGTTCATAGAATCCTTTTGCAAAACCAGAACCTTTTTATGTGTCATTATACATTGTTGGTTTCAAGCTAAGTAACTGTATCGTTGATTCTGAAGCTTTTGAAAATGTGATTCCTACCCAAATAGCCAAAGCCCTAGGTTTATCTTTTACCTCATCTCAGGGTAAATTTTATTCCATGGATAGTTCCCCAGTTCCTATCATACGTTAGATCAAGGATGCTTAGGTGGCCCTAGCTACATTTCCTAAAAGCAGATTAAAATTAACCATATTGGTTGTTGATATACCAGCTAGCTATGGGATGCTTTTGAGTAGGATTTTTTGTAAAGATTTGGGCAGGGAAATACAAATGGATTGGTCACATGCTTTAATACCATTAGATGGGAAAAAGATGCGCCTAAATCTAAGTTCACAGTATTGAAGTCCGAAGATCCAAGAGTAGATATTCTATTTGTAGAAATTGGGCCAAGTACCTACATGTGCTCCTCTACTCAAGAAGAATGTTTAGATCAAATTAGTCTTGATCTAGTTAATGAATTGTGGACACTATAATTTGATGGAAGTTGTGCTAATGCCAGGTCAAGTGCAGGGGTAGTTCTAGTTTCACTAGATGGTTATAAGTTTCCTTTTGCTTTCAAACTAGAATTTGCTAATGCCAATAACATAGAAAAGTTTGAGGCCCTATTAATTGGCCTAAATGTAGCAAAGGAAAAAGGTATTAAGCAATTGAGAGTAGTGAGAGATGAAAAATTGGTTGTGAAACAAGTTAGGAAGGTTTATACTATGAAAAATGGTTGGTTCAATCACTACAAAAATAGCATATGCGATTGTATTGAATATTTTAATGCCTTTTCTATAAAATCTAGTTCAAGAGATCAAAATACTAGAGTTGACTCTCTTGTAGTCTCAGCTTCCCTACTTTTACCACATCCTGATTTCAAAGATGAAACCTATCAAATTGAGATTGTATATCGGCCTAGTGTTCCTGATAATGTGAATCATTGGCAAGTGTTTAATAATGATTGATAGATTATAGAGTTTTTAGAAAAGGCTGAATATTTTGCTCACTCACATTTATTTTGAAGGTAGTGATGATAAAAGTAATGATATCTTGGAAGGTGGCATTAATACCTCTGATGGAAATGAAATAGAAGTCATTCAATTGAAAGGTAATAAGATTCTTCAGGGTTTAGTTTCTCTTGAGCATTTATTCAACAAAATGATAAGTATTTGAAGCAAAAAAGCAAATTTTTTGTTGAATTATCTCTTGAGTATGATCGGGTAAATATTGGGATAGAAGATGATCCTAAAATTGTTTGCATTAGAAAGTTTTGGTCTCCAAAGGAGAGAGAAAGAATAATCTCTTTATTAACACATTATAGAGATGTCTTTGCATGGTTTTATGCTGATTTCAAGAGATTTAGAAATGGATAATTTCAACACAAAATCCCATTAAAACCTAGTGCTTCACCTTACAGGTAGAAATAGCGAAATTATAATCCTAAGGTAGCTAAAGCAATTTTTAATGAGATAGATAAAATTTCGAAAGCAAAAATTATCTATCCTATCCATCATTCTACATGGGTAGCTAATATAGTTCATGTTAGAAAGAAAAATGGAGAAATAATAATTTGTGTTGACTTCAAGAACTTAAATCAAGATTCTCTAAAATATAACTATCCATCTCCTATTATGGACCATATATTGTAGACAGTTGTTGGTTCTAAAATGATTTCTATGCTTGATGGATTCTCGGGATATAATTAGGTTGAAGTAGCTCCATAGGATCAACATAAAACAACATTCACTACCCCCATTGGTGTCTTTGCTTATAATAGAATGCCATTTGGTCTTATAAATGTGGGGGCGACTTTTCAAAGGGCCATGGACTTGTCCTTTGGTGATTTAATAAATAAAATCATTGTGATTTATTTAGATGACTTAATAGTTTTCTCAAAAAAGAGAGTTGATCATTTGCATGACCTTGAGGTAGTATTGCAGCATTACAGGGAAGAAGGAATATCTTTAAATCCTAAGAATTTCACCTTTGTTGTAACTGAATGGAAACTCTTAGGTCATATTGTTTCAAAGGACGAGATTAAGATAGATCCTAAGAGAGTGAAATCTATCATGCAGCTAATTTTTCCTAAAAATAAAGATGACACCAGGTCTTTCTTTGGCCAAGTGAATTTTCTAAGAAAGCTCATACCCAATTTTGCTAAGTTGACAAAACCTATCTCAAACATGATGAAGAATCATCTCGTGTTCAAGTGAAGTGTTGAAGGGTAACAATATTTTCAAGACATAAAGACATCTATTGCAAGTGCACTAAACCTGGTGAATCTAAACTTTACAAAAGATCTTATCATATACAGTTATGCATCAGAACATACTCTATCAGCCATTCTATTGCAAAAAAATGAGGAAGGTATTGAAGCTCCCATTTCTTTTATGAGTACTCCTCTTAAGAAGTATGAACTTAAGTACTCCCCATTGGAAAAACTTTAGATTTTATATCTTACATTCTCATACAACTATTTTTGTTCCTCAGATCATCGTGAAGAGTATCCTCACCCAGTAGGAGATTGGATGTAATAAAAGGGGGTCCTAGATAGCGAAGGTGCAAGAATATGATGCGAACATTAAACCCACTAACCTAGTTAGGGGAAAGGGTTTAGAAAAAATGATTGCAAAAAGTAAACCCACTGAAGAGGAACATCTACCTTTAGTTCTTTTCACCAGCACAACAGATGAATGGTTTTTTTATGTTTCTTATTTCTTAACCTATGGTGATTGCCCTTCACATTTTTCATCCAAAGAAAAAAGGAATTTAAAGCTGAAAGCTAACAAATATGTCCTCTTGGAAGGAAATCTATATAAGAAGGGTGTGGACGGTACTTTTTTGAGATGTGTTGATAAGGAGCAATAGAAGAGGTTATTGAAAGTTTTTCATAATGAAGCATGTGGTGGTCACTTCCCAGCTTCTATAATAGCTTTCAAAATTTTGTGTCAAAGATTTTATTCACCAAGAATGTTCAAGGATTCCTACAAATGGGTGTCAAAGTGTGAAAAGTGTTCAATGTTTACCAGCAAACCTCATCTTGTAGCTCTACCTTTGAAGCTACTGGTAATAGATGAACCCTTCCAACAATGGGGCCTAAATTTTATTGGCTCGAATAATCCCATCTCTAGTGTTGCAAACACACACATCTTAACCACTACAGATTACTTTACCAAATGGGTGGAGGCTATTCCACTGAAACATACTTTTTCAAAGGTAGTATGTAGCTTCTTGAAGGAAAATATTTTGGTGAGATTCAGTGTTCCCAAAAATATTGTTGTTGATAATAAAAGTTATTTTTCATTTGTTGAGATAACACTTTCTATTATGATTATGGTATTCTCCTAGCACATTCATCTAATTATTATACACAAGGAAATGGACAAGTTGAGTCCAGTAATTAAAATTTGATTTCTATCATCAAAAATCTGGTGGATGAAAATCAAAGGGGATGGAATAAGTTGTATGATGTTGTGTGGGCTGATCAGGTAACATGTAAAAGATCTATTCCTATGTCCCCCTTTCAACTAGTTTATGGCATTGATAGTACTTTACCAATGCCTCTGGAGCTCTCAGTGCTTAATTTGTAGAAGGCCATAGAAGATGAACATATTTAATCTGCAATTCAAAAGCGAATTATGTATTTGAACAAGTTGGAAGAACAGAGAGACATAGTGGTAGACAAAATTGTAATACATCAATAGATGGTGAAGATAATTCTTGACAAAAGAGATAGGCAAAGAAATTTTACAGTTGGTGATTATGTTCTCCTTTAGGATAGGAGAAGGGAGACAAAGGTAGCACACAAAAAATTTGATTATTTATGGAAGGGTCCTTTTCAAATCAAGAAAATAATTGGTGACAACACTTTTTTGCTAGATTATCCAAATGGTACTGCTCTACCTCTTTCCTACAATGGGAAAAATCTAAAGCTATTTAATTGAAGTTCTTCTTGGGTTCGCCTTTGTACATAGCCTTTTGGTTTCTATTTTGTTTGGTCTGTTTTTATTTGTTTATGTTGGCCATGAATAAGGCTCTATGCTAAGGTTTTATTGGATTCTCTATGTCCTGTTAATCCTTGTCCCCATTCAAAGCCAATGTTATCCATAACATATAGACTACTATAAGCAATTTTAAAACTCCCCTCCCTAAGCTTTTCAGCTCTTTTACTTCATCCCTTTTCAATGCCTTGTTGTTCATTCCTTTTGATAATTTCTCAAAGTCGCAAGTTGTGTGTTTTTCCTAACCTTTGTCTCTAGTCCTTCAAGTTTCATAACTTTTTCATGGAGTTCTAAATTTTTAACAATTCCCAATTGTCCTGCGTGGTTCCCTTTGTTTAGTTGCAATCCTTCATTGGTTTTCTTTGAAGTCGGTGAGTCGGAGGTTCTCAAAACTTTAAAACTCTCGACTTTGGTTCTAAGGTTCTAAGTCTTTTTTACTACGCGACATTGTGGACTTTTCATGGTTTCCAAGGCACCACCACCTCATTAAACAATATGTATGGACTAACCTTGAGTTTTGTTTTCAAGGTTTTTCAAAAAACATGCAGTTTTAATGGCTATCTTTTCGAGGAATCAAATTGAATGCTGCATTAATTGCACGTCCTATCAAATAACGGCATAAGATGGGTGGCAAAGTATTCATTAAGTCATTTAGCCTGAATTCTTATTCTCTGCTAATATTTCTCAAAGTACAAGCTTTCTTACTTCACATAATTGCGCTCATGCAGAGTGGAATTCAAAATCACTGGTCTAGAGTGAGGGATACTTAAATTGGGCACCTCAATTTGGAGGAGTTTTGGGTGTGCCTAGAGCAAGATAGCAAAACACCACTAGGAGATAAAATTTTCCACAGTGGTTTGGTGTGTGTAGGAGGTATTCCTAAAGTTGTGCAAAGCGTTGACCTGGTGATTATGTGTGCAAGGCGCTACATTCCAGAGACTTAGGAGTTTAGACCTATGGACGTGTCTGTCATTGCGAGAATCACTCTTGAGGCCATTTCCTGTGCATTGAGTATTGCAAAAAGGGAAATTCTAAAAGAAATATATGTAGTTGTTGGTGATGATTTTTCTAGAATGAATGAAGAATGGTGCAGAAATTCCATTGCAAAGAATTGGTTGAAGTCTGAGAAAAAGGGTAAGTCTTAGTTGACCTCAAAACTTAAAAGGGTTCATTTTCAAGATGAAATTTCAGATGTTATCACCTTGTTGTATCATGTAGTTGGAAATTCCTATTTAGATTCTTTTGAATTTTGGATGTTTTATTTTATTCTGGTGATTTGTAGTGAAGATAAATTCATTGACTGGGTTGAGATTATTTGTTATCATTTAAATGAGCAATTGGTAAACTTTTAGCAAATTGTTTCCTTCCATAGGTGCTCATACCTAGTTTACATTTTAGCCAATCAAGAGGTTGTTTGGGTAGGATTGGAACCGCAAGGGTCTCCAATGCCAGACACGCCTATATATAAAATCTTTCCACAACTCACTAAGCAAGTTGGAATGAAGGATTTCCACCGCATCAATGACACATTCTTAATGGAGATTGTAAGGTGACTTGATGGAAACCTCGAGCTTTAGGTTTCACCGGAGGTGACTGCTCTGATAATGAAATTTGGAAGCTTTTACATTCATTTCAGTAGTTTCACTTATCTCAAAATTGGGAGTTTTGAGAAGGCTCCATTGAGGTTACCCTGGTATCCAAGTGATTTTCTTGTCTTTCTTGAAGTCTACTGGCAGATGGTTGTGGTGGATGTTAAATATTCAAAACATGGGAAAGAAAGGGTATGTGTTTCCACTGTTCATGCCTTCATTTTCTTGTAAAAGTAATAATATTGCTAAGGGTGTGGAGAAAATCCTAGATGAGTTTAATTTTTAGTATTTTCCGGTGAGAGCCCATTTTGATAGCAAGGGTTATGTTAAGCAAAATTTGTATGGAGCTGGTAGCTATGAACATTGTCCTGATATTGAGGATTTTTTGGAATATTGTATAGAGAAAGTTAGGTGCATAGGAGAAGTTATATAAGATTTACTTTAAGGAAGATACAGGCCTTTGGTATCTCCTTTAATATTCAGGAAGATGTGGAGGAAGATTATGTGATCATTGATCCCGAATATTAGCCACTTGCTACTAAACCCTTGTACAAAATCAATTAGTCAAAAGATGAAGTCTCATATTTAATGGTTCGCTCTGCTCCTATTTTAAGAACTTTAGATTGGTTGAATAGGACGTGGTGGCAAAGTACAAGCTCCCCTCATGAGAAAAAATCTTTAGAAAGTAAGGAGCAATGGACTATATAGACCTCTAGTGTGAACGTATCAACTAGAAAGCAAACAATTAGGTCGTTTGAAACTGGTTCACAGTCAGGAGGAGATGGTGAGAAGCTAGAGGACACAGGAGCCAAGCTAAAATAAATTTGTGCACAGATAGTGTGCCCCCGTCAATTCCTAAGACAATAACCAATCAGAAGAAACTGACGCTTACAGAATAAGGGTATTTTCCAACAGATAATTGAAGATAATTATTTTACTACTTTCTTTGAAGTTCCTCCTTCTTTGGTACAAGATACTTTTGTTGTTGTTTAGTTGATTAAGAGAATGGAGAATGTGATTTTTGAAATCAAAGACATTGGCCTCGTAACTTCTTCTCTGACATGGTTGAAGAAATTTGTGGAGAAGAAGAGGAAAAATCTTCCTGCCATGACAGTTGAGGTAGATACAGTTGCTATGCTTTTACAGGGTCCCCCTAAACCCGAAAAGGCTAAAGGGATTTCACAAATAGTCACTGATCCTTCTTTTAGGTTTCAACTATTGGAGATTGCTAATCCTATAAAGGACCTAAATGAAAATGATATTAGAGAGGTTGACTACAAGGTTTCTCACATTGACATGGGGCCATCTACTTTTGAAGGTGATGTCTATCACGTTGATTACTCTATTAATGTGTTAATTAAAAGAGAAAAAGAACACAAAAAGGAGAACCTTCAATTGTAATCTCAATTTTTTTCTTTAAGAAATTTTATTTCATCAATTGTGACTTTAGTCCCTGAGGAAGCCTCAAGCTCAAATATTCAAGGTATTGATTTTGACAATGTGCAAAAGGTCAAGAAAAATTTGGGTTATGTCAAAGCTACCAATGGGTGGATGGAAGGGATTTACCAAGATGGCTTGTTCTACATTCGAAAAATTTACCAATTTTATGTTAATGTATCTAAAAAAGAGAAAGCAACTAGTAACTGAACTCTCCAGCAGATAAGAAGGGAACATAGTAACACATTTGTGCTTTCTAGAGAAATTATTGAATTGATCTCCATGGACCCCCTTTTGTTTGTTAAAGAAAAATTGGTAAATGATCTCGAAGAAATTGATCCTAATCGGTTTGAATCCTTGAATTGGAAATTATCAATATATAATGATTATATCAAGGAAATCAATAAAGTGTTAGAAAAATATTTTCATATATTAGTGAAGGTCAAGGAGAATTTCAATTCCCTAGAAGTAGAACTCACATATGGGTTTGATGAGAAGGTCTTGATGTTGTGGACATATCATTTCAATTTAAGGAGGTGTTTCATAAGGAGATAGGCAATCCAGAGATAGTCACAACAAACTCATTCATAAAGTTTAGTAATTTGTACATCTATATGAGTACGTTCAAAATTGAAAGTGACAGTATCTATGAAACAATTGTTGAGTTAGATCATGCACTTTCAAATGAAGAACAAGGTTGCAAATCACCACAACTCCAGGAATCAAAAACATCAGTACAGTTGTCACCAATTACCAGGAATACAAGCAAAGGGTAAAGGCACAGGACGTGTTACAAGAGCAGTAGGAGGTGGAGATAATTGGAAGCGAAAAAGATGGAGCTAGGACCGTTGATTAGTTTTTAGTTGTTATGTTATTTTTTTAATTTAGCTCTCTCCATACTTAAAAATGCTTTTCATTTTTAATCAAATGCTTGGCTTCAAGAAACCATTATTATGGACAATTTGTAATCTTTAAATATGGGCTGATTGTTTGGCAATGGGGATCTTTTGGGAAAAAAAAAATTTACTCATTAGAACAAACTCTATTATCTTTAGTTTTACTACTTTATGTTATCTCAATATAGAAAGACCATGGTGAAGTTTGTGCATGCATAATCTTTGTGTTATGGTGTGTGGATTCATTTTGCTTATGTTGAATATTTTTCCATTGAACTATCTATTATTGGGGTGGTGGATGTTTAGTTAGTTTTGTCGTTGTGGAATGTTTATTTGTGAATAAAGGTTTTATAGTGATGGATGCATACTAATTTCTTAACTATAGTTTTGGAAATTTGGTAGTTTAAGTTTGTGATATTTGATGTTGTGTGGATTCCTTTCAAATATTTTTGGTTAAAAGAATTTCCTTTCATTTTATTTCTGGTTAAAAGTGATATTAATTGCAAATCATTCATTGAATATCTAATGAAGGTAGCTGCCACCTTTTAAAACAAGTAGAGAATTAGCATAAAACATTATTATGACTGGTTCAACTGGTGTTACATTTGTAACCTCTAGGGCATAAGAATATGGATTTAGGTGATAAATCTATTAACCAACAACCAATAAACCCTAAATATGATTGAAAGGAGACATAATTCATTTTTATGGTATTATACATCCTCTAAACCTACAAAGAACATCATTGAAATGCTCTCAAAAAACCCATATAGAATTTGCCACCTAATTTACCATCAAATCCACTGCTCTCACACTCATCCTTTGTCATTATGCCAAAAATCTTCCTTGCATCATTTGAACTTTTAACATCAGTGACAACTATATGCCAACAATCTCCCCCTTTGGCATAGATGGAAAAACTTGAAGCGCTCATACAAGATATAACATTGAAGCTAATTACCAACTTGATTATTCACGCTGTAACATAACAACTCCCCCTATGACACAATTCTCTTCACCTCACATAACAACTCCCCCTGTGACATATATCTCTTCTCTTCTCAACATGCTTCACATTTCTCCCCCTTTGACATCAATGGCAAAGGGTACACTCCCCCTAAGGAAAATCTCCAATTTTAATAAAATCTAAAACCATCAAGTCATTAGAAATTGTAAAACAAGATTTTACATGACTTGATCACACTATTCTTAACCAGGGTTAAATAAATGATCAGTGAAGCTCCCCCTAGATATATTCCCTATCACTAATATTTAGTGATATGAGTTGGGAGAAACTACTCCCTAATTTTTCCTCAATTATTCAAACTACTCTATAGGAAGAAGCTTTGTAAATATGTCAGCCATTTGTTTCTTTGTTGAAAAATACTCCATGTTGAATTCCTTATCTACAACCTTCTCTCTGATGAAGTGATACTTGATTGATATATGTTTGGTTTTAGAGTGCATCACTGGATTCTTTGATATGTTAATGGAACTGGAATTATCACAAAGAATAGAGATAGGCTCTTTGTATTCTACTTTAATGTCTTTTAACTTCTGCTTCATCCATAAGAATTGTGTACAACATGTAGTTGTTGTAACATATTTTGCTTCTGTAGTAGAAAGAGTGGTAGACTCTTTCTTTTTTCTCATCTAGGAAACCAATTTTTTCCACAAGAAGAAAACTCCACCACTAGTACTCTTCCTTTCATCTACACTTCTTGCCCAATTTACATCTGTATATGTTGTTAATGAGAAATCCTTACACTTGGGATACCACAACCCATAGTCAACGATGATTTTGAGGTATTTTAGAATTCTTTTTACTGCATTGACATGAGATTCCTTTGGGGAAACCTGAAACCTTGCTACCATACAAACTCATTGCATTATATCTGACCTAGACGTAGTTAAATATAACAGAATTTCAATCATTGACCTATACAGAGTCTGATTTCCATTGGGTGACTCATCTTTTTTACTTAACTTGCAGCTAGTAATCATGAGAGTGTTGACTGGTCTACAATCCTCCATGCCAAAAAATTTAAGCATTTCTTTTGCATACTTGGTTTGTGATATAAATATACCTTTATCATTTTGAGTAATTTTCAAACCAACAAACATCTAATTTCTCCTAGCATGGACATTTCAAACTCATTTTGCATGTTTTTGGAAAATATTTTGCACATTTTATCACTGCTACCACCAAATATAATATCATCTACATATACTACAACAATGATCATATGCTTACATTCAAATTTGAGATACAGATTTCTATCAGTACAGCCTTTCTTGAATCCTTGTTGTTGTAGATATTGATTCAATCATGAATACTATGCCCTTGGGGCTTGTTTTAGACCATACAATGTTTTTGTCAATTTTCATACATAATCATCATATTTTGACAGCCAAAAACCTTTTGGTTGTTCAATGTATACTTCTTCTTCTAGGTTTCCATTCAAGAAGGTAGATTTGACATCCATTTGATAAATTTTAAATCCTTTGTAGACTGAAATTGCAAGGAACATTCTTATTGCTTCTAACCTTGCAACAGGGGCAATTTTTTCTTCAAATCAATCCCTTCTACTTGTGCATAGCCTTTACACACTAACCTTACTTTGTTTCTAACCACAACTCCATCTTCATTCAACTTATTTTTGAATACCCATTTGGTGCCAATTAAATTCTTGTTTGATGGTCTAGGAACCAATTCCCGTTTTTTGTTCTTTTCAATCTAATTGAGTTCCTCTTCCATTGCTTTCATCCAACTCTCAACTTTATTGGCTTCATCAAAGCTTTTTGGTTCAATCTAAGATAAGAGGGAAAAGTTCACTTCTTCCTTATTCTTTGCAAGTCTTCTTCTAGTCTCCACACGTTCATTCTTATCACCAATTATTTGATCTACAAGATGATATTTTGGCACATATTTTGTAGGAGCACATTCAACCCCTTTCTCATTCTCTTCTTCTTGTTCTTCTTCTTCCACTGTTGAACCTATGTCATCCTTTTCTAACTCAATTTCAAGGTTGTTTCTTCTAGACTTAGCTTGATTTGTATTTTCATCAACCTTGACATGTACGCTCTCTACAATTTTATGCAATCTCTTGTTGTAACATTTATAAGCTTTTCTTTGATAGAAATACCCCAAAAATATCCCTTCATCATATCTTGACTCAAAACTTCTTGAATCTTCATCTTCTCTTTTATTATAGTATTTACTGCCAAATACTTTGAAGTGCTTGACTAATGCAGGTATACCGAACCACAATTCATAAGGAATTCTACCACTATTAAATCTAATAAGAGCTCTATTTTGAATGTATACAATAATTTGTACTATTTTCCAAAATGTATTTGTCAAGTTTTCCTCATTCATCATGGCTCTAGCCATCTCCTTCACAATCATGTTTCTTCTCTCTACCACACCATTTTGTTGTGGTGTTCTTGGAGTTGAATACTAGCATTTGATTCCATTATATTCACAATACTCCATGAATTCTCTTGAAATAAATTCTCCATCTCTATCTAAATTGATACATTTGATTCTTCTCTCAGTCTCATTTTCTACCAGCTTCTTATAGAGTTTAAACTTTTCAAATGCTTCAACCTTCTCCTTCAAAAATGTGACCCATGCCATTCTAGTGCAATGATCAATCAACAACATAAAATATATTTCTCCTTGAAACGCCCTTGTCCTCATTGGACCACATAGATTAGTATGAATTATCTCCAAGGGCTTTGTAGTTGAATAGTCCTTTGTAGGAAATTTAAAATTTGTTTGCTTTCCTTGCTGACATCCTTAGCGAATGATTTTTTAGGCTTTGCAATCTTAGGCATATTACTAACTAATAATTTTGAGCTTATCTTCACTAGATTTTCAAATTTTGCATGTCCCAGTCTTCTATGCCATAACCAACTCTCATTTTTTTGGTTGATCAAACACGTTTGTCCTTCCACTTCGCATAGATTATAGAGATTACTATCATTCCTTATCCCTTGAGCAATTTCCTTACCATTTTTCCTTATTTTACAGCCTTTTGAGTCAAAAATGACCTTGTATCCATTTTCACACATTTGGCTAACACTAGGAAGATTAAGTTTCAAATCTTCAACATAGAGCACATCTTTAGTTTCATTCTTCTCGTCTCTGATTAGAATTGCTTTGTCACAAATCTTGAAAGCAGTATTATCACCTAGGCTTACTGATCCTCCTTTTCTCATTTCAAGTTCAATGAACTTATTTTTATCTCCAGTCATGTGCTTGGAGTAGCCACTATCAATCACCCATAAGTCTTGTTCCTTTGTGTGTAATGTTGTTTGAGCAATAATAGAATGAATATAATTCTTCCCTTTCTCCTTCCATACCTTATTAGATTTATTTACATCTTTTTGTTCCTTTTTATTAGAGATTTCAATTTCCTTTTCAGCTTTAGAAGATTCATTTTTCCTCTTCTCAGATTGAGAATTTTTTCTTCTAAAATTTTCTCTACAATTTCTAGCTATATGACCAAAATTATTGCAATTGAAACACACTACATTCATATCAACTAAAGGAGAAAATGGATTTTTCCTTATGAACTTTGTATTTTTCCTTGGAATGACTTTACACTCTCTAGCCCTATGACCAAAATTGTTACAAGTAAAGAAATACCCATTAAAATATGATGAGTACCTATTCATGATGTTTCCTTCCACTAGATGAGGATATATTATTTGTCTAGGTCTCCTTGGATAGTGTACTCTTGTGAAACCATCATTGTTTATTCTCTTAGTATTCTGCTTCTTCTGTTAACTTTCTTATCTTCAATTGGTTCCTTCTCTTTAACATATTTCTCAACTGCAGTTGACTTCTTTTCATCTTTAGAGGCTTCTCCTTTATCAACTTTTTCTCCACTGAGGACTAATTTTTCTTCTACTCTAAATCATTCATAGAGCTTTGCAGAGGCATTAACAAAAGAATTATTTCCTTTCTCAAGTGCTAATCCTAATTTATCCTTGTTTGTTTGTTTTTGCATACTCAACAATTCATCAAGAATATTGGTACAACCATTTAATTTTAGGCCCTTATTGACCTGATCCTTAGCTTTCTCCAATTCTTTTCTTAAGGTGACTATTTCAACTTCCAATTCAAGCATTTCTCCATTTTGGATTCTAGTTTGGACTTCAATACTTCTTCACCTATTTTTTGGATGTTGTGGTTGTGTTGATGATATGCGGTTGTCATTGATGTCAACACTATTAGCATAAATGTATTTTAAGCTATATATGTCAAGGATATTGAGAAAATTCTAATAAATGAGTTCCAAGTTGTTAGTGGTGAAGTGAAGTTCAGTATGGTGGTTATTTTTGTACATTGTTGATCAAAGTTGTGGACTAAAGGGTTTTTTTCTAAGTGTATCTAGTTTATCCACATCGATTTTTAGAGATACGCATGAATATTTGATTGAGTTATGAAGATTTCCATTCAGACAATTTTTATGTTTCTTCAGTTGGTGTTCCTGATTGAAGATGATGCTATTTCAGTTAGTTCAATTGTTGCAGATTCTTCTCTTGTGATTTTTGATGCTTGTGGATGTTTCTAGATCATGCTCTATCCTTTTTTGCACATCTCCATTGATCGTTGTAATCATGGTTGGCGATTTTCTCTTGTGTGTTTATGTTTTTCTTGTTCTTGGATCACATAGTGTTTGTAGTGTGTTGTGGATCTTCGAGGAGAAATTAATTGAAGTGTCTTCATGTTGGAGATGTTGATTTGGGTCCTCACTAAGTTGTGACCAACCTTGGTTGATTCGCATTGATAATCTTTAATGTTTTGGGCCAACAATTTATATTCATTTTATTATTTCTTTGTGGTCAACTTGTAGCGATGAAATTTCTTGTTGCAGATATATAAGAGTGATTGTTTATTCGAATTTAAGTGTGAAAAAGGTGTGCTTCTTTGTGTGTGCACAAATAATGTTCTAAATCATTTGAAGGTAGAGTAGAGTGTGAAGAATTGTGAATAAGTGTGAAGAAGAGTAAAAAATTGTTCATATGCTTAATTGGAACTATAATCAAGCATTAGTAGATGCTATTTTCTCAGCTCAAAATCTAGATGGCTTTAATCTAAATCTCTTTGTAAGATAGTGTGTCTTCCTTTGTAATTGAGCAGTGAGCTCTAGGCAGTGTGCTTGAATGCATGTGCATGCTCTATATTTCATTTTCATTATACTTTTAATAGGGTATAATCTTGTGGAATAACCTCTGCCATGGTTTTTCCCCTAACAGGGTTTCCACATAAAAAAATCTTGGTGCTATGTGTGTTTATGATGTGTTGATGATTTATTTTTTCGTGGTTGATAATCAAATTAGAGAATAAGGTTGATAAGTTGAATAAGTTATGAATTTTTGTGATAACTGATTCACCCCCCCCCCCTCAGTTGTCTGCCCTTGTATTGCCAACAATTGGTATCAGAGCAAGTTCCTTGGAAGAATTTTAATAGGTTAAGGTGATATGGGATAGAAAGTTACAAGAGGGATAGTCTGACATTTGATCTAAAAAATTATTCTTTGTGGAAGAATCGAATGGAGTTCCATCTGAAATGCATTGGTGAACCCTACTGGAGCATTACAAGTAATATGTATATTATTCCACAGAATGGTCCTACTACTTCTGTTGAGATCAAAGATGTTAAGTATAATATTCAGGCTAAGGAATATTTTTTGAGTGCTTTGACTAATTCTAAGATGACAATGTTATGGATTTGAAGACTACTTATGAGATCTAGAAAAAATTGGAAACCTTGTATGAAGGTGATGCTAATGTGAAGATTACTAAGTTGCAGAGTTTGAAAGAGAAATATGAAAGGTTGAGAATGGGTGATGATGAGAACATTAATACTTTCATGCAAGGAGTGAATGAACTTTTTTATGGTATTAGATGTGTTGGTGGAAAGATAGATGAATCTGAGATTGTTGCTAAAGTGCTTAGATCCCTACCTGATTATTACAAAGTCAAAGCTAGTGTTATTGAAGAGCTCTGGACTGTAACAAACATAACTAGAGATACATTGGTTGGTAAGCTAACTACTTTTGAGTTGAGTGAATTTGGTGACGCCCTTCCTAAGGTTGAATCTGCATTTAAGGCTACTACTTCTGGAAGAGATAGATAGAGATATGATCTAAGTGAGAGTTCATCTAGAAATACATTCAAGTATGAGGATGAAATTAGACATATTGAAGAAGAAGAAAGAAAGCTAGAAGAGTTGGAAGCACTTATTGTCAAAAGAGTACCAAGAGGAAAAGGTAAGTATGAAGGAAAATTACCTCTTAAATGCTTTTTCTGCAATAAGATAAGTCATTTTGCATCAAGGTGTTCGGAAAGAGCTACTAAACCAAAACATAACAAGCCTAGATTTTAGAAGAAGTGTTACTATGTTGCTGATGAAGGCGTGATAGATGATGAATCTAATAAAGGAAATATAAGTGATGATGAATGGCTATTTATTGCTATCAAGGAAAATAATCTCGTATCTACTGAATTTATTAGTTGTACAAATGTGGAGAAATCCCTGGCAACTTGAGTTGAAGAAAAACATGAATGGGTAATTGATAGTGGATGTTCACATCATATGACAGGAGAAAAAAGTAAGTTTTTAAGCTTGGAAAAGTATGATGGTGGTGTTGTGAGATTTGGTGATAATACAGCTAGTGTGATCCATGGAAGAGGTTGCATTTCTATTGATGGTAAGCATAATACTGATGATGTTCTGTATATGGGAGGCTTGAAGCATAATATTTTGAGTGTTGGTAAAATGGTTGATAAGGGATACAATCTTGAGTCTAGGGATGGAAAGTGCAGAATATTGAGTTCCGAAAATGAAATTGCATCAAGTACAAAAGAAAAAGGTAATATATCACTTGAGTGTTGCTAGAAAAAGTTGCTTGATTGCACAAGTTGATGAAAGTTGGTTATGGCATAGGAGGTTGTGTCATGTTAACTTTGATAATATTGTCAAGATAAGTTCCACTAAGGCTATGAGAGATATACCTAACTTGGTGAAACCTACTAATGAAATATGCAAGGAATGTGAATTGGGAAAGCAAACTAGGATTTCATTTCCAAGTAAAAAGCATTGTTCAAATGAATTGTTAGAGCTTGTGCATACTGATCTATGTGGTCCCTCTAAGGTCAGAAGTTTACAAGGTTACAAGTATTTCATATTACTCATTGATGATTATTCTAGAATGGTATGGGTTACTTTCTTAAGGGAGAAATTCGAAGCATTAGAAAATTTCAAGATCTTTAAAGATATGGTTGAGATAGAGATAGGTTTGAAGATTAAATATTTGAGATCAGATAGAGGTGGTGAATTCAATTCTAGTGAATTTAATACTTTTTATGAAGAACATGGAATAAAGAGACAATTATCTACACCGCGGACCCCTCAACAAAATGGATTTGTGGAAAGGAAGAATAGAACAATTGAAAATGTTGCTAGAACTATGATGCTAGAAGGAAATGTTTTCCTCAATCTATTGGAGAGAAGTTGTGAGTACTGTTGTGTACACACTCAACCGGGTGCAAATCAAACGTGATACTAGTAAGACCCCTTTTGAGCTATGTACTGGTCAAAAGCCTATTATTAAATACTTCAAGATATTTGGAAGCAGATGTTATATTAAGAGAGATGAATACATAGGAAGGTTTGATGCTAGGAGTGATGAAGGTATCTTTCTGGGTTATTATACTAAAAGTAAGGCCTACCGGTGTTACAATAAAAGATTGAGATAAATGGTTGAAAGTGCAAATGTTAAGGTTGATGAAGACTTTGGTACATTATCCAGAACCTATGGATATGACTCTGATGATCAAGATGATAGTACAAACAAAGGAAAGAAAGTTCATACTACAAATCAAGTGCAAATCAATTCAGTAAATCAAGAAAATGAAGAAGAACAAGAAACTAGTGAAAGAGCAGAAGAAAGATTAGAAGAGCCTGAAGTTGAAGAAAATCCTAGAAGACTCTGAGGTATGTAAGATTGAATCATTCAGAAGATTAGATCATAGGTGATAAGAATAAAGGTGTCCAAACTAGGAGAAAGACTATAGAAGAGTATTGCTTGATTTCAAAGATTGAACCTACTAGTATGAATGAGACATGTAAAGATGAGCATTGGATTGAAGCAATGAAAGAAGAGTTATAATAGATTGAAAAGAATGATACATGGATTCGTGTTCCCAGACCTAAGGATAAGAATGTCATTGGAACTAAATGGGTCTTTAGAAACAAACTGAATGAACAAGGTGAAGTGGTTAGAAACAAAGCAAGACTGGTATGTAAAGGATATTCACAAATGGAAGGAATTGATTTTGAAAAGACCTTTTCCCTTGTTGCTAGAATTGAAGTTGTAAGATTATTTCTTGCCTATGTTGCTCACAAGAACTACAAAGTTTATCAGACGGATGTAAAATCAGCTTTTTTAAATGGTGAATTGGAAGAAGAAGTGTATGTTGAGAAACTTGATGGATTCCAGTTGAGTGATAAATAAGATATGGTGTGTTGGTTGAAGAAAGAATGATGATAAAGATTTGATTGTTGAAGTCTTTGTTGATAATATTATTTTTGGAGGAGATGATGCTTTGTGCATGAAGTTTGCTAATGAGATGCAGAATGAATTTGAGATGTCTATGATTGGTGAGATAAAATTAATTTTGGGATTGTAAATTACTCAGTTAGATAAAAGGATTTTTATATCTCAGCCCAAGTATGTGAAGGAATTGTTGAAGAAGTTTAGTATGGAAGATTCAAAGGTAGTTGGTACACCCATGATGATTGGATGCAAGTTGACAACAGAAGATGATTCTCTGAAAGAAAATTAGACAAGATACAGATCAATTATTGGTGGATTGTTGTACTAACTCAAACTAGGCCTAATATCATGAATGGTGTATGTATTGTTGCAATATTTCAAGCTAATCCAAAATAATTTCATGTGACTACTGTGAAGAGAATTTTTAGATACTTGAAGGCAACTGTTGATCTTGGCCTATGGTATCCTAAAGATGATAATCTTACTTTGAGTGCCTTTACTGATGTTGACTGGGCAGGAGAAGTGAATGACCAAAAAAGTACTAGTTTTGGAGCATTTTTCTTGGGTAAGAGGCTAATTTCATGGTTAAGCAAGAAGTAGAATGCCATTTCCTTATCTATTGCAGAGGCCAAATACATTGTTGCTGCTAATAGTTGTACTCAATTCTTGTGGATGAAATAGATGTTGAAGGATATCAGAATTATATATGATGAGCCTATTTCTATATTTTGTGATAACTCAAGTGCTATTAAAATTTCCAAGAATCTGGTATTGCATTAAAAAAAAAAATCATATATCTATAGGGTTTCACTTTTTGAGGGAGAAGGTAAGTGAAAAGGAAGTCAGATTGGAGTATGTGCCTACTAAGGAGTAGATTGCAGACATCTTTACCAAGTCATTTCCTAAGGATACTTTTGAGTATTTTAGAGGGAAGTTAGGGGTGATTACCCCTCCTAATCAGAACTAAGGATGCATTGTGTTGCATCAATTCGTGCATTTCACAGTCATATCTTGTCTCGAATTGACATTGTGGTGGTTGCTACTCAGGGGGAGTAGTTAGATGTTCAGAAATTCAGATATGTGGTTCAGAGCTTAGAGAAATTTTCCATTGATGTCAAATGGGGAGAAGAGTCATGTGAAAACCTGGTGATTATCTGAGGAGAAAAGCCTTATGGGGAGAAAGATTATGTGAAAGTGTTGAGAAGATGAGTCAAACCTAAGCAAGAGTTAGTTGCAATGATGGTTTTTTTCACATCATGTGTTGCCATCAATTCCAAAGGGGGATATTTTTGGATGTTGTGGTTGTGTTCATGATAGTGGTTGTCATTGATGTCAACACAATTAGCATAAATGTATTCAAAGTTGTATATGTCGATGATATTGAGAAAATTGTAATAAATGAGTTCCAAGTTGTTAGTGGTGAAGTGAAGTTCAGTATGGTGGTTATTTTTGTACATTTTTTATCAGAGGTTGTGGACTAAATGGTTTGTTTATAAGTGCATCTAGTTTATCTATGTCAAGTTTCAGAGATCTGCATGAATATTTGATCATGTTATGAAGATTTCTATTCAAACAATTTTTATGTTTCTTCAGTTGGTGTTCCTTATTGAAGATGATGCTATTTGAGTTAGTTCAATTGTTGTGGATGCTTATCTTGTGATTTGTGATGCTTGTGGATGTTTCTTGATCGTGATCTATCTTTTTTTCACATTTGTATTGTTCGTTGTGATCATGGTTGGTGATTTTCTCTTGTGTATTCATGTTTTTCTTTTTCTTGGCTGACATAGTGTTTGTAGCATGTTGTGGATCTTCAAGGAGAAATTAATTGAAGTTTCTTCATGTTGGAGATGTTTATTTTGGTCCTCACTAAGTTGTGGTTGACCTTGGTTTATTCACATTGATAATATTTAATGTTTTGGTCCAAAAGTTTATATTCATTTTATTATTTCTTTGTGACTGACTTGTAGCAATGAAATTTCATGTTGTGGATATATAAGAGTGATTGTTTATTCCAATTTAATTGTGAAAAAGGTGTGATTTTTTGTGTGTGCATGAATAATTTTCTAAATCATTTGAAGGCAGAGTAGAGTGTGAAGAATTGTGAAGAAGTGTGAAGAAGAGTGAAGAAGATAACAAGTGTTCATGTGCTTAATTGGAATTGTAATCAGGCATTAGCAGATGCTATTTTCTTAGTTCAAAATCCAAATGGCTCTAATCCAAATCTCTTTGTAAGAAAATGTGCATTTATTTGTAATTGAGCTGTGAGCTCTAGACAGTGTGCCTGAATGCATGTGTATTCCCCATATTTCATTTTCGTTATACTTTTAACAGGGTATAATCTTGTGGAGTGACCTCCACCGTGGTTTTTCCCCTAACAGGGTTTCCACGTAAAAAATCTTTGTGTTATGTATGTTTTTGATGTGTTGATTATTTATGTTTTCATCATTAATAATCAGATCAAAGAATAAGGTTGATTTAAGTTGAATAAGTTTTGAATTTATGTGACAACTGATTCACCCGCCCCCTCTCAATTGTCTTCCCTTGTATTGCCAACACTCTTTTAGCTTCTTCAACCTAAAGTTTTATTTTAACTACCAAAAAATTGGATTCCTCGAGCTCTTGTGTTATTTTTTGTCTCCTTTTGAGCATTCTTTTTCAATTTCTTATTTTCTTTCTTAAGATCATCATATATGTCTCTTATTTCATCAAGATCTTCAGGAGCACTAATTAATTCTCCTTCAAGATCAGCAACTACCTCTTCTTCTCCTTCATGTGAGTCCTCAAATTGTGCATCTTCCTGATCCTTGGTTTATTTAGCCATAAACAAAAATTCTCTTCTATCTTCTTTCATAATAAGGGCACAATCTTGATCCTCATCTGAACTATCACTAGTATCAGATGCTTCACTTCCTTCATTGATGTACAAACTCTACTTCTTTCCAAAATTCTTCCTTTTCAGATAAGCCATTTTCTTATTTTTGTTATCTTCTTCTTGTTTGGAACTATCCTCTTTTCCATATGCATACTTTGAAGCAAAATTCCTATTCTGCCACAATTAAAACACTTAAAACAAAGCTTACCTTCATACTTGTCACATTCTCTCCTTAGTCTTCTTATGAAGTTTGCTTCTTCCTCATCAGTTTCTTCATGATCAAATGCAATGGCAGTAGCTTTTTCTTTCTTATCAGCTTCATCTTTTTCTTTCTTAACAACCTTAAATTCAACTTCTCTCCTAGATGACTCAACATCTGGCATTCTCATCTAATATGCAGTAATTATGCCATGCACCTCATCAAGAGTAATTTTATCAATTTATATTCCTTCTTTGATAGCAAAAACCTTGGAATCATATTTAGTTGTCATAGACCTTAGAAATTTCAACATAACATCTTCTTCTTTCATTTCTACACCATATCCTTTAATGGAATTTACCACATCATCAACTCTCTGAAGATAGTCTGCAATCTTCTCATCTTCAGTCATCTTCAAGCCTTCAAAATTTGCTCTCAACACTTGTAACTTTTCCAAATTCACTTTGGTGTCACCTTCATAGATCTTTTTTATTTTTTCCTAGACATCATAAGAAATTTTACAATGCATAAATTTTCCATGCAAAGAATTAGACAAATTGTTCATAATGTTAAACCAAGCTTTCTCGTAATCCTTTCCTACAAGATCAGTAGGAATAGTAGCAGGAATAGTATATTTAGTCTCCAAAGACATCCAAACTTTAGTTCCAAGAGAAACTAAGTATCCTTCCATTAATGAGATCCACTTAGCATAATTTTCTCCATCAAATCTGGGTGGCTTGCTTGAACCTTCCTGACATTCCATTGTGTTCACCTATCTAGGATCTACCTAAGTTGATTAAGCTTATCCTAGGGAACCTAGTGCTTTGATACCAATTATTATAACACAATGGTATATTGAGAGGGGGTTGAATCAGTAGATACTAAAACTTTTAGACTTGAAAACCTATTTGAAGTTTCAACCTTACAACCCAGATATGTAGATTAAAATATAAACCAATATAACAATCACATGCATGTTAAACCACAACTCACAACACCAGATAAACCCAAGATGGGAAAAACTATAGTGATAAAAGTTGCTTGAGGCTACTGCTCAAATCCAGTGTCACAAATGAAATCTTTGTTACAATGTTTAGGGCTACAACCCAAGGAAGTTTCAACTCCCTAATTTAGAAGCTACAACTTCAAGGATGCTACAACACCCTATTTTAGGAGCTACAACTCCAAGGAGACTACAATCACCTAGTTTGAGCTACAACTCAATCCAATGAGGCTACAACCTCAACAGAATTACAAGTTCATATATGCATACAATTAGGTTCTACTCAACATTAAAATGCACCATTACATTCAATGAATTATCGCACACCCTACAACTTACACTACCATTGTTGAATTTCTACTCTCAACAACACATCCCCTTGGAATGCAAAACCTAGATGATAATATGTGGTGTGTCTAAGTTACAAACTATGTGTATTCACTATCTACACTCATAGCTCTCTCTCTCTTCCACTTCTTGAAGATTACCACACTTGGACAATTATGTGATTGTCTTCTTTTTCTTCTATCAACTAATCTGCAATCTCTACCTCAACATTCACACACTCGTTCAAATCTTCTCAAATCTTTTGCTAGGTTTTCCTTTGCTTAAAAAATCCACTAGCAAGCTAACTATACATTGAGCTACACACCATCATAAAGGCATCTAATAGGGGTTTATCAGATATCGCCATATCCTACATCGAGCTGCCCAACATTTAATTTTGTTACAAAGAATTTTCCCTTAGTTTCTTTGTCAAACACTAAGTATCTGATTATGCATTCAATTCATTCTTTAGTCCATTCAATCTGATTTGATCTCAATCACCTCTGCAATTTGTGTTGCCATCTTGAAGATCAAATCTTCATTTACATTGGTTGCTGGTGCAGTTGGATCAATTAATTTCTTCCTTTACGTTGATTTGCAATCTAAACCCTAGTTCACACTGTCATAGCAGTTGTAGATTCCTATCTTTGAATTCTAGTCATCGATCCTCTTCTTTCATACCCTAATCCTACAATCCTCTATTCATCAGTATGCCTTTAAACCCTAACCATTAGATAATCGTTCATTCAAATATCCATCATCGATCTTGGGGGTATTCACTCAACATCATTTCGCTCTATCGAAGATACCTACTTCAAGGTCCTAATGATACCATATTCTCTCACTGATGGGTAGGTCATTAGGTTGTCAAGGAGACATCCTTTAACATCTTACCGACACCACTTTGTCACACCAATGAATTCCCTTGATGACATCACATGTCCACCTCATCACCATGCAACTCACAACATCTATGTGAGTTTTTCTATCGAGTAATCACTCTTCACCACTTGTTCTTCTCTATCACAATTTATCATTGTCACCATCTGGTTAGGTCCCACAAGATACACTATGACCACCATCAAATCTTCCTCATTAAATATCAACCATTCATGGAATATGTCATCTTGTGCAGCCTTGATAAGTCCCACCTTCATTAATAGTTATTATTCATCCATCATGGATTAATCTCCACCACTCCCCATAGACCCCGCAGGACTTAGTCGGGACCCACCAAAAACTCACTCGGTTGGCGAGCACCATCTGATCTCCAAGGCTTGATCTCCACCATTGATCAAGAAACATTGCAATGTTGGAGGAACTTAAATTCCTTAACCAAGTCATGGATTTCTTAAATTTCTTAACTCCTCAATCTGTCGATTACACACTAAACATTTTCTTGGCCTATAAATGCAAGGTGAAGGGCTCAATTCCCCAAATGACTTCAAAGGCTTAAGTAGTAACTTAAGCTACCTACTACCTACTACAACAAGTCAATGTTAAAATAGAAAATTTTAAGGATGCCATGACTAAAACCCTAGGGTTTAACTAGTAAACCCTAATTCTCACTGAAAGGAGGCATAATTCATTTCTAAATGTATTATACATCCTCTGGACCTATAGAGCACATCACTGGAATGCTCTTGAAAAATCCATATAGAATCTTTCACCTAATTTTCCACTAGATCCACTACTCTCACACTCATCCTTTGTCATTATGCCAACAATCTTTGTTGCATGATTTAAACTTTTGACATCAATGACAACTATATGCCAACAAAATTTAGTATAAATATGGGCTTAATTCACATATTTCTATCCTAGATCTTCATGAGAACTCAAGAGTACATTCATAAGAGAATTATAAAGTTTACAAGAGCAATTCAAATGCATTTCAAAGCATATTTATGGAGTCTTATTGCAGAAATTCAAGATCATTTCATCATGTCAAAGGCATAGTGCATTCATACATGTTGTTGAGCTAATATGGTTGATGTAACATTAAAGATCATTCTTGCAAGCATTGTTTCACATCCTATTTGATATCAAGATCTACATTCTTTATGGACACTTCATGTTAGATTGCAAATTTATACTCCAAAACATCTTCCAAGGCATCATCAATTGCATATTTCATGTCTCATGCTTCAATTTCATTATATCATCATTTTATTTAATTACCTAAAAGGGGTTTGACCAAGTCAAAATCCTATTCACTAATAATAAACAAGTTTTTCTCCTCTTGAGTGTGTGTTTGCAGATTTATAGGTTGAAGATCAAGTGGAGAATAAGTTTGAAGCAAAATTATCAAAGTTGTCAAGTTGCAAGATTGAACTTCATAGTGAAAGAACAAAGAATTGAAGCTACATAATTAATTACAAGTTTTCGAGTGCTGAAAATCGAGGATCTAAGAGTACAGATATCAAGGAAAATAACCCAGAAATCAATTTTTTGAAACCTTAAAAGGACCCATTCACCACTAAGGGTGAATGAGTCCTCAATAGGGCTTGAAGCAATCAAAACTTGAGATGTGGGAATGCAAATTGAGAGGAATAAAACCCATAATTCAGTTTTTGGGACCCCCATAGGGACTTGTTCACCACTAAAGGTGAATGAGTTCTTTGTGGCCTAAAAAAAAAATTCTATAAGGTACACATAATTTCAAGCTCTCAAAACTCCCCTTTTCATTGCTATAACAGTTAAGATTGGTTTCTAATTGTTATTTAGGAATTTTGGCCCTCATAATTGAATGAAACACACACCTAATGAAAATTAGGTTCATCATTGATACCCTTCTGATGGTGAACCTCCTTTTCTATGTTTCAAAAGGCATCTATAGAATAGAATTGAGAATTTTAGATTCAGAAATCAGGTTGAGAAGAAGAAGTAGAGATTAGAAAGTAGATTCAAATCTGATCCTCTAAAAAATCCAAGTAGGACTAATATGCCACTTCTAGATTTCAGGAGTTCCAAACCTGTCACTACCATATTTATGTTCCTACCCAAAAAGCCTAATCTAGGACTAAATTTCCCAGCCTAGCATATGAGTCCTAGTGTGCATTAAATTCAGTATTTTTAGAATTTCAAGTCTTCATTCAAGCTTCTATAGGTTTCCAAGTGCCCTTCTACACTTTTCTAGTTTATTGTTTTGTTTTGCATTCATTTCTAGGTCATATATTCAAGTCTTGCACATCATTAGGTTTGATTATTAGGTTTTGCATGTTACTTATCTTTCCAATCCCTAGCCTGGTGGCGAACCCCCTTTTAATCCTTAATAACACCTTAGGATACCTTATTGCAAGATCTCTTTCCCCCATTCTACCTTCAGATTAAGATCTCTAAGGTTTCCTTGAATGGAACAAGAGTGAAATAGGACCCTATCCATGTGCTCCATCTCCTAAATGGTGGGGTACCCTATTTTCATTGTTACAATATCTATTAGTACATGTGTTCAAATCTACATATTATCTATTTAATAGAGGTATTTTAGATCATTTTCATTGAAATTAGTATACTTTAATCCTTAGTGCCAACTAATTAAGGTATTAGTATACCTATAGTGTAGTTATTTTTGTTCTAAAAACTTGGTTAAGGGAACCAAGACCCAAAATCCAGCACAAGGCCAAGTAAGAAGCCCAAATAAGTTCATTCAAAAAAAAATTGAAACAAACTATACAGACACATAGCCACGACAAAGAACCAACCTATGGAGGCAATAGAAACAAGGTGAAAGTGCCCACAAGGGGAAGCAAACCAAATGCACTAGCAGCATGAAACAAGAGGCAAGACCAATAGCCAAATCATTGCTAATCAGTTAGGAAGATGAGACTTGATATCATCCTACAAAAAATTGAATATATCATATGGAAAACTAGACCACCAAACAATGTAAGACTCCCCCAACCTTTGACAAAGATTAACAAAAAAATTCACAACTGAATTTGTGATGCTATTACTAGAACACTTAGTATGAGAAAACCTTAGATCATCGAAGTCCTTCTTGCTAGATAAAATAGCATCTAATATAACATCAAGCCTATAGTCTTTCAAACCTTTTCTTTGAACAACATTGATAAACACTCTGGAATCGCCCTCGATCCACAACCTCCTCCACCCCTTATGCTAAGCAAGAGCCAACCCCCATAACAATGTCAAGGCCTTGGCCATATTATAAGAAGAAAAACCACAATCCAAAGTAAAGAGACTAACCAATTGACCCCTTGTATCTTTGAAAACAACACCACTACCAGCTGCCCCAAGATTACCCTTAGCAACCTCATCAAAGTTGAGCTTAATCCAACCAACATATGGAGCCACCCACCTCTGATGATCATATTTCTTTGACTTAATGTTACCCGCTCATCCAACCATATAAACCTAGGCTAAGCATTATCCCAAGGAAACTCAACATTAATCCCATCCTTAAGCTTCTCCTTATGCACATCCCTCAATTCAACCATCAAACTTTCTATAATGTCCCAAACTTTGTCTACCACCTTCTCCCTTCCCTAAAACACTCTCATATTCCTCTCAAGACAAGTATTCCATATAATTAGAGCAAGGACAATTTTCCAAATAAACTACAACCCGTGGCTATGAGTCTTCAATGACCAATTGTCCAACAACATAGGAACATCCCTAGCATGACCCAAGAAAGGCCCCAGTGTTGAATAAAAGTAGACCAAATCTAAAATGCAAAAGGGAAATGAATGAACAAATGATCATTACTCTCAGAATCAAATAAGCACAACACACACTAAGAAGGCCCAACCTTCCCAGACACCTACAATCTATCCCAAGTGAGAGCTTTGCATTTCCACACAATCCAAAGGAAAGCACTGGCCTTTAGGAAGACTGAGTCTATACCAAATTTTATTGGCAGTACTAGAGGACATGCTAGCACAAAAAAAAACGTAGAATAAGCATCACTGGTAGTCACTTCATCGCTTCCTTTAGAATTCCACACCATTTTGTATTCATTTCCCAAAACTGGTAAAGGCCATATATCCAACTTCCACTTAAGGGAAATACAAGCATCAACAAAATCAAGAAAGGGAGATGAAAGGGGCTTCAACCATGCTAACCATCACACCTAGAGATATAATCGCACACCTTGTCAGGAATAGTGTCTTCAAAGTGCCTAGCAAGGAGGCACATGCCAGGAAAGGACTAAAGAGTGGAGTCCTCTAGCCAACAGTCCCACCAAAAGAAATCTTACACCCATCCCCAACCTCCACCTAATATCAAGAGTGATGAGACCAACACACGACCTGAGAAAGTTTTAGATGCTAGATCCAAAAGGTAGATCAGCATTGAATAAATTGTCCTTACTATTTTCTAAATAATTTTCTTGCAAAAAATTTATGCAGTGGTTTTTATATTTTGCATAAATATGGCAAAAAAGCTTAGCCCCTAAGGCCAAATTCATGTTGGTACACCTCCTCAATCCAAGCCCCCCACCTCCTTTGGCTTACAAATCTCAATCCACTTCACCAAGTTATACTTCAAGGTGTCCTCACACCCACTCCACAAAAAGGACCATTGAATCGCATCCAAAATCTTTGCCACCTTAATAGGTAATCTAAAAATAGCCATAGTAAAAATAGGAATAGCATCTAGTGAGGACTTAATGAGTGTAATTCTACCAGCTAAAGTTAGCTAACGAACCTTCCAAGAGGTTGAATTATTCTACACTTTCTCCACCACCATGCTCCAATTAGCAAGCTTCACTTTCTGGTCAATGAGTGGCATACCCAAATACCTACTTGGTAAACTATCAGATTCAAAACAAAGAATGTCGTGTATGCCTAGCCTTTCCAAAAAATGGTTTTTTAAGTATGTACCATAAAAAAATGGCTCTTGGACATTTTCATGGTCTTTTAGGTCTTTCTCTCATAATTCTTGGTCCATTTTTCCTTGATTTAATGTTGCAATGTAACTTATACATTCACATTAGGTCCTAAATATTCAAAATATGACATCATGTGAAGGTGTTGTGAAGTGTTGTAACACATTTCTATACTTTTCTAGACTCTTTTCATTACAATTCACCTAAAAATCACATTTTCATCACTTATCAAGTCCTATTTTGAAGTGTTGTAAAGTCTTGTAACAAGATTTCATGCTTTTCTAGGCTTGTTTTCATATTTACACCTTTCTTATGCTTTATTTGACCCCTTTATGCACTCATAAGGCTTAATTAAGTGTATTTTTGAATGTAAACACAAAAAACAATATTAAATGAAACTTAATTCCCAACACCTACTTACAAGTCCAAGGTGGGGCCCATTCACCATGGGTGGCGAATGAGTTTGTCTTGGCTCCAAATTCAAAATATTTCAAATTTTCTTTCGGGTTTTTATTCAAAATTACCTTATGTCGGCCTGTGATGAGGTATCATTGGGTTAATAAGGCACAATTGTGTATAAATAAGTGTCTTTCCATCCATTTTACACCTAATTCACTCACTAATTCATCAAAGCATTCATTCACATTTGAGCACTTTGCATCATTCAATCAAGCATCAATCAAGTATATTGGAGCAGCCATTGACATAACTTCATATTTCTTCAACAACGTTGTGGTGAGTTTAGAAAATTTTCATATTGTTTATTCATCTTTCCTTGTTCATTTCATTTCATTTATTCATTAATGGTTTGATTACCAAAGTGGTATTTGACCAAGACAAATCCCTATAACCTAACCTATAACCATTTTTCCCCTTTTGTATGTGTGTTTGTAGACTTTTGTATGCATATTTGTCAAGGAATTAGGTTTTGAAAGATGATCAAAAAGTCAACAAAGTGTTTCAAGTCAACTAAACCCTATTTCAAGCTTGGAGACAACCTACAGTTCATTTTCTATAGATTTGACTCCATCAACCCGACAAGAAGACAAGTGCAGATCTGTAGCTACAAAATTGACCTTTGATTTCATAAAATTTTCAAAGAGGAAAAATTTTCCATCAGTAGAAAATAAGTCCCACCTTAATGCTAGAAAAGTAGATTCTGTCATATTCCAATTCTCGACAGCCGAAAACCAATTTTTAGAAGTTTTTGTTAGAAGCAAGACTGATTTTCCATCAGTGGCGAATGAGTCCCACTAGTGATTTTCGCTGATTTCTATCAGCATTCAAATCATTTCATATTTAGCATTCACTACCTAGGTGCACTTTGTTTAGCCCTGTTTAATCCTGTTTGCATTATTTTACTTCTTTATTGCATTTTTTGCATATCACATTGTGTTTTCAAACATTGCACATTTCTTAGGTTTTTCATTCATAATCAGTCAATTACATTGCTTAGTTTTTTTAGATCATCCCATTTAGTCATATTCACATCATACAATCCTCTATTTGAGTGAACCACCTCAATTTTGTAGGTTATTCTATCTCTCTCCTTTTAGGTGGAAGATCCTAAGAGTGCAAGAGAAGTCTATAGAATCCAAACCAAACTAAAATTGGTTCATTTTGGTGAACCTGAATATAGAACACTTTATCTTTTCCATCTTTCCTTATAGGTATCATTTACATCAACATTCAATTAGGTTATTGTTTTGTTTTTGCATCCTAGGGTTTCTCAAATTGCATTAGTGAAAGACTCATTTAGATTTCATTTTTGCATATCATATCATTCAAAAACTAAAAATTTGCATTTGCATCCTCAGTTTGCATCTAAAAAACATTGAAATCACTTTAAATTTATGAAAAACATAAAAAAAACATCATACCTAGACTCATTCGCCACCCTGGGTAAATCAGTCCACCTGCACATTTTCAACTGCATTTTTAGGAATTTTCTAGGCATTTACTATATTTTTGTTCTCTAATGTTATTTCTTGGTTTCAGTTTGTAGAATTTCTATCATTCACATTTTACACTCCTAGATTGAATTTCATTTTCATTCACTCTCTCCTTAAAGGACACTGCATTAGAGTGGTTTTCAAACTTACCCAATCATTCCATCTGCTCATTTAATGAACTTGTGGATGCCATTATAAGTATTTCCAAGTCCATATGACTCCCAAAAAGATAATGGTTGATTTAATGTGATGTAAACAAAATATAGATGAGAAAGTAACTAATTTTATTTCACGTTATTAGTCATTGTATGCTCAAATTGATGTCAAGATTCTTGATTCACATTTGTAAAAGATGTTTATGAAAAACTTGCACACTCACCTTCAAGATAAGTTAACTATGATGAAATTTCCTTCATTCATGCATTTATTCACAACCCTTTGTGATTAGCACAACTCGGTTTCTAGTCGTGATTCAAAGTCTACTTCTAACCGAGCTAAGAAGTCTAAGAAAAACAACCAAACCAATGCGCAAAACTTTAGAAAACCAAATAGAGGCTTTTTACAGTTCAGTCAACCTTCTTTGCAACCAACCCAACTGGTTTAGAGTCGAGTGGAAGTTATTAAAGTAGCAGTGCCCTTTACCTATGGGGACCCGAAGAGACAATTTACCCCCTTACCCAATACTCTCCATAATACAATGAACCAATTATTCTAGAAACAAATGATCATTTTTCCTATAGTTAAAACACTTGATACCACCAAGCCTTTACCACCCACCTTTAAAAAAAATGCTTATTGTCATTTTCATCACTAAAATGGACATGACACTGAATAATGTGAGTGTCTCAAACACTTAGTTCAAGACCTCATTGATTCAAGTTGTTTGTCCATTACGGGTGTCAATGATCAAGGCACTAAGTTTGTTGCACCCCCTAACCAAAATTTACAAATCTTTACCAACCCTATACCTAAACACAAAGTTTCATTTTTCAAGGCTAGTGAACCTTCAAACACTCATGTGATGAATATTAATATAAATAGTGGACAACATGATATAACTCCAAATGTTACCCAAGTCAATCCTATGTATGAACTTGTGGGTAAGATAGATATTATCCCTGGTAAGGGACCAACCACCAAATCTCTTGATATCACTTTTTCTTCTAATGATATACTTAAAAATCTTCTTGATGGTCCTCTTTACATAGTCGATAGAATATATGATAATCCCAGTAATGGGATATTAATAGATCCCACTTGTGGCGAGAATGTGATCATGAAAGAGTTTTTAGTCTTACACAATCTCTATCAAGATGATTATAATAAACCAACTACATGGATTATAATACATACTAGTTTTGCATGCCCTATGATTGGATTGATCATACTCCCATTACAGATAGGACCTATTGATGGTGTTTTCTGCACAACAACAACTCAGACAGAAAATGATATTCTATCTCTCTTGAAAGACAATCTTCAACAATAAATTGTTGAAAATCACCCCAAGGTCTCTCGGGTGTTAGGTCATGACAATGCATAAACAACTCAGATAATATGTGAAAATGTTGGTAATCACAAGGGGCCTTACAAATGAACAATGCTAGAAGTGAATTTTCATCAGATGCAACAATATGGTGATGCTTTCAATCTAACCCAGATTCAAAATAAACAGCAAAAGAGATAAGGGTTTAGAGAGATTCTATTCTATTCTAACTCTTAAGATTAACAATGTAAATGATAAACACTTGAAATGGACCAATCACAATGAAACCAATCTCTGCTTGACCAAGATAAATCTGCAATCTTACATAAACAGTGCAATCTTCTAAGGTTTTAAAGATTTTTAGATCATGAACATTCACCCAAGACAACCCAATTGCAGTTGAAATGAACAAATCTCCATAATTGAACCAAGTACAATGAATATAAAGGTCCAGGATAACTTTACAAAGCAACTAACAATCAACTAGCTGCAAAAAGTATGGACGAGGGATTGCTGCAAACACTTCAAACATTAAATCATAAACATCATTGAATCGGATTTAAATCTAAATCTAACAACCTTGAGCAATCTGAAAGATAGAATCATAAGAACCATGCAAGATAAGTCAACACAAAAGACATCACCAGAAAATCATAATGCTTTCAATTGTATTGAATCACCAAACTCCAGCAACAATTCCAATGTTCTGTTACATCACTTGCTCAGAAATTGACTAGCTTCTACCTCTACTCTACTGCTAAATTCGCTCTCTATCAAATCTTCTCCTAATCTCTCACCCTATTCTATCTATCTCCCCCCTTACAAATGAGGCAAAAATGTCATTTATAGAAAACCCCAAACATGTCGGCCTAATTAGATTTTACAATAATGACTGGCCCCAAAGCAGGTTGGCCTAAGGAGAAATTTGGTAACAAGGCACGCATTAAATGTCGGTACTACAACAGGGTCGGCCTAGGAGAAATTCAAAAGAGGACAAGATTTGCATTAAATGCATGAATATTATCCATGTCGGCCCATGATCTCCAGCAAGATCAAATTCACGTGTCTTCTAGAAAGTCCTCCAGCTGTAGACAGTTTTGGCACGGATTTTCAGGTAGGTCCCACTTTGAAAATTTAAACTGAACATTTCCAGATTCCCCTCTTTTGGCACGAATCCATATGCAAGTCCCCCTTTTAATATTTGTTTAGTCCTGAAAAATAGATATCATCATTAATAGCCCACATGTTCAAATTAAATTTGAATAAAATCATGGTCTTTTCTAAAAAAATTACATTTTTATAAGGAAACTTTCCATTTTCGATTTTTTCCCATTTTTGGAAATTTTTATTTTCAATTTTTTATCTCAGGAAATTTTTATTTTCAGGATCATTTTTTAAAAAATTTCCACTTTTGGAAAAATAATCATTTTCAGAAAAAATTCCATTTCGGGAAATCAAACCAAGGGGAAAATCCAGGTCAGGCAGACTCCAGACCAGAATCCGGGAAAAACCAGTTGGATAGGATTCTACCGAATAAGGCAAAAATTTCAACAATAGATCATCAAAACGAACCAAGAATGTGCAAAACATCGTGTAATATATCAAATTAAGCATGGGATGTTGAGCATTTATCATCGAATTCATCAATTTAATCCAGTATTTCAATTTGCGCAAAGCCTAGCAGAAAATCCAGAAAAATCCGAGTGGACCGGATTTCCGTGGACGGCATAAAATTCTGGACCTTTGGCACATTCTGGAAAACTGACGGAATCCGGGAAAATCCGGATCGGGTGGAAAATCCCGGACGCAAGCAAAAACTCGGACTTCGCCCAGATTCCGGAATTTGAGCAGAATCCGAAAAAATCCGGACAGACCGAAAAATCCCAGATTGGACTAAAAACCTGGATTTTTGCACAGAGTCGGACTTTGAGCAGAATCCGGGAAAATCCGGACGAACTGAAAAATCTCGGATTGGGGTAAAAACTCAGATTTTGCTCATAACTTAGTTTTTTCAAAGTGCAACCTGGGGAACTCACTTGGGCAAGCAAGATGAATATCTAAGGACCTCCAAGAGCAACCAAATCAATAAAATTAAGAGGCCAAAAGATACCAAAATCTAGAGCAAAAAGAGGGTCCCTACTTTCAGTAGGGCGTGTGTGCAAAACTGCACAACAAATGGCGACTCTGCTGGGAAAATGCTCTAGAGCATTTTGATGATGAACAAGAATCATGAACCCAAAATCTCTGGTTTCAATCTCCCTATCAGGAAAACAAATCAAATGCAAGATTAAAGAGTCAAAACCGAGGACAGACTGGACCTTCCATAAACTAAAAATCCAAGTGTGTGCAAGTGAGTTCATTTCCCTCCTTAAGCTATTGCAGAAACCAAGCTCAGTCAAGTTGGTCTACGTAAAGATTCTAGCTCCAAAAGTGACCTAGATAGAGCTTCGCTGCCAGTCAGGCGTCCATAGCCCTGACGAGGTTATCGTTGTGGTTCTCCTGAACATAGCTCTACTGCCAGCCAGGCGTCCATAGCCCTGATAGAGATATTCAGATACTCCTGATAAGTTGAATTCATTCTTTTGATTTTCAATATTTTCTCTTCTTTCTTTCTTTCTTTCTTTTTTTTTTTCTTCTTTTTTTTCTCTTCTTATTCTTTTCATTTCAACCTGCAAACAGTGAAGTCCACACTCAGCGCTGAGAACCACAGTGGCACTGAAGCAGAAATATGATTTTTCACCCAGCAAGACCTTGCAAGGACCCTACTGCAACCTTCAGATTCTTAAGATGTATGAAGGATATAAGATTTCAGAATACTTCAGATTCAAGTCAGACCAATGACCCATTCTCTTTAAATCAGACATTCAGACTGCTTGACACCAACAAAAGATCTTTGACCATTAATTCAAGACACATGACTAAAGTCCATCAATAAAACACTTAGAACAATCCCAGATAATAAAGAATTATTGCACAGGAAGGAAACCTCCCCAACCATAAAATAGAAAACCCAAGCCAGAGAAGCAAAACAACCAAACCGAAACCCAACAAAGCAAACTAAACTAGCCAAAACATAAGCAAGGAAAAGCCATCTAAACTATCCCAAAGAAAACAAAACAGAAAAAAGTAAAAGAAAAGCAGACCAAGCTGCATTTATTCAAATCAACACTATGTACAGAGAGACTGAAAGTAGCTCATGATCAGATAGGATGAACTGAGGCTCATCCCCATATGATTAATCAATGCATGGACAAGCAATAAAGTGAAGGTAATAGTCCTCAGAAATGCAAACCTGTCTTTATGTTCAGAAAAATAAACCTATGCATTGTAGCATCCAAACTCCATGTCGAGATTAGGAATAACTAGTAACTGAGGTAACTCATTAGGACCATGATTAACCCATATGCAAGTTGTCCTTCCTAAATCTCCATAATCAAATTGACAAGATTCAGAATTTTCAGCAAAGAAAGAAACAACCTGATTTTTCATTTCTGCAGACTGAATGTTGTGTTCATCATCCAACACTTGTGAAGAGTTGATCATAGTGTCATCAGGGGGTCTCCATTGGTGGTGCAATATTCCACTTGCATTTGAAACAGGCAAGATAGAATTAGAGGAATCATTACATGATGAAGAGTGAAATTCATATTGAAGACTTTCAGAACTAAGAACATGGAACTTTTCACCTGTTTGAGTATTTCCATGAGGGATCAACAATGAAAATGCAGAGGCATTATCAACAACTTCCTCAGCAGGATGCTCATCAGAAGGTATCACAGATTGATCTTCCAGCACATTCTCACCTGGAGAAGTTGGAGCATGTTCACCAATACTAACTGCAACATTTCTATTTTCAACATCATTCATATTTTCCTGCACATGAACCGCATTAGCCACCCCATCAATAATGCATAGAATCTATGAGTTTTCATTGTGCAGTTCATCAATAAGCTAAGGAAAAACAAAATTTGATAAATGAAAAGACTTCCTGAATTCATCTTCTGTTGGCACTAGTTCGGATTCTTGATCACAATCATCAGGAATGTTGATCACTTCACTGAGTGCTTCCTCATGTTCTTCAAGACGTTCATCAGCAACTGGTTGACATTCCTCAGTCAGAGACTTGTCTGATGCATCTGTCTGTGTATCATTTGCATGTAAGAGTAGATGTACTTGCTCCTTCACCTCCTTTATGACTATCTGGCACTGGAAACAGGTGAATTCTGAATGCTCTTCCTCATGTATCCTGCACCAAGCTGGTAACAATAGCTCCTCTAGGTAGACTCCAAAACCTAGGCTTGACCAATCTCTTATAATTCTAGCAACAAACTCTTTGTATCTGGTTTGTATTAGATCTTTGTCTTGGACAGGAACCTCTTTCTCAGCCCCCACTATATTTTCAGGAACTTGACTAGCCTCAACAAGAACATCCTCCTTGATCTTCGTAGGTGATTCTTCACTTAAATTTTCCTCGGTTAATTCTGATGCCTCAGATTCGTCTGCATGACATTCAGCTCTTTTCAAAGTCACCTCAACATCATCCCTGCATTGAGAACTGGTTGGCCTCTCTGTAGTGCATTCTTTGCTTAACTCACCTTTCCACTCCAGGTATTCCCCAAATTTAAAGATAATGTCCCCACATGAATGGCAGATGAACTCTGAATGGGCTGCATCATAGACTCTGCACCATCTAGATGAAAGGAAATCCTGCAAGCATTTACCACTAGCAAACTGATCCTCGACCATCTGTGTGAATGCCTCAACTACAACATCAATAAACCCTAGATCTGAGGTGGCTAATGGTTCAGACATATTTTGCATGAAAAGGTTCCTTTGCAAGACCATCTCAATGTTGTCTAGAAAGGCCAAGAATTCAAACTCATTGTGTCTATAGGTATTATGAAGCCTACACTTGTCTGAAAATGCACAATGAAGTCAACCCTTTCCATTCCATTGATTTATCCTCCTATTCAATGACTTACAGATTTGAAAAAAGTCAATCTAAAGACTGTTTCCATTATGAAAAACATAACGCTGCTTTTCCATCTTGACTCAGAACTTGAATTTTTAGATTTTGAGATCTGCCATATCTCAAATTTTCAACATAGAGGCTCATTCAATCTTCCAGCAATGTCACCTTGTTCGCCCTCCTTCTAGCGCCAATCTGTTGATGGTGTTTTCTGCACAACAACAACTCAGACAGAAAATGATATTCTATCTCTCTTGAAAGACAATCTTCAACAATAAATTGCTGAAAATCACCCCAAGGTCTCTCGGGTGTGAGGTCATGACAATGCATAAACAACTCAGATAATATATGAAAATGCTAGTAATCACAAGGGGCCTTACAAATGAACAATGCTAGAAGTGAATTTTCATCAGATGCAACAATATGGTGATGCTTTCAATCTAACCCAGATTCAAAATAAATAGTAAAAGAGAAGGGTTTAGAGAGATTCTATTCTATTCTAACTCTTAAGATTAACAATGCAAATGATAAACACTTGAAATGGGCCAATCACAATGAAACCAATCTCTGCTTGACCAAGATAAATCTACAATCTTACAGAAACAGTGCAATCTTCTAAGGTTTTAAAGATTTTTAGATCATGAACATTCACCCAAGACAACCCAATTGCAGTTGAAATGAACAAATCTCCATAATTGAACCAAGCACAATGAATATAAAGGTTCAGGCTAACTTTACAAAGCAACTAACAATTAGCTAGCTGCAAAAAGTATGGACCAGGGATTGCTGTAAACACTTCAAACATTAAATCATAAACATCATTGAATCGGATTTAAATCTAAATCTAACAACCTTGAGCAATCTGAAAGATAGAATCATAAGAACCATGCAAGATAAGTCAACACAAAAGAGATCACCAGAAAATCACAATGCTTTCAATTGTATTGAATCACCAAACTCCAGCAACAATTTCAATGTTTTGTTACATCACTTGCTCAGAAATTGACTAGCTTCTACCTCTACTCTACTGCTAAATTCGCTCTCTATCAAATCTTCTCCTAATCTCTCACCCTATTCTATCTATCTCCCCCCTTACAAATGAGGCAAAAATGTCATTTATAGAAAACCCCAAACATGTCGGCCTAATTAGATTTTACAATAATGACTGGCCCCAAAGTAGGTCGGCCTAAGGAGAAATTTGGTAACAAGGCACGCATTAAATGTCGGTACTACAACAGGGTCGGCCTATGAGAAATTCAAAAGAGGACAAGATTTGCATTAAATGCATGAATATTATCCATGTCGGCCCACAATCTCCAGCAAGATCAAATTCACGTGTCTTCTAGAAAGTCCTCCAGCTGTAGACAGTTTTGGCACGGATTTTCAGGCAGGTCCCACTTTGAAAATTTAAACTAAACATTTCCAGATTCCCCTCTTTTGGCACAAATCCATATGCAAGTCCCCCTTTTAATATTTGTTTAGTCCTAAAAAATAGATATCATCATTAATAGCCCACATGTTCAAATTAAATTTGAATAAAATCATGGCATTTTCTAAAAAACTTACATTTTTATAAGGAAACTTTCCATTTTCGATTTTTTTCCATTTTTGGAAATTTTTATTTTCAATTTTTTATCTCGAAATTTTCATTTTCAGGATCATTTTTTAAAAAATTTCCACTTTTGGAAAAATAATCATTTTCGAAAAAATTTCCATTTTGGGAAACCAGACCAAGGGGAAAATCCAGGTCAGGTAGACTCCAGACCAGAATCCGGGAAAAACCAACCAGACAGGATTCTACCAAATAAGGCAAAAATTTCAATAATAGATCATCAAAACAAACCAAGAATGCGCGAAACATCGTGTAATATATCAAATTAAGCATGGGATGTTGAGCATTTATCATCGAATTCATCAATTTAATCCAGTATTTCAATTTGTGCAAAGCCTAGCAGAAAATCCAGAAAAATCTGGGTGGACAGGATTTCCGCGGACAGCATAAAATTCCAGACCTTTGGCACATTCCAGAAAACCGACGGAATCTGGGAAAATCCGGGTCGGGCAGAAAATGCCAGACGCAGGCAAAAACCCGGACTTCACCCGGATTCCAGAATTTGAGCAGAATCCGAAAAAAATCGAATGGACCGGAAAATCCCAGATTGGACTAAAAACCCGGATTTTTGCACAGAGCTGGACTTTGAGCAGAATCTGGGAAAATCCGGACGGACTGGAAAATCCCGGATTGGGGTAAAAACCCGGATTTCGCTCATAACTTAGTTTTTTCAAAGGGCAACCTAGGGAACTCGCTTGGGCAAGCAAGATGAACATCTAAGGACCTCCAAGAGCAACCAAATCAATAAAATTAAGAGGCCAAAAGATACCAAAAACTAGAGAAAAAAGAGGGTCCCTACTTTTAGTGGGGCGTGTGTGCAAAACTGCACAACAGGACCCAAAACTTTAGAGGTAACATTTTCTATTATTCCACAATAGGATCAATTTCATTTGCAGCTAGGTCATCCTTGGCTTCACTCGATGAATGTTGTTCCTTCAATTGTTCACAAATGTTTGAAGTTTCCACATGGTAATGAAATATTTACCATACACCATAGTGGCTTTAATCCATTGTCCTCTAAAGGTAATTTTTCCTTAGAAACCTTTTGGCCTGAACCTATGGAACCCATCAACCCTTGAAAGGACTTCTTTTTCATAACCTATCAAAAGTTCAAAGCCAAATGAATAGCTGAATTGTCTCTTTGTAAATTGTCTCGATCCACTTTTGCTCCTCCCATCATAGATGAGAAAATGCTTCAGCCTGAGTCCAAAACCAAACAAACAATACAACCCCATGAGAAATCGACCCTAGACACTCCCCCTTCCTCCTTTAAATGCCCACAAGATAATGAAACCAATCTTGTTATGCCTCCCCACATTAAACAAGTATATAAAGCTAAAGAGAAAGTGATTGACCCATCTTCTTCGGTTTCTTCCATTCTTCCCCCTCTGGAAGAAAAGGAACCTATTATGGATCAACCTGCTCTTACACCTCAACAATTTCAAAATAAAATTAAAAGAAACTGCAGTGTTAGGGAGTGTAGGCATCATCGTTGTCTCCATGCTCGTCAGTCACAAATGGAAGAAAAGAAAAAAAAATGAACCTCCACCTTTGACAAAATCAATACCTGATCACCCTCCTCCCCTTGATCCACCACAAGATAATACAATCCAAACCTCACAACAAAATGATCTGATCCAACAACCCCAAATTTTGATACATCCTTCCTTAGAAATAACCCTTTTTCCTCCCATCGTAATCAATCTTGATGATGATGATGATGATGATGATGATGATGATGAGGAAATCACAAAAATAGATGAAGAAGTGCATAATGATCTAAACCCTTTATTTTCATCTACCATGAGCTTAAATGATAAACCTTCTACACCAAGTGAAGAACCTGGTACATCTCCTAGTTCAACACTTGCAATTCTTCCTTTGGACTTTCAACTACCATCACAATAGACTAAACATGATTGGGAGGTGGATGACTTGTTAGATGGTTGATTTGCATTCACCTTGCTAGCCTTTTTGCATTCTTCTTTTATTTGCTATTTCTTTTGCAATTTCATGCGCGTATCATGTTCCCCGATAATGTGTGTTTGATGTTCTCTCTCTCTTTGTGCACTTCCTCTATCTCTACTTCTATTCTTGTATATGTTGTGCATTTCCTTTTTTTATTTTTCTTTTGTGTTTTCATTTTGGGGATAATGCAAAGTGTTGAGATGCCCTATGTCTCTTCCACATTGACCCAAAAGGTCTTTTTTCTTTTTTTTCTTTCTTTTCATTTTTTCTTTTGTGTTTTCCTTTTGGGGATGATGCAAAGTGTTGAGATGCCCTATGTCTCTTCCATGTTGACCCAAAAGGTCCATTTTCCTTTTCCTTTTTTATCTTTTCTTGTGTTTTTCTTTTTGGGGATGATGCAATGCATTGAGACCAAAATGTCTCCTTCATATTGACCCAAAATCTTTTCCTTTTCTTTTTCCTTTCTTCTTTCTTTTCGCTTGTGTTTTCCTTTTGGGGACAATGCAAAGCATTGAGACCACAATGTCTCTTCTATGTTGACCCAAAATGTACTTTTTTTTCTTTTGTCTTCGCTCTCTTTGTGCCATTCTTCCAGTTCTATGTGCTTTGGGGAATTATGATAGTTTCGAGCTCTTCAATAAAAACATTGCAACAACGAACATACTAGGCCCAAATCCATAGATCCCTTATGTTTTTGGTGTGTTTCTTTCTGGGGGGGAACCTCCCTTTCTTTTTTTTCTTTTTCATTTACATGAAGTAGAAAAACTTAGAAACATATGACTTGACATAAGGAATTTCCAAGTTGGCTCTCATGTCTTGTTTTATTTTTACATTTCTTTCCTTTTCTCCCTTAAAGTAATTGCTCATAGAATGGTGTGTAGCAATTCCTTTAAAGTGGGGGGAATACATTGGCATAATTCATTTACATTCTTGGTTCTTAGTGTAGCCTTGTCACTTCATATGATGTGTTTGTCACTTTGTGGATGACATTGGGTGTGATGTCCTTCATAAGTGTGATCTATCTAAGCATATTACATTCCTCTTAGTGGCCTGATGCGATGTGTTGCATCCCCTTGTGCCATCAAAAAATGGACCCTTGTCATTTTCATGGTCTTTTAGGTCTTGTTTCATAGTTTTGGAACTATTTTGTTTTAGTTTTATGATGTATCTTGGCTTGAACATGCTTATTTTGGTGCTAAAATTCAAAGAACGACATCTTGTGAAGGTGTTGTGAAGTGTTGTAAGACATTTCTATGTTCTAGACTATATTTAATTCAATTCAACTAAAAACCACCTTTTCATTCATTAACAAGTCCTATCTTGAAGTGTTGTAAAGTCTTGTAAGAATCTTTCATTCTTTTCTAGACATATTTTCACTATTTACACCCTTTTCATGCTTTATTTTGTCTCTTTATGCCCTCATATGCTTATATTAAGTGTATTTTTGGGTCCTATCCTAACAAAAAAAATTAAACACAACATTATTCCTGACACTTGGTTTTGGGTCCCAGGTGGGACTCATTCGCCAAGGGTGGCCAATGAGTCCCCCTTGGCCCCAAATTCAAAACATTTCAAATTTTCTTTCTGGTTTTTACTCAAATTCACTTCATGTCGGCCTATGATGAGGTATGAACAGATAGTAAGGCACAAGATTTTTATAAATATGTGATTTTAACCTCATTTTACATCTCCTAACACATTAAAGCAATCTCCTCATTCAAGCATTCAATCTTCTAAGCTATTCAAGCAATCAAGCATTTTGCATCATCAATTGAAGCACTTTGAAGCAGCCATTGACATCACTTCAGATTTGCATATTCAAGGATTTGGTAAGTTTGTAATACTTGCATGTTATTCATTTATCATTTCCTTTACATTTCGTTCATTTCTATTGGTTTTGATTACCAAAGTGGGGTTTGACCAAGGAAAACCCCTATTCACTAACCCTAACAACCTAATATTCAGACATTACCAGATCTGGAGTAGCAGTGTTGTCTCTTGATTTTCCAAAAATCTTAGGGTAAACTCACAATAGTGGGTTACAATTTTTCAAATGAATAAAAATTAGAAATTCCCATCAAAAAATTTAAAATTATTTACCCCTTCTAATGAAGGGGGTTCGAATGAACCACCCCCCTTCTAATGAGCCCCCCCTTCGAATGAACCCCTTACCCCTTCTAATGAACCCCCCCTCCCCTTCTAATGAACCCCCTCTTGCACCATATAGGGGGGGTTCGAATGAACCCCCCTTCTAATGAAGGGAGTTCGAAATAACCCCCTTCATTAGAAGGGGGGTTCTAATGAACCCCCTTTTTTCACCTTCCCCTCCACCATTTCAAGATTTATGCAGTTTTTTTACTATCGAAGCTTGGGAAGGAGGTGAAAATGGAGTCAACTTGATAAACCAAGTTGGATGATTGTAGTAATTGAAACGTGCTTTCCAACAACTATAAATTTAATATATTTTGTTTTTATTTTATATTTTAGTTTTTAGTTTTATTGTACATAGGTTTTTCACCAAACATCAAGTTTGATGAAAAATCATTGTGGAAAAATAGTAAATTTGAGAAAAAAAAATTTGAAAAATATATACGCTCTAGGTATTGATGTCCTCATTCCAAAAAGAAAATAAAAATTGAATTTCAATACATACCAAAAAAGTTATGTGAGCCGAAGTGCACCTATGTCTAAATTATAAATGTTTTGACTTCAAAACTTAAATAAAAGAAAAATATTCAACAAAATGCTATGAAACAAAATGAAAGAACTAGATACTTGTGTTACCAACCTAAATTCAAAATAATCAGAATTTTATCCTTTGTAGAAAAAAAGTTATGTGAGCCAAAGTACACACCACTTTTTAAAAATGTTGTTTACTGTTAAAAACTAGTTATCAAAGGAGACACAAAAAAATTACAATTTAATTTCAATTTTTAAAAAAAATAATACATTTAAAATCTACAGACAAAATCTCACAAATCACTAGTTTACATCATTTTCAAATTCCTAATAGTTTACCTACTATTAGTGTCAGAAAGTGAAGTTTTCTCTGAAAAATGTTGATTTCAATGTCAAGTTTGGCCAAAAAGTGTAACCCATTATTGTGGGATGACCCCTTAGGGAGGACTGATCCACCACCCTTGGTGAATGAGTCCCGCTTAAAATCTAAAAATCTACATTTTTTCATAAATCAACTCCCAGCTGTCAAAAATTAGTTCCTGACACTTTTTCAACAATAGGAGGACTGATTCGCCACCCTTGGCGAATGAGTCCCACTGTGAAAAATTTAAAAAAATCATCAGCATCCCAGACACTCCAGAAAGCTCATACAACATCTAAGTGCACTCAAAGTTGACTCTATACCTTTTGTTCTGCATATTTCTTTCAATTTCATCTTTCATTATTGTTTGCATATCACAATGTGTTTTCAAACATAGCTTAAATTGCACTTTAACATTCATTTTAGATCATTTTAATCATTCAATTGCATTTATCTTAGTTCATTTACATCACATCACATTTCATACATCCTAATTTGAATGTGCATAAGCATTTTAGGATCCTAAATATCTCTCTTTCTAGGTGAAAAATCTTAGAAAGAGAGCTAGCATTTTAGGTTCCTAAAATCTATGTCACACCCCTAAGTTGTGAATATTTTATTCTGTGATTGGTCCTCTCTTGGATACATTAGACACAATGTTCCCTAAGTGATAGAACTTCCATGAACTTAACAAGACTCCTTTGAACATTTTTTACATTTTTACAATTTTGCATTTTACATTTTACATTTTTGCCACCTTGTATAATGCAGCTTGCATGCTTGTGGTACCTTTGCATTTTCTCATGAGTTCTAAGCATACAAATATTTTCTTGTCTCATGAAGCACAAATTGACATTTTCCCTTGTGGTGCCTTGTTAAAGTTACCAGGATGTATAACTTTGATATGGTTGAGCGGGAAGCCCATTCAGTGGCACAACTTTCCCCATAGCCACCTGTGTGTTTGTGAGTGCATACCAACTAGTGTATGTTTCTCACCCTTTGGATCCTCTCACCTGATAGACCACCATGATATTTTTCACCCTGAAGTGAGTATGCATTCTCTTTTTCTCACAAACATTCTAGATCTAATCCACAACTAGTTGGATAGACAATCGAAGCTTAATCTAATTCTCCCTTTTCTTCTCTCTCTTCTCGCTTGTGTTCCTTTATTCTTATGTTTAGTTTGCCATGGGATCTTCATCTTGGGGGCTTGATCATCTCTCTTGATTTTTTTCATTCCATCTTGCTAGCATAAGTGCATCTAGACCTCCTTCTTGATGTGCATGGCTACTTTAGTGTGAGTTTGAAGCAAGTTCATCCTCTCACTAAAGTGGGGGACAAATGTACAATAGAAAAATGGCCCTTGGACATTTTCATGTTCTTTAAGGTCTTTCTCTCATGATGCTTGGTCCATTTTTCCTTTATTTAATGTTGCAATGTAACTTATGCATTCACATTAAGTCCTAAATATTCAAAATATGGCGTCTTGTGAAGGTTGATGAGTTTAGTTTATGGTCTCATTTTTGGATAGAATTTGTGATCTAGTTGTTGAAGTTATAATGGAGTTTGACATTAAGTGTTGATACTTTTATGATATTTTCCTCAAACTATATACATTTGGCTTAATCTTATTTTTGTAAACCTTTAATGATAAATGGCATGTTAAATGGACTATCTATATTAATTTTGCATGTGGTTAATGAATGTTCCTTAAGGTGGTTATATATATGCAATTATTGTGCATACTAACATTGCCATGTAGATTTAATTTGAGGATGCTAAATTGAGGAAGACACTACCAGTTGGGAATGCGCCATAACGTCTAGCAAGGGAATCATTCACAGGTCAAAGGAGGTTGACGGTAGGAGATTCCTCATGCAAACCAAATGTAACTGCCTTGTAGTGGTCATTATTGATGTTGAGCAAACGTGTGTGTTACTACAGCACTAAATTTGCGGTTGGACATGCACGTCTAAACGGATTCCATGCATGCATAATTTCTACCCCACTTTCTTTGTTTTCCCTAAATGGTGTCCTCCCAGTTGTGGAGTTGAATGCCTTGTTCAGTTGATAGTATAAATAAGGATCAAATGCTCCTTTTCTAGAGGTTGTGTGATTTGATATTTTAATTGCATTATTGAGTTTTCAGTAATCCAGATATATTAATTTTTTTCTACTCATGATTTACAATGAATAAAATAAAATTATGAGTTCGAGCATCTGAGTTCTCATTAGTTTTAGAGGATATTTATCCAAGGGGGGCCCACTTGGTGAGTAATTTTTCCTTTATTTTAGCATTATTTTAGTATTATTTTTTGTTTAGTAATTAGTTAAAAATTTGGCACTGACTATTCCTACAACCACTAGAATTCTATTCTGTGACTATTCCTGCAGCCAAAGCAAATAGAGTAGTGCCCTGTTTGTTGCTTGGATTTTCATTTATGTCATACATTTCAGCTTGGTGTAATTTTTGATTGATGGTTAGCATTCATGTTATTACTTTCTAATAAATTTACTTCTAGTGTCATTTTTTTCCTAGTTGTAGAATGAAAATGGCTACTTTAGGTTCCTAGTGCACATACTATGCTAACGTATTTCGATTTCATGTCCCTGGGTTGACAAGTTAAATGCACCTTAATGATGATTGAAATAGCTATTCAGGTTAGATGTCCAATCTCTGAATCACGGCTATGAAGGCCTAGTTGTTGAATCATTGTAGGAGGAAAACATTTTTGGTGTCATTGTCGGGGATCATATCAAACTAGGGAGTTCTTTGGAGTCATTGGTAGTTTTTCATGTTGTAGTGTTTCTAAAATTTGTTCTTAGTATGCCCTCATTTAGGAAGTAACGACAACCCCCCTTATTCTTTACCAATTCTTTGTGTGATTTGGTTGATAGTGAGTGATACCACATGCATATTGGAAGGAGAAGGGATGCTTATGGGAGATTCCTTCCTAACAATCCTAATCCATTTTAGCTAGTTGAATATAAAAACCTTCCAAGAGAAGAGAAGAAGAAGATCCACACCCCTTTGCTGATGCATTTCCTAATCTGACTAGCTCTGAAGTCTCCTCTAAAGACCAAAATCAGCTTGAGAACCCCTTTGCTTTGGAACTACATCAAGAAAGCATGGGTGATGCAAATAGGAACAGACCTAACCAACTAGATTTTCCTTTCCCCATTGCCCATCAGAATGAAGTTGACAACATCACATCCCTACTTCAGCACTCCCCAAGTTTTATGGACTTGTTACAGAAGATCCTAATACCTTTTTGTTTGAGTTTGACATACTCTACATGAGTTATGATTATACCACCGATGTGCATAGGCTTAAGCTATTACCTACCACTCTAAAAGAAGCTACATTAAGATGGTTCATGAGCCTAGGAAAAGATACTATGGAAACTTGGGAAGACCTGATGACAAAATTCGTTGAGAAATACAACTAATATTTTAGGGGCAATGACATGAGAGGAGGTGACATTTTCAGGATGCAGCAAAAGGAAAATGAGAGCCTGGAAGATTATATTGCAAGGTTTTTGTTTTTCCTATAAAAATCTCCACACCATACACTCAATGAAGAATCACAAAAGTTTCTTTTCTTGAGAGGAATCAATGACAACTGCACTAATGCCTTGGACCTGATGGGAGGAGGAGATATCTCCCAGGTTCCTTGGGAAGATATCAAGAAAATATGTTAGAACTACTCTAGGGCAGCTTCAAATAAAGGGAGAACTTACCAATCTTCCATGGGTAAGTCAACTACCGATGGAGTTTCAAGAATGAATATTACTCATTTGCTAGTAGAATTCAGGAAAGACATTATAAACAATCTAGCTACTCAGCTAGATACACTTCAGGCCAAGAAGAAGCAAGAGGAGGTGGAGGCAATGTTGGTAGAGTATTTCCCTCATTGCAAACAAAAGAAGAAGGATTGCAGATGCAAGATGGTAGCCAATACTGAAGGAAACCAAATTTCACCCGAGTTCAAACCAATCCAGATTGAAGAAGACCAAGTCTACTATGTTGTACAAAGGAGGCCTTGGGCTCCAATACAAGGTATACCACTAGATCCACTCTCTTATGTTGGGCCATATTTCAATTCCTATTCATCTGGAAACCAATGGAAGCCCCCATATCCATCCAACTATGGAGGATATCCACCACAACCTTGGAGTAACCCTACAATTGCTTGGCCCAATCATCAAAATTCTCCACCCTAGTGACATCAACCTCAGGGGAATTGGCAGAAATTTCAAGGGAATTGGCAGCCCCCTCCAATAAATTGGTAGCAAACAAATCAATGGAGGGGAAGACAGTAATGTCCTACCTAGACAACTAGTTACATGCAACCACATTCTCAACCCCAACAGCCTACCATAATGCATCCACTTGATTATTCAAGCTCAAATGCACCTAAACCTACTCAGCTACTAGCTCATCCCACACCCAATCCAAATAACAAACCACAATAGCAGCCTGCATACTCTACTTATTCAAATCAATTCCCTGCATATGTTGTGAGTGTAAGTCACATCTACTTACGTCTAGGAACTACTCTACCAACCCCTTCCAATCCCATTATCACTGAGCTTCCTATGGAAGAGGAGGAGGAACCTTTGAATGACCCCATTTAGCCAAGTGCACCTAAAAATCTTGAACCAATCCAAGTCAAGCAAACTAAACAAGAACTGTCATTTCCTCAAAGATTGGAAGTTACCAAGAAGAAGGAAGAAAAAGAGGATACAACTTTTGATATCTTGGATCAGTTGAAGCATATATGTGTCCAAATCCCTCTATTCCAGGCCATAAAGGATGTTCCAATCTATGGCAAGGAAATCAAGGAAGAATGCCTCAAGAAGTTAGGGAAGGCCAATGTTGTTGCAGATTTCTTTCAAGGCTGACTACATCAGAAGATAATTAGGCCATATATGGCTCTTTTCCTGATGAGCGTCTATTCTCTATCAATGTACAAACACCCCGGTATGCTGACATAGCCAACTATCTATTCATAGGTAGGGTTCCACCTCACTTCTCTCTAAAAGAGAGAAGGGAACTCATTGAAAAAGCTTTTCCTTTCTCCTGGATTGTTGGATGTTTGTTTTATATTAGACCAAAACATGTCATGAGATGTGTGAGAGAAGATGATACATATGACATTTTGCATGCATGCCACAACAAACCATGTGGAGGAAATTTTGCAGCCAAAAGGATAGCAATGAAGATTTTGAATACATGCTATTACTGGCCAACACTCCACAAAGTATGTAGGAAGGTATACAAGAAAATGTTACAGATTCCAAAGAATGGGCAGGCCGACCAAATCTAATGAGATGCCACTTTATCCTCAGGTAGTAATCACTCCCTTTGACAAGTGGGGATTAGATTTTGTAGGACCCATTGACCCTCCATCAAACGATAATTCTTATATCTTGGTATGCACTAATTATATAACAAAATGGGTAGAAGTTAAGGCCATGAAGCATGCAAGAGTTAACAAGGTTGCAAAATTTCTTTATGAGGAGATTTTCACGAGGCATGGAGTTCCAAGAGAGATAGTGATTGATCAAGGGGATCAATTCACATCAACCCTTGTTGTAGCACTAGTTAATGAGTACAACATAAGGCACATAAAGTATACTCCTTATCACCCCCGGGCTAATAGCAAAGTTGAGGTGACCAAAAGAGAAATTGAAGCTATTCTAACCAAGACAATAGCTGTCCATAGAAAGGATTGGGAAAATAGATTACCATAAGCTATTTGGGCCTACAAAACTACCTAGAAAACAACTACAGGCTTCATTTGAGTTGTTGGATGGAAAGAAAGCTATGATTGCCATTGAATTTGAACACAAGACTCTTAGGAAAACAATAGATTTTGGGATGGATATTTCTAATGCATAGAAAGAAAGAATCATGTAGCTAAATTCTTTGGATGAGATGAGAAGAGAAACCCTGCATCACACAAAGGTAGTGCAGAATCAAAGAATCAAGTGGCATCACAAATTCATCAAGGACAAGAAATTCAAACTAGGAGATTAGACCCTGCTCTATGACTCAAGATATTAGGACAATGCAAGAAAATTGTAGACAAGGTGGCTAGGACCATATGAGGTTGCTAAAGTATTAATGGTGTTGTACAGCTCATTACTATTGACCCAGTCAGATTTAAGTTGCTTGTCAATGCTCATCGCCTCAAACTATATCACAAGCCAACTTCTAAGGAGGAGTTCCTACAACAATTCACTTAGCATGCAACATCCAAGCTTCCTATAGTTGAAGGAAGTGGACCTAGTGTCCCTCCTAGCTAATTAAGGTACGCACTTGTCATAATAAAGACTTCCACTTCTGTGGGAGTCCATTTATTCACCCATCCACCCATCCGCCCATCTATTTCCACCTTCTCTCTCTTCCATTACTTGACTTCATTCCACTCCACCTCATCCCACCTCATCTTCATTAATTTCTCAACTTATTTCCTAAAAAGGTGAGTGGTACTTTCTCCATGATCTTTGCAACAAATCCTCCACACATTCAGGTATGTGCGCACTAATTTCTATATCTCAATTGTCTTTAAGTGCATTCATTTAATTGTTGTACATTAGTATGGATGTTCAACATAGCATGCCAATATTCCCTACCCTGTCAAATCATCATTCTGCATGTGTGGATGCATGCCCAAATTTAGGTTGGGGAAAGGAAAAAGATGTGAATATTTTTCCCATGTGTCAATCCATGTTGGTCTACGTCAAAAAAAATTAAATTAAGCCAATTTGAAATTTGAGTGAGAGGACGGCTCACATGTGTGAAGTGACACCAACTACTACCACCATTTCTCTTCATTATAGCTTTCCTTTATTACTCTTTCCTTCCCATTATTGACCCTGTCATATCTCATGTTATGTTGCAAACAAAAGGAAAGTTAGAAAAGGGAAAATCCAATCGACATTGTTATTGGAAACTTAACAAGTGTTACAGGAAGGTGAATTTGATTTTAGATGGAAGTGGAAGAAGAAAACCATAGAGTGTTTGTTTGATTGAAGACAATGGGAGGTGGGTTAATTCAAAATGAACCCACGGTGCATGATGTATTACTGCGGGATGCACCCTACCTATCCGAATTCAAAAACTACAGGTGGATTGACTACTTCCTGAAGCTAGATGATTTTGATAAAGACATTGCACTAGAGTTCTCCCAGACATTGTCTGAAGGTAAGGCCATCATAAAATGGTTGGAGATCATAGAAACTAAAGAAAGAATTGTAGAAGTTATAGGGTTACCTATTGATGGTGAAAATTACCTTGCTTACAAAGATTCTAGATAGGTTACAGTCACATTTACAAAGCTGAATGACCCTCCATTGAGCATAGATAAACAAGGTATGAAGAGAATGTCTCTGCCCGAGCCATGGAAGTAGATAGTTGTTTATGTCATATTATACATCACCTGTGAAGGTCACCAGTCAAATTTGCATTCCATGCACTTCAAGCTTTTGAATCATATGAGGCATGGAAGGAGAATGAATGTGCCAAACATGTTATACAACCTTCTCTTAATCATGGTGGACAAGACCCAAAATGGTAGGGAAAATTTTGTTTCCCACCATTTTCTCATTAAATTTCTAGTTGAGAAGTCTCTACATGATATATCTAGAATGACATGGGAAGAATTCATAAAAATTGATCAAATTAGACCTGAGCACTTGCAACCTAGGGTTTTACCTCAACCCCATAGGTCTAGTAGGAGATTGAGCATGGCTGAATCCACTCTTCGTGCTTCCACCTCTAGTGTAGGCCCAAGTGTAAACCCTCCTACAATAGAAGAAACTATAGAAATTAGCTCTTCTGGGATAAAGCAGTTAGACAAAGAAAGTTCTTCCCCTGACTCTGATGATGATGTTCCACTTGGAATTCTAATGAAAACTAGGGAATAGAAGAGGGAAGTAGTAATGAGAAAAGGAAAGGCCGAAAGGTAGCCGGTAGAAAAAGAGGTGCCAAGCTCTAAGAAGAGAAAGGTTGACACTATTCATCCTGCAACCAAAGAAAAACATGAGAGCCCTCCTAGGAAAGCAAGACCAACTAGGCCATCCTTTGGTATACCTTTGTAGGAAAGCCCTAAGTCTAGAGAAGTATCACAAGGGGCCATAGAAGCTCTAATGGGGTAGGAGAATGTCGGGGAAGAGGATATATTTAAGCCAACAACAAACATGACATTGGCTGATCTTGCCAATATTGTAGAACAAGTCAAAAATCAAGAGTATGAGGAAAATTAGGACTTCTTGCAGCAACAAGTCCTACAACAAGAGGTCCTACAACAAGAGATCCTACAAAAAAATCCAGAACAAGAGTAGGAGTCCCTATAGCAATAGCCCAAATTGGAAGAATATTCAGTACCCCTGCAGCCATAATTGATGGGATAGCCTAAATCCTTGCGGTTAGCATTAGTGCCAGAGAAGATGCTAGTAGAAATACATAGCCCCCTGATTTTTCAATGCACAAGGTTGCCATGCATTTATGGAAAGAGATGCAAATAAGAGAAGAGGAATGAAAGGAGGAAAAATGAAGATTGAAGAAGGAAATTCAAAAGAGAGATGAGGAAATTGAAGATAAAGATGCATAAATTACCACCTTGAAGAAGAAGGTGGATGATATGGCACCTTTGGTACCATAGATTTTGGAATGTAGGACCCCTCCAAGGGTCTATGCTCTTCATTTGAAGGAAAAATATCTCTCTTTTAGACTAGCAAGAATTGCCTCATGTTTGAACCCTTCTATTGAGACCCTTGTTGAATTTTTCAATGCTTATTGAATTGCTTCCCCTGAAATGAAAAATTTGTTGTGTGATTTTTATTTGCATAATTATGCTATAACTCAAGACCATGATTGAAATTTTTTGTATGTTGGGGATGACCAATTAAGGGCATTTATGTTTTGGGTACAAAATGAGATTAGTTGGGGACATCAATATGGGACTTATAAGCAATTGGAGTCTAACATCCCTCTACCCATTAGGGTTGAATCAAGGAATCTAGGGGATATTTTTATGGAATGACATAGAATACTTTTGAGATCGAGCTATGGTAATAGGATTATCCCTTGGATAGAAGCAGTTTATAGTGAATATGAGGCAAAGGCAAAAGAAAAAGAGGAAACCATGAAGAGATACCTCTCACAAATATGAAACAGCTTAACTGATGATCTCAAGTAGGTTAAGTCTCATTCCATCCAAAACTATGCAACAACTCTTAAAAGGATTGATAGATATATTCACATTGGTAGGATAAAGGGGCGATTCTGGATTCCCTTGACTTTTCAGCCACCCATCCTAATGTGGCCTATACCAAACTTTAGGTTCTACCAATATGATATTGTTGTAGAGAAATAGAGATGGAGAAGATTGGATAGAATGGGAGGATTCTATTGGGATCCTTATTCACGCACAACACACTCAGATGTGGGACAGTTTTCAGCCACAAATTTTAGAGTATTGACCAAGCAAAAGAATAGTCCTTCCCCTACTGGATGACTAGCAATACCTTAGGTTGGGGGGAGTTATGAGTCTGGTTTATGGTCTCATTTTTTGGTAGAATTTTTGATCTAGTTGTTGAAGTTATCATGGACTTTGACATTAAGTGTTGATACTTTTATGATATTTTCCTCAAACTATAAACATTGGGATTAATCTTATTTCTACAAGCCTTTAATGATAAATGGCATGTTAAATGGACTATCTATATTAATTTTGCATGTTGGTTAATGAATATTCCTTAAGGTGGTTACAGATATGTAATTATTGTGTGTACTAACATTGCCATGTAGATTTAATTTGAGGATGCTAAATTGAGGAAGACACCGCTAGTTGGGCATGTGCAATAATGTCCAGCAAGGGAATCATTCAAAGGTCAAACGAGGTCGACAACAAGAGATTTCTCATGCAAACCAAATGTAACAACCTTGTAGTGGTCATTATTGATGTTGATCAAACATATGCGTTACTACAACACTAAATCTGCGGTTGGACATGCACATTTGACCGAATTCCATGCATGCATAACTATCACCCCACTTTCTCTATTTTCCCTAAATGGCATACTCCTAGTTGTGGAGTTGACTACCTTGTTTAGTTGATAGTATAAATAAGAATCGGATGCTCCTTTTCTAGAGTTTGCACGATTTGATATTGTAATTGTATTCTTGAGTTTTTTAGTAATCCAAATATATTTCTTTTGTACACATGATTTACAATGAATAAAATAAAGTTCTAAGTTTGAGCATTTGAGTTCTCATTAATTTTAGAGGATATTTATCCAAGGGGACCCACTTGGTGAGTAATTTTTCCTTTATTTTAGCATTATTTTAGTATTACTTGTTTTTTAGTAATTAGTTAAAAATCTAGCACCGATTGTTCCTGCAGCCACTAGAATTTTATTCTGTGATTGTTCCTGCAACCAAAGTAGGTAGAGCAGTGCCCTATTTTTTGTTCAAATTTTCATTTATGTCATGCATTTCAGCTTGGTGTAATTTTTGATTGATGGTTAGCATTCATGTTATTCATTTCTAAGCAATTTACTTTCAGCATCATGTTTTTCCTAGTTGTAGAATGAAAATGGCTACTTTGGGTTTCTAGTGGAAATACTGTGCTGACCCATTTCAAGTTCACATCCCTGGGTTGAAAAGTTAAATGCACCTTCATGATGATTGAAATAGCTATTTAGGTTAGATGTCCAATCTCTGAACCACGGTTGTGAAGGCCTAGTTGTTGAATCATTGTAGGAGGCAGACATTTTTGGGTTCTAAAGTGTTGTAACACATTTCTACACTTTTAATTTCTAGACTCTTTTCATTACAATTCACCTAAAAATCACCTTTTCATCACTTATCAAGTCCTATTTTGAAGTGTGTAAAGTCTTGTAATAAGATTTCATGCTTTCCTAGGCTTTTTTTCACTATTTACAACTTTCTTATGCTTTATTTGACCCCTTTATGCACTCATAAGGCTTATTTAAGTGTATTTTTTAATGTAAACCTAACAAACAACATTAAATGCAACTTAATTTTTGACACCTACTTACAAGTCCAAGGTGGGACCCATTCACCATGGGTGGTGAATGAGTCCCTCTTGGCTCCAAATTCAAAATATTTCAAATTTTCTTTCGGGTTTTTATTCAAAATTACCTTATGTCAGCCTGTGATGAGGTATCATTGGGTTACTAAGGCACAAGTGTGTATAAATAAGTTTTTTCCCATCCATTTCACACCTAATTCACTCACTAATTCATCCAAGCATTCATTCACATTTGAGCACTTTGCATCATTCAATCAAGCATCAATCAAGTATCTTGGCATAGCCATTGACATAACTTATATTTCTTCAACAAGGTTGTAGTGAGTTTAGGACATTTGCATGTTGTTTATTCATCTTTCCTTGTTCATTTCATTTCATTTATTCATTAAGGGTTTGATCACCGAAGTGGGATTTGACCAAGACAAATCCCTATAACCTAACCCTTAGCCATTTTTCCCCTTTTACATGTGTGTTTACAGAATTTTGTATGTAGATTTGTCAAGCAATTAGGTGTTGAAAGGTGATCAAGAAGTCAAAAAAGTGTTTCAAGTCAACTAAACCCTATTTCAAGCTTGGAGACAACCTATAGTCCATTTTCTACAGATTTGATTCCATCAACCCAACAAGAAGACAAGTGCAGATCTAGAGCTACAGAATTGACCTTTGATTTCACAAAATTTTTGGAGAGGATTGATTCACCATTAGTGGTGAATGAGTCCTGTTAGAACTATAAAATTTTGAAAATTTTATAGTTATTTATACACATGAGTTCCCAAATTAGTCCTTACCATAACCACAAAAATCCTCTCTTCATAATATTTTTTCTCATACTTTGTCATGTGGTCCTACAGAAATCCATCTAGCCCTGAATATTTCACTCTATAATCCATATCGGCGAGAGATGGTGAGGGTCTCCCCGATCCATAATGTATTTTTTCTATTAATGTATATCTATTTTAGTCTATCGGAAAAAATTCAAGGATGTCACACCGATCGGAATTCATCTACAAGCGCATATTGGCAGGACACAATCCATTATCTTGGTGATAGAAAAATTATATCGGCAAGAAAGTTATCATTGGAATGAGTCATAATGAACTCATATATGTCTTACCGACCAGCGCATAAGGAAATATATCGGCCAGACTGGAAGTCATTGGAATGAAGTCTTATCAATTGCATCCAGTCTTGCCGACAAAGCATAAAGGGATTCTATCAAATGACTATAGGGATGAAGTCATGTAGTCTTGTTGACCCATGTGTCACGCCAATAAGATTATGTGGGTAGAGGATTTGGTGGTATTAACTAACTATCAGTGAGACTAATTTCATTGAGGAAAAATATGAGAGTCACACCAAAGTATTGTTTCATCGACGAGAAAGTAATTGTGTCTCAGCGACCAGAAAAATACCATGGGGTGTATCTCGGTAAGACAATATAATCTATGGAATATCTCCCTAACTCAAAATTATCACAAAGATACATAAGACTAAAGGATAACTATCGGTGAGACTCCAAATGTCGATGAGACTGTGGGACATTATAATGATATACAGTTTGCAGTAGTTGGTAAGACTCAAAGTATCAGGGAGACTACAGGATGTTTTGACGAATGGTTTAATGAACATTGCTAAAAGCTGTCGCCCAAGATTTGAAAATGTCTCGCCGATGGATTAAAGGCATATGTAAATATTAATTTGCATGAGAGAACTCTAAGGAGGTGATTACTTTACCCAAGGAATGTTTTTATGCTAAAGGATACAAGTGAGATGTTTTACCAAGGAAGGTAGAAGTGGGTAATTATTGTTGAAGGAATATTTTATTAAATATGGTACTGTAAAAGGAGAAGTGAAAATTTGAGTGAATAATAATAAGTCAAAATTTATTATTACGAAGAGGTAAATGCAAAGGAAGTTAAAAGGATAATTATTTTACCCAAAGAGTGTGTTGAAGATACATACAAGTAAAAAGTGAAGTGAAAATTGCCAACGAAGGATTATCACCGAAATTGATTTTTCACAAAAGAGAAAAATGATGAAGATTAATTAAAATATTTAATTTTCCAAAAGGCAACTAATTAAATATTTTATTTTGAAGCATTGCAGTGAACAGATATGAATGGTTGTAACCCTAAAATAGCAATGTATATATGTAAAGTGAAATTTTATCAAAAATAGGAGATTCATTAGATTTAGGAGAAATAAGTAGGGTTAAGTAGTTGGATAGGGTGAACTATTGCCAAAATAGAATATCATGTTGTATAAATTGTAAAATATTTTAAAATTATATAATGGAGAAGAATACATAGATTTGGTGAAGTCCTTTCTTGATGTTGAGTTGTTGTGATGCAATTATTTACATTTTTATCTGGTTGTCTCCAACTTGAGGTCTTTTAATCATTTAAATTAGTGTATCAAGTATATTTCTAATTTATCAAAATGTATTCCCATTTTGTGTGAATTAATCAATTGGTGTCTGCAAGTCAGATTTAAATTCTTTTGGATGAATCATAGTGATTTAAATATTTCTTTTGGATAATTGAAGAAGAACCTGGTAAGAAAATATTCCTGCACAATTTATGCAAGTCATAAATTTAGTGAAGTTTTATGCCAGTCATAGAACCTCATTCTCAAAGTGCCTAGAAACTAGAGTTAATCCAAAAAGGGGAAACACATAATATTTACCTCTTGACTCCATTAGCCCAACAGAAGTAGGCACTGGTCACACCATCCACATTTTAGAATTTCACAAAATCTTATTAAAACATCCATACCTCAATTTCAATACTAGGAGTAGGAATAGTTAGCAAGCTTTCATCTATTACATTTGTGCCATTGTAATAGATCCATCAATTCAGTCAAGTCGTACAACTTTAAGTCTACTTTATTCATATAAGTACACCCGCCTAGGTCTAGTAGCACCTGAAGAGAAGAAGATCTAAACCATTTGGCCTTGTCTGTTACCCTGAAACGTACCAAGAGATTGGCAACCTCTTGAGATGTTTTACCTGCATTTTTGAGAGCTAACAAGTCCCACCTTAAGGCTAGAAAAGTAGATTCTTCCAAATTCCAATTCCCAACAGCCAAAAACCAATTTTGAGAAGTTTTTGTCAGAAGCAGGACTAATTCGATATCAATGGTGAATGAGTCCCACTAGTGATTTTCACTTATTTCTACCAACATTTAGATCATTCTATATTTAGCATTCACTATGCAAGTGAACTCTATTCAGCCCTGTTTAATCCTATTTGCATTAATTTACTTCTTTATTGCATTTTTTACATATCACATTGTGTTTTCAAAAATTATTCACATTTCTTACGTTTTCATTCATAATTAGTCAATTACATTGCTTAGTTGCATTTAGATCATCCCATTTAGTCATATTCACATCATACAATCTTCTATGTGAGTGAACCACCTCAATTTTGTAGGTTATTCTATCTTTCTCCTTTTAGGTGGAAGATCCTAAGAGTGCAAGAGAAGCCTATAGAATCCAAACTACAAAATTGTTGGTTCAAAGTAAAATATTTTGGATTTAGTGAAATTCACCCTCTAACCAGCTACCTTCTCATATAGAGTGAGAATCCTCTTAAAACCCCTAGCTTCCCTTGAAGTGGCCTCACCAAAAAGAAGAGTATCATCTATAAATTGTAGATGAGTGGCATTATCAATACCACCAAAAACCTGTAGCCCCTTAATGGCACCCCTAAGGGCTTCTCGCTTGATCAACCTACCAAGAGACTTCTCATGAATTAGACAAAAAAAGGGACAAAGGTTCACCCTACCACAATTCCCACTTAGCAATGAAGGCATGATAAGCAACATCATTAACAAGCATAGAAAAAGAGACAAAAGAGATATAACTAAGAACCCAAGCACACCAATCCTCCAAGAAACCAAACCTACGCATGACCTTAATTAAAAAACTTCCAAGGCACTTGATCATAAGCCTTATTCATATCAATTTTTATTACCATATCATCCTTCTTCCTTGATTTGATTGAGTGGATCATCTCATGTGTAGTGATAATCCCATCAAAAAAATGTCTACCTTTAAGAAACCCACTATGTTCTCAAATAATTTATGCAAAGCAACCTTTTAGGTGAGAAAACATAGCCTTAGTGACAATCTTCTAAATATTATTGCATAAATAAATAGGTCTATACACATCAAAACAAATGGGATCTCTCTTCTTGGGCACAAGAGAAATAAAGGTTTAGTTCCAAGCCTTCATCACCACCTTTCTACCCCTGCATTCTTTGAAAACCTTCCACACATATTCCCCTACAATATCCTAGAATCTTTGAAATAACTCATCTTGGAAACCATCAGGACCCATAAATTTCCTAGTACCAAGAGAAAAGGTAGCATCTCTAATCTCATCCTTCAAAAAAGGAGCCATCAACATCTCATTCTGCTTTCTCAAAATCAGGCTTGTGATATTTTCAAGCAAAGCATCCTAAGCCTCAACATCCTCATGCATCAAAACCCCTACAATGGAAGAGAAGAAGGACCTACCTTATTCATGGATAGTAACCACATCATCAATCATGACACTAGCAACATTCTGAATTGATAATTTTATTTTGTTGTCTTCTAATCTTAGTAGATAACTAGAAAAACTTAGTCCCCTTCCAAGAGCCACTTGACTCTAGAATTTTGTTTCCAAAGAATCTCCTCCATCCTAAGGACTCTATATTTCTCCCACAATAAGGATTATTCTTTCTCCTTATATTCTTGCAGCAACCCCACTTCAATAATACTCTTCTCTAGGGATTCAAGTTCCTCCCCAATTCTATTTTTTTCCTCATATAAATTTCCAATAACATCCTTATTCTAGAGCTTAGCATGTCTCCTTACTTCAACTAGATTTTGAAGAAAAATATATCTCTTATTACCTTTAATTTCCTTACTCCACCAAACTTGGAGACCCTTACCAAAATTTGGGTGCTCATACCGAAAGGACTCCATCTTAAATGGGAACCCCATAGGCCTCGCATTACCACCAAATTCAAGAGCCACAAGCCAGTAATCAAAACCACCAAAATTAACCACTGATGACAAAAAGTTGTCCAAATCCAACAACCATTCTGAATTAACAAAGAATCTATCCAATTGACACATAATGTTAGCCTCACTCAACCATCTGTTGTTCCAAGTGTCCCATCCAAAATTGGGTCTAATGCCATCCAAAGCCAAATCTTCACTAAACTTCCTAAAATTTTCTAGCCCAAAGTTGGAAAGGGTCCCATTTCCTTTCTTTTCACTTATACATAGAGCAACATTAAAATACCCACCTACAATCCACTCCTTCCTATCATTAATCCTTCTCATATCCCTAATATAATCTCACAACTTCGCTCTATCCTATTCAAAATTAGGTCCATAAAAATTTGAGGCCAAGAAGCCCACACCATCTCTAATGTTTTTTTAATTCCACAGAAAGACAATAAGGGGAATCATAAACCAACCACCCAGCCAAAAATCTATTGTCCCAAGTAATGGCAAGACCACCAGTCATACCATTAGCAAACACGGCCACACCAACACCATGCTTCTAGATTTTGGCCTAAATCTCTTTAAATTTCACAGCATCAACTTTCATTTCCTACACAAAAATCACGTCGAGAGTCACCATAGTAATCAACCACTTCAATAAGCGGTACTTCTCTGGGGTGTTGATGCCCCTGATATTCCAACTTACAACCTTCATAAATTCCTCTTTGCATGGAGGTGCTCGCCTCCAAATTTCACATAGAACTTCATAGATTTATGAGAATTTTTTTCCAGATTTCTAGTGCCTATAATTTTGCTTTGGTCGCTTCTGATTTCCTACCTTTAGAGTTTGAAGCCCCCACATCCAAACTCACACTAGATTTTCCACCCATCTTCTTTTCCCTTTTGGTAACCATGCTCTAGGAGTTCTCTTTCTTGGTAGACTCAACCCCACTACCATTTGTATTAACATCACAAAGGGGAATAGGGACAAGCAACAAGAGCCCATGACCAGCCATGATGTTCACATCATCAACTAACTGATGCTCCTGAAGGAAAATATTCAGCTTGTGTTCACCTATTTCACTATCCTCCAAAATCTTGGCATCAGAGTCTGACACCAATGTAGGCTTATAAGATCAATCCTCTAAGGAGGAGAAAGGTAGATCCAAACATGGAGTAGATCCTCCATCAATCCACTTCAATCCTAACACTAATACATAAACCTCATCAGCCTTAACTCATCCACCAATAGAGATCATATCCCAAACCACCCATGCATTAACCCTTACAAAGAATAAATTTCTTGAGTACAAGAGGTTCCTTCATTCCAAAATCAAATCCAAAACTAAGGTGTGCTTGATCAACTTTATGCCTCAAACAAAACTTAACAACTATATCTTCTTGAATAAGTCCTCCATCAAGTAAACCTTCAAATCCAAAGAAAGAATCTAATAAATTCAATAAATTTTGTTCTCTCTAATCCTCCCAACTTAGCTATAAAGTAGATTATCCAAGGGCTATTAGGAAGGAATCAAAAGAAAAAAGATGAATTTCAGGATTTGTACCACACCCCTAGCAAGCATGTGTGCATATTAAGGTTAAGTAAAATCCCCCTAGAATTTTTGGGTGCTAGCAAGAAGTTGAGTCCATTTTTTGGCCAAAAAGTGGAAGTGCTTTCCCTAATTTTTAGAATTTGACACATTTGAGGTTAAAATTTGAAGAACTTAGAAATGGAATATTCAAAAAATTCATTCATCATAAAATGTGGTACTCGGGGTCTAGTTTCCAAATATGTAATTTATTTCAATACCCAGATGCTACAAATTGATTTTCAATAGGTGTTTCTAAAAACCATTGTTTAAAAGTCACTTTATTTTTACTATACCATGCATTTGTACGTCATCCATATTTTGACCTAAATTATCCTATTTTTCTAAATCCTTTTGGGAAAATATTTGTAACTCACTGAAGCACATTTTGATTTTTTTTGTAATTTTTTATTGAATTTTTTTTGTTAAATTTTTATCAACCATATTTGTCATTTTGAAAAATCGTCATGTACGTCACACATGAGATGACCTAAACTTATAATTTTTTTATTTTTTTTAAATTGAAAAGAATTTTCTGGAGTATGTTTTTGTGCAATTCATTTTACAAAAGAATATTTTCATCAAAAGTTATTAAAATAGTAAAAAAACCCTAATATTAAAAGTTTATGGACCAATTTTCCGGTATTGGCATGGTGTGATGGTTTATAGGTGGCATTGTTGTTCCTTCCACCAAGGTTCAAACCCCATTGGGGTGTTATTGTTGAATGGTTGTATCCGGTTCATAGCTCCAGTCAAAAGCGTTTACCCCTTGAATAAAAAAAATAAAAATTTATGGACCAATTTCATTAGAAATTATTTGAAAAATAAAAAAAATAATCCAATTATAAAAAAAAATACATATTTGGAATATGTATTGTCTCATCTATAATGGGTTTTAATTTTGTTGAACAATTCTGAAAAAAAAGTCATCAGCCATATGTCCAAAGTCACTATTTTTCTATGAGATTGTCAGGACCTTCAACTTGAAGGTCAAACTAGGTTGAAGGCCTAGGTTCGGATTCCCAATGCTTTTCCCAAACTAGAATACAAGCCAAAAACCTTACCACAAAGCAAGGAAAAGTTCATTTTTTTAGAAATGAGACCACGTCTACAAAACAAGATCCTATTTTGTAAATTGAGGTCTCGTTTACCATTATTAAATGTTCAGACTGTTGACATGCAAACAAGATCTTGTTTCTCTTTTTACCATTTTTTTCAAATTTATTGGCAAAGTTTTATTGTGAAGTCTAAAACTTCACATGTATGACCGACTGTGACATATTGGGCTATTTTCTATCAACTTTTTGTCTTTGCACGTGTTCAACTTGCATTTTGGATTGAATTTTTCAAAAGAGGCATCATGTAAACAATTTTTTAAGTGAAATTGTTTTAGTTTTCTACTTGTTTAGAGGAACAATAGAGGAATTCTTTTGTTTTTATATGTCTTCAACTTGCAATTTGGATTGAATTTTGGAAAGGAGTCATCATGTTGTTGGGAATAGGATGCCATTTAATTGCAATCCTAAACATATTTCACGTATCTCCTAAGTCCTTGGAAAGTGTTCCCCAACACTAGGATTAGAAAGAGATTAAATTTGAATGAAATGAACATGTAAATTGACATTTGTAATTGTTCCTAAATGATAGGAACATGTGGGCGTGTCCAAGAAGAGCTCCTACAAGATAGGAGCACATGGGGTGCCACATGGAAGGTGGAACCCACTATGCTTAAGTTAACTATTTGGAAGATTGATAACACTTTAGTAATGCATGTAAAGATCCTACAAATTAGGGATTGATATTTACATGAGTTTAGTTAAATTCAGTTCAATTCAGATCAATTTAGTTTAGTTAATTTCAGTTCAATTCAGTATAGTATCAGCTCAATTTAGTTCAATTGAGTTCAGTTCAGTTTTGTTCAATTCAGTTCAATTCAATTCAATTCAGTTATGGTTTAGTTATCTTTAGTTGCATGCAGTTAGTTTGATTTGAATGCTAGTTGAATTCATTTGACTTGAGTTGCATGACTGGTAACTTAATTTGCATGACAGATAATAGGTGGATATATTCAATTAAGTGGGGATGATCAATCATGCATAATGTTTGCATAAATTGATGGAGAGATATGTTTCAATTAACTAAGATTGACTTGGACCCACCTTGGGCACCCAAGTTGGAATCTTTGAGTTAACACATTTTGCATGAGAAGATATTTACAAGGCTCAGTTAAGTGGTCCCATTCTTGGGTGCAAACTTTGAGGTAATTCTTGCAAGATATTTTCTTGACCAGCAAGCACTTAAGAGTTCAATTTGGGGTGCCTAAATTGAGGAGACTTTGGTTTTGACTTCATGTTATAGTGTGGAAATCTACTTTCCCATTCTAGGCATAGATATTTGTGAGTAACTTTTTGATCTTGTAATCAACAACTCTTTGGAGTTTACAATTCTCATAATTGTCCATTAATTGCAGCAAGTTGAAGAGAGTTCTATTAGAGTTTATTTGCAGGTTGTGAAGAAGGATTGTTGAAGGAAAGGAAGCATATAAAACTAAGGATTGATACAGTATTATTGTAATCTTGTTCTAAGGTTAAATAATACACGTACTATTGATTCTGGTGGAGTTTTTCCCTAAAGGGTTTCTGCACGTATATGTTATGTCACTTCTATCTTCTTGTCTCATTATTCTACAATATTGTGTCTCTACAATTGGTAAAATAGATCTAAATAGATAATCATACACAAATAATTGTAACAAAGAACACTTAATTAGATCTATAGTCTCATAGTTTTACAAGTTTAAGCTACATAATTACCTCCATTTTCAACATTTGGTATTAGAGCTAATAGTTGGGTAGAGTTTGGGATGCCTTTCTCTTAAAAGTTTCAATGTGTTTTGGTTGTAGTGGGAGCTTTTACTATTGTGTTAGTGCTGATTTGTAAGAGAAGTGTATTACAATGAGTTCTAATTCTCATTTAGATATTGAAAGATTCAATGGATCAAGTTATGATATGTGGAAGCTAGAAATGGAGGATCTCCTTGAAGAGAGAGATCAATGGTTAGCTACTTGTAATGAGACAAATGATTTCAGATGAGGATTGGGCTAAGCTTGATAAGAAGGAAAGAGGGACCATAAGGTTATGTAATGTTGATGTTGTTCTCATGAATTTTTCAAATGAAACTACTGCATATAAACTATGGAAGAGGATAGGTGATATCTATCAAACCAAAAGTCTTACTAATAAGTTGTATCTAAAAATAAAGTTGTATTCTTTAAAGATGAAAGATGGTGATTTTGTTGCACATCATTTAAATGCTTTTAATTTTATTCTAAGTCAGCTAGAATATGTAAATGTAAACCTAGAATATGAAGATAAATGCATTTTGTTACTTTGTTCTTTAACAGAGTCTTGAGAAAATATAATTGTTGCTATTAGTGGTAGTTGTGCAGATCCCAAGATGGAAAATATAATTCCTACCCTCCTATCAGAGGAGATGAGGAGGAAGTCTAAAACGGGATCCCAAGATGCCTTGTTTGTAAGAGGTAGGCCTAAGGAAAAGGAACCTAAGGGAGACAAGAAAGGAAAGGCTAAGTCCAAAGGACGGTCTAAAACCCCTGGTAAGAGTAAGTAAAAGTGTTGAAATTGTGGGAAACTTGGACATGTAAAGAAGGATTGTAAGAGAAATAAAAAGAGTTATGATGCTTCTACAAAGAAATCCTCAGATTACAGTAATGATACATTGGTCATTTCATCTAATATTGTTAGTGATAACTCTTGTCTTATTGATTCAAGTTACTCCTATCATATGACTCCGAACGAGGAGTGGTTCACTAAGTATATTGCATATGATGGAGGGAATGTCTTCTTTGGAGATAATAGCACAACAAAGGTTGAGGGAAAAGGAGAGGTAAAGTTGTGTTTCAGTGATGGTAGGGTTAAGACCCTTAATGATGTTTTACATATTCTAGGACTTGCTAGAAGTCTAATTTTTGTATCTAAGTTCAATGATTCTAGAATGCATGTGACATTTGATAAAGGTGGTTGTAGATTGGTGAAAGGGAATATGGTGGTTGCTAAAGGATCTTGTATTGAGACTTTGTTTAAGCTTAATACCTCCAATTTGAATAAATAAGCCAATGTAACTGAAGCTGAAAATACATGTATGTTGTGGCACCATAGATTGGGCCACATTGGTGAAAAAGGTCTTAGGACCATTCTTAATAAGAAATTGGTTGATGGTATTCCTGATTATAATATTAGAAAAAATGATTTTTGTGAGCATTGTGTGTTTGGAAATCAATCTAGATCTTCATTTCCTAATGGAACTAATAAAGCTAAAAGATTATTAGAGATTATTCATTCAGATGTTATGGGCCATGTGAATATTAACTCTATTGGAAAATCTAGATATTATGTCACATTTATTGATGATGTCTCAAGATACACTTGGATCTATTTTATGCATAACAAATATGATGTGTTTAGTAAGTTTAAAGAATTTAAGGCTTTGGTTGAGAAACAATCAAATGATAAGACAAAAGTGTTGAGATCAGATAATGGTGGTGAATATTGTTCTAAGGAGTTTGATTATTATTGTAAGCATGCAGGAATTGTGAGACAAAAAATACTCCATATACACTTCAACAAAATGAAGTAGCAGAAAGGATGAACCGAACCTTAATGGAAAGAGTTATGAGTATGTTAAGTAGTGCTAAGCTAGATTGGTGCCTTTGGGATGAGGCTATAAGTACTTCTTGTTATTTAATCAATAGATCTCCTAGTTCATCTATTGAAGATAAAACTCCTTATGAAATGTGATTAGGTAGGAAACCTAGTGTTGCACATTTAAAGATCTTTGGTTGTGAGGCTTTTGTTCATGTGCCTAAAGAAAAGTGGTCTAAGTTGGATCTAAAAGCACATAAATGCATATTCATAGGTTATGGTGAAAATGTAAAAGGTTACAAGCTTTGGAATCCTCTAACCCAAAAAATTACTTTATCTAGAGATGTGATTTTCAGTGAATTTAGCTCTTATTCAAGAGAAGAACAACCAAAGGAGAACGATACTTCTTGAACAGTGCATTTTGAGATAAATACTAAGAAGCATGAAGATGCACATGTTGAAGAACAATTGGATGGATTGGATGAGGATATTTCATAGAGTTCTTCTGAGATAGATGCTCATGATGAGCATATTGAGGAACGAGAAGAACCCCCTTTGAGAAGATCCACAAAACAACAAAATCATGTTGATAGGTATAGCCCACCTAATTTCCATTGCATTTTTTCTTTTATGAGTACTAATGATGAACCTAGATCTTACAGGGAAGCTTTTTCTTCAAATGAGAATAAGCTTTGGTCACAAACTATGCATGAGGAAATGGTTTCCTTGGATATTTGTGACACATGGGATCTTGAGAGTTTTCCCAAAGGAAGAAAATCCATTGGTTGTAAATGGATCTTTAAAAAGAAAATTGGAACAGATGGTAATCTCGAAAGGTACAAGGCTAGATTAGTAGATGAGGGCTACTCCTAGAGAGAGGGAGTTGAATTTAATAAAATATTCTCTCCCATTGCAATATTAACTTCTATTAGATTTTTTTTATCAATTGTTGTTGCTTATGATTTTGAGATAGAGCAAATGGATGTGAAAATTGCTTTCTTACATGGGGATCTTGATGAAGAGATTTATATGAGGAAACCTCATGGTTTTGTTGTAAAAGGAAAAGAAGAATTGGTTTGCAAGTTAAAGAGATCCTTATATGGATTGAAATAGTCACCTAGGATGTGGTACTAGAATTTTGATGCTTTTTCATTGAAAATTGGTTATGTTAGGAGTGAGGAAGATTACTATGTTTACATAAAATGTATTGATGATCATCTTTTAATTATTATCTTGTATGTTGATGACATGTTTATTGGTAATAGAAATGTAATGATCAAAGAATTGAAAGCACAACTCTCTAGCACATTTGAGATGAAAGATCTAGGGGCTGCAAAATATATCCTTGGTATGGAGATCAATAGAGATAAAGGTAATAGAAAGATTTTCTTAAGTCAAAGCAACTATGTTGATACTATTTTGAAACAGTTTAACATGCAGGATAGTAAACTAATTAATATTCCTTTACCATTTAGCACAAAGTTAAGTTTAGACATGAGTCCTAAATCTGATTTTGATCATGAGGAAATATCTAAAATTTCATATTCCAGTGTAGTTGGTAGTTTAATGTATGTAATGGTCTGTACAAGACTAGATATAGCCCAAACAGTGGGAGTTCTAAGTAGGTTTATGTCTAACCCTGGTAAAGAACATTGGACTTATGTTAAGAGGGTGTTTAGATATTTATGAGGTACTTCTGATTACTGCTTCATTTATCATGGTGCTAATGATATTGATATTATGTACAAATCATTGGACATATAGAGTTTTGTTGATTCAGATTGGGCAAGAGACCTGGACAGTCGAAGGTCGACAAGTGGCTATGTGTTTACTTTGTTTGGAGCTGCGGTTAGTTGGATGAGTAAGAGGTAGACCACAGTTCCTTTTTCCACCACATAAGTAGAGTACATGGCTGCTACACATGCCTCTAAAGAGGTAGTTTGGTTATAAAGACTTGGGAAAGGTATTGGTTCTAATTGCAAGCAAATTAGACTTGAATGTGATAGTCAAAGTGCTATTTTTTTAGCCAAAAATCCTATGTATCATGCTCATACTAAGCATGTTGATGTTCAGTATCACTTTGTGTGAGAAATGGTTCAGAGTGGGAAGGTATTGATTAAGAAAGTTGACACTTTGATCAATTTTGCAGATTATCTTACAAAACCAGTTCCTACAGATAAGTTCTCTTGGTGCAAGAAGGCCATTGGCCTTGAGTCCTATACTTGATTTATAATAATGATTCCTTGCTTAGAATAATTTCAATGTATAATGTCAAGTGGGAGAATGTTGGGAATAGGATGCCATTTAATTGCAATCCTAAACATATTTCATGTATCTCCTAAGTCCTTGGAAATTGTTCCCCAACACTAGGATTAGAAAGAGATTAAATTCGAACAAAATGAACATGTAAATTGAAATTTGTAATTATTCCTAAATGATAGGAACATGTGGGGGCATCGAAGAAGAGCTCCTACAATATAGGAGCACATGGGGAACCCACCTTGCTTAAGTTAACTATTTGGAAGATTGATAACACTTTAGTAATGCATGTAAAGATCCTACAAATTAGGGATTGCTATTTACATGAGTTTAGTTCAATACACTTCAATTTAGTTTAGATAAATTTAGTTCAATTCAATTCAGTATCAGTTCAGTTCAATTCAATTCAATTCAATTCAGTTAAGTTCAATTTAGTTATGGTTCAATTATCTTCAGTTGCATGTAGTCAATTTTAGTTCAATGTTAGTTAACTTTAGTTTACTTGAGTTGCATGACTAATGAATTTAGTTGCATGAAAAATAACATGTGGATACATTCAAGTAAGTGAGGATAATCAATCATTCATAATATTTGCATAAATTCATGGAGATATATATTTTAGTTAACTAAGATTGACTTGGACCCACCTTGGGCGCCCAAGTTGGAATCTTTGAGTTAACACCTTTTGCATTAGAAGATATTCACAGGGCTCAGTTAAGTGGGCCCATTCTTGGGTGCTAACTTTGAGGTGACTCTTGCAAGATATTTTCTTGACCAACGATCAATTAATATTTTAGTTTTGGGCACCTAAATTGAGGATACTTTTGTTTTGAATTCATGTTACAATGTGGAACTCTACTTTCCCAATCTAGACGTAGATATTTGTGAGGAGCTTTGTGATCTTGTAATTGAAAACTCTTTGGAGTTTACAATGTTCATAATTGTCTATTAATTGCAGCAAGTTGAAGAGATTTCTATCAGAGTTTATTTGCAGGTTGTGAAGAAGGATTGTTGAAGGAAAGGAAGCATATCAATCAAAGGATTGATACAGTATTATTGAAATCTTGTTCTAAAGTTAAATAATACATGCACTATAGATTCTGGTGGAGTTTTTTCCTGAAAGGGTTTCTCCACATATATGTTGTGTCACTTCTATCTTCTTTTCTCATTCTTCTACAATCTTCTATCTCTTTCTGCAATTGGTAAAATTGATCTAAACAAATAATCATACACAAGGAATTGTAACAAAGAACACTTAATTAGATCTACAATCTCATGGTATTACAAGTTTTAAGCTACATAATTACCTCCATTTTCAACACATGTAAATAGTTTTTTAAGTGGAATTGTGTTAGATTTCTACTCCTTTAGAGGAAAAAAAGAGGAAGACTATATCTTTACAAGTCTTCAACTTGCAATTTTGATTGAATTTTTTGAATACTTTCACTATTGACATTCATTTGTGCTTGATAATTTTATAATCATGGGTTCACAAGCTCATAAAGAGGAAATATAGGAGGACATTGACTCCTAAAGAAATTCAAGCAAGGAAAGATAAATAAGCAAAAAGGGAAAAAGATAGAAGAATGAGGATTCGATCAATGATTAATGTTGAAGCATCCAATTCCATAACTATTGAAGATAAAAGCATTGAGGAGACCATGGTTGTAGATGAGTAATTTGCAAGAAATCAATTTGGAAAATAATATGATTATACAAGTTACAAGTCCTAGTATGTCTTCAAATCCCTCTTTCAATGCTATGGAGAATGTTTCAATAGGCACAAATCCAAGTAAGTCTTGAAATCCACATTTTAGTGAAATGGAAAATTTGTTTGTAGAAGATTTCCAAGATGTTGGACTTACCGATGTTAACATTGATAATATTCAGAGAGATGAACATTTAATAGAATTTGTTGAAAATAAATTAGAAAATGAAAATGAAAATTGTTTAAATGTTGTTGAGAATGAAAACAAAAAAATATTTTGTTGAAAATAAAAATGAGAATGATCTTGTTGGTGTTTTTTCCAGTGCACTCAAAGGAACTCCTAAGGAATTGAAATTTCCTATACTCAAAACTAACAAGATCTAGTGAAAAACTGAGATCTTCTGCACTTTAGGCTATGTAGGGGCCAAGGAGGGTGTTCCTATTGGTGTTCACTTAAGATACACTTGGTGAAACACATCACTTTCACAAATCATTTCAACTGAAAGGTAAATATGCAAAGCATACTATGGAATTGGCTAGTTCCTAAGTAACTTGCTACCATTTCAATAAATGCCCACACTTATGACAAATGAATACAAAATTTATATAAAGATTTAGGAAATTTTAAAATGAATTTAAATTCTACCTCTAGGTTGGTCACCATAGAATAATTTGATTAACTCATTAGGAAAATCCTAAGGAAATAGATCAGTACCTTATGCAATTGGACTACAGGGTCATATGCATACTATCAGTAATACATAAGTGATCTCAAATTCTTAAGGAGAGAATATCTTCATAACAACTTTTTATTATGAGACTTAAGACTTGTGATGCATACTTCTTATCACATCCTAAGCAAAAAATTTAAATCCATACCTCTTATTTAAGCATTTAATTAATTGCTTGAATCAAGGCACAAACAAAGATATACATTTGAACTGAAACTCAAAAGAAAAATGAAAATGCTATTGACGATTCCATCCAAAATTTACTCAAAACCCACATAAGGAGAGAAAATGCATCATAGGTAAATTTTCATTTGTATTCATTGATCGAGTCTATATAACAATTTAAGACAATATGTGCATATTCATTCAAAATAGCCCAACACAAGCATGCTTCTATATTCCTTTTAACTATAATCACATTATTTATGGCCTAGACCTAGCCTAATAATTTCTATTATCTGCTCTTCTCTTTTCTATGTCTATCTTGATGATATCCTGCATTCGAGTCTTGAATTCCCTTTATACTAACACAGAGCAACAAGCTTCAGACCTAAATGCAATTACAATGTAGAATTATCATCTCATCAAAATTTAGCTACATTTGATCTAAATTTCAAACCCACATGTTGAAACCATAAAGGCTAGTATAATGAGAAAGATCCTAAAATATAACCGTCGTCGAGGAAGAAAATGCTAAGTACCACCAAAACCTTCCTTATTGCCACCTGAGTTTCATGAACTAGGTAATCAAAATGCCACGCGGGCACACAACTGATGTCAATTCATCAAAAAATTTCCACGAACGCAAACCAGAGAGCCACCACAGCATAAAGAAGATATCAAACACAAAAAATTCATTTTCCCATCACATCACCATGTCCTAGGTTATGACCACAGTAAACCCGGCCACTCCTTTTCATTGCAAGGGGAAAAGAGGAAACCTCAACTTCTTCCTCCTTTTCTTCGTCAGCTATGCTTACAATATGCCCACTTGGGGTCTTCAGGGCCAGTGGCAACACAGAGACTACCTCTTCATCTGAGAGCATGTCCAGGTACCAAGTGTAGGCTGAATCATACTCTGAATCATGGCTACAAGAAGAGGTACTCATAAGGTTGATGGGAGAGTGTTGGTGCCCGTAAGAGCCATGCCCATACCTTACTGTTTTCTTGGACCTAGTCAAAGACTACACTGGGCATTTTCCCTTATCGCCTTCTACCTCAGTAGCCCCACCCTCGAATTGTAGTTGATGACTACATCTTCTCAATGCCAGCTTGGACTTTGAAGTAGTAGTTTCCTCTATAATGGGAATGACTTCATGTGTACCAAGACTAGAACTTTGTGAATTTAGATGGACTGACCTTCTCACTGGATTTCTCATCTTTCTTTGCTGCTAATTTCTCACACCATAGAATGTATAATTGCCTCGTGATAATGGTGCAAATAACAACCATGTTAGTTGTATCTATCGAGTAAAACCATAGCAGAATTTTTTATCACACATGCATAATTCTAGCATCCCGTTGGCAAATGTATTGGCATCGTTTAATTCCCATTTGTATGGAAATCAGTTAATTTTTTTTATTTTTTATTTTTAGACTTCAGGAATCGGGTAGCATGACCCCCTATAAACTACAGTGCACCTGGTAAACTTTTTAACATGATAGGTGGTGTTGGCGCGACACATGCTCCGGTACCACGAGGGTTGGGGAGACTAAACCTTGTGACCAACCTCCTACAATAGGAAATATTTAGCCAACCGAGCTAGGGCCCCAACCCCTATGGAAATCAATTAATTATTCTTCATGATTGTCTGCATTTTCCTCTTGGCACGAGTTGAGATCAATTCAATCACTCTGCAGAGTGCAAGCAATTAATGCAAGCTTGTCGTGTAGAATAGAATTGGCTATCAGGTGTCATATGTCATTTTTGAATGAGATCCGTTGATCTTATGCCTTGATGGATTATCAAACGGCTAGCTCGTGTTTGACTCTCGTTGATTTCCAAAAGGGCCTTTGTTGATGTGCTTTCAACTAATCACTTTGTTCCATGTTGGATGACATATGCCCACTTGTGTGCTCCATGGTCTGAGTGAGCAAGAGACAGGTGTCATGATATCACAAACCTCATTGGGTTTAACTTCCATTTATCTTCATTCAGTGAGCCAGTGGGGAACATTGAAGATTGTTCCGTCAAACTGATCTCGACCACTTGTTGAAGGTTTCGGGGCACAAGAACGATAGTGGGAAGTGGGTCATGCACTGTACCTTGGACAAGTGTTTGTCTATCACTAACCTCATTTCTTTTATTTGGTGTTCACTTTACTCCCATGAGTTGGTGAGGTACGGTTTAGATTTCATCCTTGATCGCCAAATATTGCAAGTTACACAACACACGATGTTAGCATTAAATGGAAAAGACTTAGGTTGCCCGATGGTGACATAATCGCAGGGTAAATGACTTAATCCTTAAGTCATCAGACTTAAAAAAATTCACAACCTAACTTTAGGAAAACCTTAACACAGCGGGAAAGGATGATCGGTTGCTAAGACAAATGGAGCTGGTGAATAAATGTGACAAGTGGCTTAGGAAATCACTTAAGAGCTTGACGACCGACTGAACAAGTCAACGTGAAAATAGAACATTGGCATATTTTCTCATTTAAAAGCCCTACTCACTTGGGGAAAAGGGTTTAGAAGGTAAACTAGGCTCATAAGAATTGCGCTGAAACTCTTTAGAATTTCACAAGCTCCATTAGATCCTTTTGTTGAAAATGAAAATAAAAACCATTTTTTTGATGAAAATGAAAATGAAAACCATTTTGTTGATGAAAATGAAAATCATTTTGAAGTTGAAGTTGAAAATGAAAATCAAAATGGAAATGGAAATCTAGGATGTGATGTTGAATTTAATGAAAATATTTAAAAAAAAATTGAAAGTGATATTTTGGATAATCTTCCTAGTAAGATTTCTTGGAGGCAAATAAGAACACATGCGAATAGAATATACAAAAAAATATTTTATCATAAAAACTTTCATTTCAATGTCAACTAATGATGCAATTGACGAAAATGCAAAAAATGAGAAAGTAATGAAAAATTTAGGCTTTTTTGTTAAACCAAAAAGAAAATATCAATCATTAAAACTGTTATGTCTATTGTTTCTAGTGCTATTCAATCTATTGGAAAAAATAGTCGATCTAAAGATAAAAATGTAGCAAGAAGAGCTATAACAACTACTATAGTTAATAAAGAAACTTTGAATAAAACAATGGTTAGTATTAGTGAAGTTCTACAAATACATCCTAAAATATAGCTAAGAGCGGCAAAAAGAAGATAAAGTATAGAAAATGATCCAATTAAACAATGTTGGAGTTTTAGTGGTCTACTCTTGAGGTCTGGCATGAAATTGAATGTTCAAATTAAATCTTTGATTTAAAAATATTGGCATGATAATACTAGGCTACCATCTAATGCTAGAGATGTTTTAAAACTAAGAGTGGGGTCCAAAGTTCATGATCCTCATCCAAAACACCTATTAGATACAACACAAACTGAATTTTATAGAAAATTTTGTGGTTATTTAGTGTTACCTGGTAATATTAAAATAAGTCAAAGGTCTTTTGAAAAATGAAAACCCTGGTATGTAAAAATTAATAAGCACCGAATATCTTGTTGTTGTAAAATGCATGTTCAATTTCGTTATTTTTATGATTTTTTTTTATATATACATTGTACTTTGCATATTAACATGATTATACAGGAATGTGGTATTAATATGCCACTTGAAATAATAAGGGAGTTTATATCAGGTTTGTTTTACGAAAGATCTAATGGTAAATTATTTTATTTAAGTTCTTGTATTTTTGGACAATGCACTAGTTGTGGAAATCTTTCATTCTTAATAATTTGTATGCATGAAAGTGTTGATAATGATTTTGGGAAACAATTAGCAGATGTTACAAGATTTAAGAATTTTGACTATTCTTTAAAAGATGGAAAAATAGGAAAGCGCATTGTGATTAAGTTACAAAAAAAGTTAGTATACATGCATTCATAAGTGAATTTAAGAATAAAATTGTACCAAAATATGTCATGCACTCTCAACATGCTTGATGGCTTGATGGCCAATTTCGCACATGTAGAAACACATTTCCAATTGGTAGTATACTTTTAGTGGTTGATTTTATGAAAAATTATACTCTAGCTCCACAAGAGGAAATTCAATCATAGTATTACAATTCAGTGCAAGTAGCTATGTTTGTCCATATTGTTTATAGACATACAGATGATAGCATAGAGGATGATATAAAATTTTTGAGAGAGTATCATTTTTATTTGAGTGATAATTGGTTACACTCATTAGAGGTTGTTCAATACTGTTTCAATATATTTTATAGAAATTTAAGAGAAAGAGGAATCTAGATGACAAAACACCTCATATGGTCAGATAATTGTACGGTTCCATAAATTCAAGAATGCTCAAATGTTCTATTAGTTAAGTAGCATTCACAAGGAACTTAATGTCTAACATATATCGAGTATTTTTGAAGTTGGGCATGGTAAAGGAGAACATGATGAGAGTTGTTGTGTGTGTTAAAAGAATTCTTGCTAGAGAACAATTGAAATTTGAGGATGCAATAAAATTTAAAGATGCACATGGGATTGTGGATTGGTGCAATACAAGATTATCTACACCTAGTTTGATTGAGTACTCTACAATTTGTCGATTCTTTTGGTTGGTTGAAGAAAATAACATTCTACCTAGAGTTGACTGTGAAACAATTAGTGGATCTACTAAATGGAATTCATTTAAGAGTTTGACAACAAGCACATGGACTATCTAGACAAGGGAGCTTGCATATTTTTTTCAGTTGTGTATCTCAGGAGATTGGGAAGCATGTGAAAATATAGAATGGGTTGAAGAGTGGGAGAAAATATCGTTGACACCTACATAAGCACATGATCAATATGAAACAACTATTGAAGATAATGATCAAGTGTTTGCATCTGAAGACTGTGACCTTGTTTCAGACCTTGTACAAGAAGGTAATTTAATTCAATTTATTTCATTTTATTTCACTTTATTAATTTATTTTGTAAAACTAAATTATTTATATGGATATGCACAAGTTATTAAATTAAATTTTATTTTTAGGACATGTGTATGTTGTTGTTGCACCTAAGGGGAATAAAGAGGAAACGAAATATTGGTTGGCTCATTGTGTGGAGAATAAACATAAGTTAATAGCACCTCAAGAAGATGATGATGGTTGTCATTATCTAAAAGGTACAGTGATCCCCTTAAGACACCCCCTTAAGAAAATTTTGATAACAATTTTTTGATCCCCTTAAGCAAATTTTTAGAACAAGTCTTTGATCCCCTTAAGAAAATTTTGAGAACTTATTTGATGATGTTCATCATGTTTTCCAATAGGATCGATGGTGGTTGTTGGAACTTGGCTACGAAAATACCTGATAAGGAAGAATGGTCTACCTACATTTGAAGATTATGAAACACATAAAAAGATTATTCACTATTCACATTTGGTGGTGGAAACAAATATAAGACTAGATCAATATGGTGGAAGACCTGCAAATAAAGTGCTATGGACAATTTCTATGGAAGAGCATGAGACAATGATAGATGTGTTGCAAAAAAGAGAGGATGTAGATGGCACAATGGAATAAGTAAATATAGGTAAATATAGTTTTAGTTTTAACGTGTCCTTTTAAATAGATTAAATACATGTTTTGATATTGCTCAATTTTTTTATTAGTTGAAATATTTAGATTTTCCTTTTATAGATCCTTAAGCCATCATCACAAAAAGGAGATTCCATGCAAATTCAACCTAGACAACATGGAATACTTGGTAAAAATAGGTAATTATTAGTTAAATTATATTTAAATACATGTTTTTATTATATATTGATATTGCTTGTACATTAATAGTTAAAATTGATTTAGTTAAAATTGATTTATTATCCTTTTTTGTATCCTTAAGCCATCATCACATTGATCCCATACTTTGAAACAAAAAGGAGAGGATGCAGATTCAACCTACACACATGTGTGGAATACTTTTGAATACAAGTACTTGAGTTGTGTACATATAAATAGTTTTATATAAATTAAAATATGTATGATTTGATGATTTCATTGATATTGCTTGTACCATTTTTTATATCAAGTGGTGTGAATGCCTACTATATTATATGCACAAGTTTCAAATGTTCTTGAGATGGCATAGCCAAATTTTGTAAATGTTGTTTTGAGTTGACATATATGTACATACATACTTACACAATTAAACATTTTGTATAAATTACAAATACATGTACATACACAATTATACTCTCTATACTTTTATGTATCAAAATCAATATTCTATATATTTTGTTTGTTAAATGTGCATGTTTTCCTACTTTGAAACTTTATGTTTGATTGTATAATCACTAAATATCATGTATAAATTATTGTTAAATAAATTATATCAATTGCAATTAAATATGAGACATGTACTTTGAAGTATTTCATCCCCTTAAGACGTCCTATTAGGACATATCCTATATATTATATACTTAATTAGCCGATAGGCTATTCTATGTGGGGGAACCCCACCGGCATTTCCTATAGTTAGATGCCGACGGGAACCCACGAACTATTCCGGCTGGCCAGCAAAACATACCTGTCATGTCATTTTAAAGTGCGATGGCAGAGACAAGGCACGTGAACTATTTGACAAAATGCCTCAAAGAAATGTTTGAAAAATGTGGAGGCAAGGACAAGGCATGTGAACTTTGACAAATGCGGAGGCAAAGACAAGGTGTGCAAACTCTTTGACAGAATGCTTCAAAGAAATGTTGTTGTGGGGTATGCAATGATTGCAGGCTCTACACAAAATGGATTTGTTGAATGGGCTCTAGACACCTTCATGCAAATGCAATTGGCAGGTGAAATACCTGACTTAACAACCTTTGCCAGCACCCTTCCCGTCTATGCAAAATGAGAGCGTTGGAACAGGTTGCCACAATTAAGTTGTGCCTTGGCTGTATTGTCAATTTGTACAGTGATCCTTTAGTTCTTGATACACTTTTAAAGTGGTTGAATGAATTTTTGTAACTACCAATGCAAAGTGCATTTTTCAAGATCTTTGCTTTCGTCTCTAGGTTGCCAACCACAAATAATTCAAACTGTGTGACGTACAATGTTACTCATTGTTATTATAGGGATGACGTGCAGTTAAATTATTACTACTATTTGTCTTGAGTTAAATATTATTCTAATTAGAATTAGTTTTTTAGACTCACAAATGGGAATTGGGTAGTCGTCCCAGAAATAAACTATAGTGTGTTTGATAAAAAAATTTAACACAACTGATGATGCTGACGTGACACCTTCGGACCTCGTGACTTTGTGACCAGGATTTTTTAACCAATCAAGCTAGGAAAATTGTCCCAATTTTTAAGATAATTATTATTGTATTTATGATCTTTTAAATTAATTATTAATTAAACTTCTTAATAAGTAAAAAATAAAAAAGTGTGTAAAATAAATATTTATCTTTTATAAAGTTAAAATGTAAACTTTTAAATAAAAAATATTTTTTGGGATAAAATAATCACATGCCTAACTGAATATTGATTGTGCTAAAGATTCTTCCTGTTGCCCATCAGAAGTCTGCAAGAGAAGTGGCTATAATAATGCAACCAATAGAACAACAAGAAATTTAGCTCAATTTCAAATTTTCATTTTGAATGAATCACAAAAGCCAGCAAGTGTTATGGCAGCAGTGTTAAAAATAGGACAGAAAATTAAGCTGGTCATAGAGACATCTCGGGGAGGGAGAAGGGAGTGTGTAGGGAGTAAAGGGAGAATGAAGGGGTAAAGGATAAAGAGATCGAGGGAGAAAGGGGATGAGGTCGAGATGGTGGATGGGAGAAATCGAGATAAAAGAGGGGGAGACAAAAGGGAGATCTATGGAGAGGATGTCGAAAATATTTAGGAAGTTACATAGAAATGTAGAGAGAGGGAGATATATATAGAGAGGTACAAATGTATTAAATTAGGATATATGTGTATATTAGAGAGAGATGGATATATATATATATATATATAGAGAGAGAGAGAGAGAGAGAGAGAGAAATGGATATGATTAGGATTAAATTAGGTTAGGGTTCAATAAAAATTATAAGATAAAGCTTGGAGGGTTTAGGTGATTAAAGATAGATTAAGATGACAATTAGGGTTAGGGTTAAGGATTAATTAGGATTAGGATTGAATTAGGGATAGGGTTAGGGTTAGGGATCAGTTATGATTAAGCTTCAATTAGGATTCAATTAGAGGCCAATTAGGGTTATAACTAGGATTAAAGTTAGGTCAAGGTTTAGTTAGGGTTAGGGTTCTAAAATAAAGCTTGGGTTTAGCATTGGGACCTTAGGATTCAATTAGGGTTTGGATTGTGGTTTGGGTTCAATTAGGGTTAAGATTCAATATGTTAGGCTTAGAGTTATGGTTCAAGCTTAATTAAGGTTGAATTTAAATAGGGTCAGGGTTAGGGTTTTAATATAAATCCTAGGGTTAAAGGGTTTGCATTCAATTAGCATTAGAGCTAGGGTTAGATTTATAATAGGGTTAGAGTTAGGAGTTACAAATCAAGATTAGTGTTAGGGATTGTGTAAGGGTTAGGGTCAGTTTTAGATGATTAATTAGTGTGAGGGTTAGGATTTAATTAGGACTAAGATTCAATTAGGGTGGTTAGGGTTCAATTGATGTTCAATTAGGGTAAGGGATCTAGGATAAAGTTTGGGTAAGGCTTAGGATTGGGGTTAAAATTCAATTAGGATTAGGGTTAGGGTTACAATTATGGTAAGGGTTAAGATTCAATTATGAATTAATTAGGGATACGGTTAGGGTAGGAAAACAAGAGAGAAAAAAGGAGAGAAACAAAAATATTGAAGTTGATAGAGATCTACAAATTCCAAGGGATAGAAAGGAGAGGGACAGAGAGAATGATCAAGAAAGGGAGAAGGAGAAAGATAGAGATAGGGAAGGGAGAGAGAAGGATAAGGATAAACACAAATACAAGGACATGGATAGAGAAAGGGAAAAGGATAGAGAAAAGGAGAAAGATAGGGACAAGGAAGGGAGAGAGAAGGAAAGGGATAGACTGAGAGACAGGGATAGGGACAAAGAACAGGAGAAGGAAAGAGAAAAGTAGAAAGATAGGGATAAGGAGGTGAGAGATAAAGACAAGGATAAGCTGAGAGATAAGGGAAAGGATAGAGAAAGGGAAAAAGAAAGTGAAAAGGAGAAAGATAGAGATAAGGAGGAGTGAGAGAAGGACGGGGATAAATCAAGAGATAAGGAAAGAGAAAAGGAGAAAGATAGGGATAAGGAGGTGAGAGATAAAGACAAGGGTAAGTTGAGAGATAAGGGAAAGGATAGAGAAAGGGAAAAAGAAAGTGAAAAGGAGAAAGATAGAGATAAGGAGGAGTGAGAGAAGGACGGGGATAAATCAAGATATAAGGATAGGGATAGGGAGAAAGACAGAGAGAGGGACTGAACTAGGGATAGAGATAGGGACAAGGGCAAGGACAAAGTAAAGGAGAGGACTAGAGACTAAGATCAAGATAGAGAATCTAACAAAGATAAAGAAAGAGAAAATGAGGAGAGATCAAAAGTGAAGGATAAAGAGAGAAAAGATGGAGGAAAATCTAAACAAACAAAAACAAGAGTGGTGATAATGCAAAGGAGAAAGAGAAGAACAAGGAAAGGGACAATGAATAAATGATTCAAAGAGAACCAGATGGTCATAACTTGTCAACAACAAAGCTAGAAGAAAAGATTGGAAAGTAAGTAATAGTTCTTTGCCATTGCATCTTGCTTTAAAGTAGTCTTTGCTACTTCACTTTCTTTCCATTTCATTCAGTCCATGATACTCTGAATCTCCATTGCTATTATTTGATACATGATATATAACTTTATCTTCCTTAGAACAATGGTTTTCATGAGTTCCATGCAATAAGCAATATTCTGGAGTAATGCTTGACATTGCCTTTTGTTTATGATATAATAAAAATTATTATTATTCAGAGAAGCATGTTACAAGCATTTTAATTGACATTGCCTTTTGTTTATGATATAATACAAATTATTATTGTTTTGAGAAGCATGTTACAAGTATTTTAAAAAACATAATATTTTAGTAATAGCATTTTAATGTTTTGAAGACTGAGGGAGGAAAGAATTAAGTAGAAGTCAGAAGGTGGATCAAATTTTTTATCATGGGTGAACAAGAGTAGAAAGATCGAGGAACATAAAAATGTAGAGAAGGAAAAAGCTGAACGTCTTGCAAGAATATTTGAAAGTAGGTTTGTAACCTTTAGAGGCTTACATTCTCTCTCTACTAATTTAAGGGTTTTCCATTTCACTAATCAAATTGTCCTTGTAAAGTTGATTCAAAATTTCTTCTACTGAATGCAAACCCCTTTTCTTCGGTTATGTTTCTTCTCCAAGGATAATGTGGAGGAACAGCCTATCGGCGTAAGTATTGCACCTCATTGGTGCAAGTGCTAGTTTATAAGTTTTTTTGCATAGTTTATTTGAAGCTATCACTTCTCCATTGAAACTTTTGTTGCAAAAACAATAACATTTATTAAATGACTGAACAATTGACCTCATGTACTCCACGAATATATGAAAAAATATAACAATTTGTTCCCCTAATTGACCTTCCACACCTCTTCGGCGTACTCATTGCACACCAAGGGGCGATTGCTAGTTTATAATTCGATTAAATGTACATTCTGAGACGTTTCCATCAGACCGCCTATTTTATCAAAGTCGGTCCAGACACGTCAAAGACAGAAGCATCCAATGAAAGGGAGAGATATATTAATATCAAGTGTCGCTTTCCCTCACTGACCATGTGCCGTGTACATTTTATCATTCTGGTATAAATTGTATAAAACATCTGTGTAGGAAAAAAACTATTCTGTGAGAGCAGGTCATTCTACTCTTTAAACTGAGCTCTCTCTAATACTTCCACACGTGTCCCTCAACACTGTACGGCCTCCACACGACTAAAACTTGAACTACCATCGATGAAGCTGCCTCCACCCTCTCGCAGTCCGCCACGTTTCAAAGGATAACGGGCATCTCCATTGCGTGTCCGAAACGCCACGTGGATTCGACTTATCGGCAGCACGAGTCAATCAGTGAATGGTATCGCGAAACCCAAGACGATAACCGCGTTAACAGCAAACGCACAGAAACTTCCTTGGGTTTCGGCGCTTCATTACAAGAACACTCGCAGTCCTCTTGTATTTCACTCAGGGATAACTGTCAAAACTATTTACAGCACGGCGTGATATTTTTCGTTGATCTTTCAGTTCGAATCATTGGAATTTCTCTCTGTGTTTGATTTCACCAGAGCTTCCTACGATTGCGTTTGCGTAGTCCTAACGTTTATAAATTCATAGCTTCTGCGCTTATTAACCTCAGGGGTTTTATCTTGACGAGCAGTAAACCCTAGTTCTTTTTAAGCTTTTGTTTGGCTGTGGAAAATGTGCTATAAGGAATTGCCTGAGACGCTAAAGCAGGCAAAAGATTTGAAAATGAAGACCTGTTGTAAGGCCAGGAAAGGGAATTGGAGGCAGAGGAGGAGGGGTGGAAAAAGGGTTTCCAGGACTAATGCCACTTGCACAATGGGACGGAAACGAATTGCAGTGAATTCTTTTGCTTCTCATAGAAAATCTGCTGATTTTCTCTCACAACAGGGGAGGAGTTTTTTCACCCAAGTGAGAAATAGTTCCCCTGTTATTGGGAAAAAGGCGAACTTGGCGAGTGAAACGGATATTGAATCCTTGCCGTTGGATATCTTGGTAAGTTTCGCTCTTTTAAATTACTGTCTTTTTTTCTTTGGAAGTGCTTGTCATTCATCTAGGTTTGTAATTATTAGAAAAGAGAAAATGGTTGGAATGTAGGTTTTTAAATTTTAGGAAAAAGAAAATGGTGGGATGGCTCTCCTATCAAATGTTGACATAGCGGCAGGCCACCGCCATTTTCTTTTGCCTATAAAATGGGAATTTACGTTATGGTTATGAAGTAGTGGCAGAACTCTGTTTTGTTATTTACACTCAGAAAATTTTCACTATCAGGTCGGTAGCAGAGAAGCATGAACTTTTTCCGGTTTTTTTTTTTTTTTGGTGTTGATCAAAGTGAACGAATTGACAACCATAAAGGATTTGAACACAGTAAACAGGTGTCTAAACTTCTTTTATACCACCAGCCTATGAGCTATTTAGGAATAGTTAACTCTGTATATAGAAGACATCCGTAGAATTTAATCGAGGTGTGCGGGTCCTTGAAGGAAAAAAGTGTCTTAACACTATTTTATGTATTCTGTATAAACTTATTTGGGCGTAGCTGCCACCTACCAAGGGTTATATCTTGCATGGAACTCACTGGGGACTTGAGCTAGCAAGTTGGATTTAGTAATTTATCAAATGCACATCATTTTATCATGTCTCAACGCACCTCTGCTATAAAAGGCCCCAAATAACCATTTAATCCAATAACCGTGCATAATTTTTCTTTTCTAAAGGGTTTCGCCTAGTGTAATTTGATGTCTGCATTTCGCATTTTACAATTTTTGTGATAATCTCCATGGATAAATTTTATTTTTGTCAAGGATTTCACCTAGTGAAATTTGTTGGCTGCATTTTGCATTTTGCAGTTTGCAGTTCTTTTATAATCTCCATTTCTGATTTGAAACAAAGCCTAATTGAGTGTTATTATTCTCAGTTTTCATAAAGGTCGTCTATCTGAGGGTTTGGCTCTTCCTTCTATGTTGTATTATGGTTCAGACTTCAGACCATATTTTTGAATTTGGCATTTACCTTTTTTGAACATTTTCGTTCGACTTTTCTTATCTTGAATCTTGACATTGATTATCTGAGACAAAGTATATCATTTGTCATATTCGCAAATCCTCGTTTTGTTACTTTCGATTTTGGCCTGTGGTTTCTGGCACTGGTTTCTAATGTAAATGAATAGGTAAATAGTAATCAGTACTAATCGTGCCGTTAGGTAACTTTCTCAAGAATGGTGAACTGAATTTAGCATACTTAAACTTTCCCAAAGTTCAATTCAACATGTGAAAAAACAATGTGTCATCTTCCAGCATTACCTGTTGGCAGACGATGGAGCCACTTACATTATCTTAGGAAAGGAGCTTAAAATTACTCAAACTCCTTACATTATCTTAGGAAAAGAGCTTAAAATTACTCACCTTTATTAAACTCAGATATAAACTATAAGGTTAATGCATATGGTTTTGAATCCTACTGCCTCCTTCATAGTTTAGAATAGCACCTTATCTTGTTCTTTTCTAGAAAGAATTTGGTGTTTGTTGGAAACTTGGGTTTACATTGAATTTAACCTTGTAACTGTAACTTTGTTCACAGGTTCGAATTATTTGTAATTTTCATCATGATGAAGTCAAGACCCTCTGCCTTGTATCA
>VDFB02168118.1:121675299-121718201 GCA_007258455.2 Sequoia sempervirens | reverse complement strand
AAGGAGAAAGAGAAGAACAAGGAAAGGGACAATGAAGAAATGATTCAAAGAGAACTAGATGGTCATAACTTGTCAACAACAAAGCTAGAAGAAAAGATTGGAAAGTAAGTAATAGTTCTTGCCATTGCATCTTGCTTTAAAGCAGTCTTTGCTACTTCATTTCTTTACATTTCATTCAGTCCATGGTACTCTGAATCTCCATTGCTATTATTTGATACATGATATATAACTTTATCTTCCTTAGAACAATGGTTTTCATGAGTTCCATGCAATAAGCAATATTCTGGAGTAATGCTTGACATTGCCTTTTGTTTATGATATAATAAAAATTATTATTATTCAGAGAAGCATGTTGCAAGCATTTTAATTGACATTTCCTTTTGTTTATGATATAATACATATTATTATTATTTTGAGAAGCATGTTACAAGTATTTTAAAAAACATAATATTTTAGTAATAGCATTTTAATGTTTTGAAGACTAAGGGAGGAAAGAATTAAGTAGAAGTCAGAAGGTGGATCAAAAAATTTATCATGGGTGAAGAAGAATAGAAAGATCGAGGAACATAAAAATGTAGAGAAGGAAAAAGTTGAACGTCTTGCAAGAATATTTGAAAGTAGGTTTGTAACCTTTAAAGGCTTACATTCTCTCTCTACTAATTTAAGGGTTTTCCATTTCACTAATCAAATTGTTCTTGTAAAGTTGATTCAAAATTTCTTCTACTGAATGCAAACCCCTTTTTTTTTGTTTTGTTTCTTCTCTAGGGATAATGTGGAGGAACAACCTATCAGTGTAAGTATTGCACCTCATTGGTGCAAGTGCTAGTTATATCATTTTTTATGATGAGTCACCCTACTTTGAAACTTTAAATTTGATTGTATAATCACCAAACAACATGTATATTACTTCTTTGATCCCTTTAAGATGTCATATTAGGACCCCTTAAGACATCGTATTAGGACATATGCTAAATATTATACTTAGTTACATCATTTTTTATGATGAGTCACCCTAAGATATAATACTTGTCTATATCACTTAATATTTATACTTAATTATACCCTTTTTTGATCCCTTAAGACATTGTATAAGGACCCCTTAAGACGTCCCCTTAAGATGTCATATTAGGACATATCCTAAGCGAATATACTTAATTATATAATTTGTTATGATGAGTCACTCTAAAGTATAATACTTGTTTATATCACTTAATATTTGTACTTAATTATACTCTTCTTTGATCCCCTTAAGATGTCGTATTAGAACCCCTTAAGACATCCTATTAGGACCCCTTATGACATCCTATTATGACATGAATTAAATAAACATTGAAACTATTTTAAATTGTATAGAATGTGATTGTTATGATGAGTCATCCTAAATTCTAAGATAATTATATCAATTTCAATTAAATATGAGACATGTACTTTGAATAATTTCATCCCCTTAAGACGTCTATAGGTGAAAATGTTTGCTATTATTCAAATTGTATTTTGAAATAATTTGGTTTAGGATTTTTCCAATTACATGAAAACTTGTGGATTAACTTAGTTGTCTCTTTTGATAGAGGATGTGACTCCCATTCCAACAGACAGTACTAGAATAAAGGGTGGGTGTAGATGAAGAAGGTTGTAGTATTTTTGTTGGATGCTATTATTTGTTTTGACAGCTTATAAATTATTGTTTTTTGTGGAACATGAGGTCAATAGGACTTACATTTTGATTGCTATTTATGTTTAGTTTATAGAATTTATTAATGCTTTTGTTCTCTAATATTTTATGGTATTGTTTATTTCTTAAAATTTCATCCTTTGTGGTATATAAAAGGATTGTTTTTGTTTGTATATTATGATTTATTTTCTTATTTTATTAGATCTAACTTGTGTATTAGGACCCCTTAAGACATCCTATTAGGATGTGGATTAAAATTGTATATCATGTATATCATGTATGGATCACTAAATTTGTAATTCATGTATATCATCTATATCATCTATATGGATGACTGAGTTAAATTTGTATATCATGTATTTCCTACCAATTATATATTAAATTTCACAACAAATACATAAGTATACATGTGTAAATTAAAATTAAACCATAATAAAGTCCATTATTTACAATGTATTAAGTGCATGAAACCAATATATTAAGTGCATGAAATAAATTCCATTAGAGTACAACCCATGAAATAACTTGTCCAACAAAGTACTTGGCCCATGAAATAAATTCCAACAAAGTACAACCCATGAAATAAAGTCCATGAAACAATATCTGAAGTCCATGAGAAACCAAATATGTAGTCCATGAAAAATAATCAAATATAACCCATAAAATCATGTTCAACTCATGTATCATCTCTATAATCAAGAGACCTCTTCACACCATTCAAACTATGTGGATGGCCTAAAACACTATGTACAAGAGACAGATGAAATCAGATGTAAGACAATTAAAAATTATTTAATGACAATTTAATTTATAATTCATCATAAATTTAAAATACCATCATATCTAGCTCTGGATGCTCTGGTGCGCCTGGACCAACCTCTAAATTCTCTGAATCAATATACATATACAAGAGAAAGAAAGTTGAAATTAGATGTAAGTCTACAACTAAAAATTATTTAATTCAATTTAATTTATAATTTATCATATTTAAATTGTACCATAACAGGTTGTGCACCCTCTACTCTAGGACCTATTTGTACAGGCTCAACTAAGAGATGTGTCTCATGCTATAAAAGAAAAAGAATTTAACATGTATGAGCTCATATTATATATATTTAATTTTAAATTTAATTAAAGTTATTCAGAATATATAATTTGTAATTGAATTTAAATATAATCAAAAATTTAAATTACCATGATATCTCGAGCTTGCTCTGCATGTCCTCTTGGAGGTGTAACTATGACTAAGTCATGGTAGAAAGTCACACTAACAAAGTCCTACAAGATCAAATTTAAAGCATGTATACTTGAATTAGGTTAAAAATATATATATTTAAGTTTGCACATTTTGTATAGAAAGTTATTTAAACAACCTGAAATTCAGAGGCCTCGTGAGTAGCCACAACATCTAATGTTTGTTTGATGCCCATTCTCATTGTTGTATCAACCTAGACATACATATAGACATTTAATGCTTATAATATTTACAAGTGTACATATAAATGTACTTTCCCCTAATCTGCGATGCTTGATAGTGGATGAGCGCTTGACAACCCCTTGAGTGGAATCGGCATGGAAGTCAATTGACTCCCCTAAACCAACATAAATATTTCTAACATATGTTCATGATTGAATTATAAATTTAAAACTCAAGTTAAAAATTATTTCATATATAATTTAAAATTTTGAAATCAAAATAGCCCATAAGGGTTGTTGACTAGGACTGGTGTTGACATATGTACTCGTGGTGCAAATGATTGCCCCATCGCTAGTGTCATCTATACACCAAATACTTTGATTGTTAAAAAGTATTGAAAATTATTTTTCATACTTGCATTCATTAAAATTCTTATAAATTCAACATGTAGATGCATATTTATACCTGTGTCGCACTATCCTTGAGGTGATGGTCTGCAGTAAGAAATTCTCCAAATGAACTGAGGAGACTAGATGATCCATCAGAATCTCCACGTCCACCCGAACTGGGTGTGGCCTGATTGGGTCCATAGCATAGCTAATGGAAACTAGTACATACATGTGGTCTCGACACTCATGGAGTGGTACTATGGCCAACCCCATAAAATGCTCCTCAATCATCGTGGTCTCTATGCTCCCTACCCGCTATTGTAGAAGCATGTTGATCAAGATCTCATGTGAGTGTACTGAGGGATCCTAATGTTGAGACCACCACATGTTGATGCACAGGTGCGGAAATGGTAGGACTAAGAGGAGCAACAAGGGGTTGTGCATGCATGGGGCGTTGGGGATTAACCATTACCCCTAACCTCTATTGTGGCATGCCGCCACCAACACCCTGAAATGATTTAAAATCAAAATAATTGGTCTTTTGACCCCTAACAAACTCTACATATAGTTTCCTCAAAAAATATAATGGGACCTACAAATTAGCGTGTTGTGGATTGTCAAATACCATATACCATCGATCCCAAAAATGTGCACTCGTCTATGGATGTATACACCACCTCATGGATATTCTAGATTTATTGGCAAGAATGGGCTTCTGAGTATTAGGGTCGATAAAATAAGGGGCTAGATGGGTTAGGTCTAAAAAAAATTATATGAGATACCATCTACATAAAATCATCTCATCTCCTCTCTTTCTCATTGATGCCTATCTAAGTTAGAATCGATAGTCCTAATGGCATCGACAATGTTTTGTATCCCAGATGCAAAAAATCTCACATGTGGTGGAATCAATGCTTCATTATGCATAGCATTGATTTGGTTTTGAATGGATGTCATTTGTTCATTTTATACATTCTCACAAGCGAGCCTCATCTAATCTAGCGGTTGGTGGAGGTGGGATATGAGGTGGAGGGGGTGGAGGGGGAGGTGGAGCCTGGGGTGGAGGTGGGAGTTGCTAAGGTGTTGGATTGATGATATCATCAATTTTAAATTGATCCATGATATCAGATATAAGTGTTCACGTGTATTAAATTATACAAAATTAACGTACAAACTTACCAAATTACAAGAAATAGTTAAATTTGAAATGTACATGCAAATTTGTCTAAATAGGATGTGCATACATATACATACACATACATACATTGATTGAACTTGAGCATGTGCATACAAATTTCAAATTTTAACATTTACATTCATTTAAAAAAAAAATATGATGCATAATACATGCATACATCATTCAACTAAACTATGTGTACATACAAATTTCAAAATTGGAGATCTAGAACTATGTAATTTTAATACATGTACATACTTAAAAAAACTTGAAACATTCACAAAAATCTCATTTATGTCTAATGCATATATATATATATATATATATTGCATTTTTCCAACAGGAGAAATCATGATCTATTAGATAGTCATAAAATATATACTATTATAGATTCATCATTATAAGTTCATAAATTCAACCAAATTCATAAATTCATGTCACTAAAAATATCCATCCAACCAAAATCATAAATTCATCACTAAAAATATCCATCCAACCAAATTCATAAATTCATCACACAAAATATCCATTGAACCAAATTCATAAATTCATAACTATAAGATCATTTTCTTAATTTATAAAGTGTTGTGGCTCTCTACTGCATTGATAGAACGAGGGTTGGATTGAATCATTCACTGACTCAATGCTCTGGGTCTCACTTTCGATAACCCTGGAGTTGCTGCCTCCACCAAACCTATAGGTCCCCAAAAAAATTTGGTACCCCTGGTCTTGCTGCCAACCCTGCTATCAATACCCCAAAACATTCATGAAGCTTGAATCAAGCATTTCTTGATGCTTATTTTCCTCTCTACTCTAACTAGCCCTTAATCAACTAAAGACCAATCAATCTTCCATTCCGTCCAACCTTGTTGTAGGGGTGTGAATTTGTTTAGTTGTCTTAAAAAATCACTGGCAATAGTGTTCTTGTCCTTGCACAATCACTCTCTCCTCTATTGTTGCCTCAAAACCCTAGGGTTTTAGGAGGGCTTGTAACTATAAGCTTATTTGGTTTCTTATTAAATTATCTCACCCTTCAGCTCGGTGGACACTTGGAACTCAAAGAAGGTTCCCTGACTCAAATTTGGCATTCTTCAAAGTTCTTGTGACTTCTGACCCTCTCAGGACGTGCATAATTTTGATGCTGATTTCATGGGATTTTAGGGCCTTCCAAGCCTTTTCTTGAACATGCATTGATTTTTCCTCATCCAACAATCACCAAAATGGAAATGCTAAGAACTCATGCCTCCTGTCAGACCCTTAAAAGATCCCTGCAATCTTTATTCAACCCACATTGAACAAATTTCAACACCCCTGCGTTGGAACAGAGTAAAACAATTTTCTTTTCCTAACCGGGCATCAATGCTCGCCTAGGAACTAGTCTCTTTGCATGCCATCCAATCTTCTGCAGTTTCCTACTTCTATTTTATATACAGCAATGGAGTCTAGCTTCATTTCCAATGAACTCATGCTTGAGGACAGTGGTAATGCTGCTAAAACTCCATTATCCTATCTTTACCAGTCAGAAACTAATACTTAATAAAAAGACACAGCAAATAATTAAAAAAAACCCTACAACGAATAAAAGACAGTTCCTACGCTATTTCAAGGCGTTAAAAACAATCACAATATATACTCCACGTTTCAAGATAACTTTTCAATACATTCTTTGCAGAAAGAAATAAAGAAACAAAGTAAACTGTAACTTCTACGCAGAAAACTGATATTTTTTATTATTCTCCAAAAAGGCTGCCATCATCAAAAGACCACTAATCCCCTCAAAATTTCGGGATCCTTCTTCCCAAACCGAAAAAAAACAGTTAGGTTTCAGTTTCGGGCTTAAAAGTGGAGAAAACACGTTTTTTCGAAAACACACTGTGTTTTGCGATTTTCACCAAAACCTAAGGAAACACCTACAAAAAGAGTTTCCATTTTATTTTAATTTTACCTAAGCTTCAAAGAGGTCCCCTTACACCTTATCAATGGTGTATGAGACCATTACAAAACAAAACAAAAATGTTAAGAGCAAAACATTAAAATTACACTTGTATTCAAGTAGGTGCTCCTGCACCATGCATCTCTTCATTTCTTTATGTTTTTCATTTCAAAATTGTAAGTTCTCCTCTCCTCTATCCATTTTCAATGCTCATCTAAGATCCCATCCATATCCCTAACAACATCAACAACATTTTTCATCCTAGATGCAAACATCCTCAAAGGTGGTGTGATACATTCTCATTTTGAATAATGTTGATTTGATCTTGAATGGTTCTAACATTGATATTGATTTGTGATTGCAAGTGAGCACCATCAGTTTCAAGTGGTGGCGGTGGGGGGTTATGAGGTGGAGTGGGTGGAATGGGTGGAGGTGGAGGTGTAGGTGAATATCATGGAGATGGGGGTATGGAGGTGGATTACGAATATTATTGAATTGATCCATGTGATCTCTAAGATATAAGTGAGCATACATTAGATTTGGAATTTCAAAATGTAAGATACATGTTTAGGAAATACCCTTAAACCATTCAATATAAATGGCCTAATTGAATACAAATGATAAAATGTGTAAGCCTCATTTATTTCTAAGGCATGTTACTTGAATGAAAAAACAATTAACTATTAATATAGGACAATTTATGAATGTTTTAGGGTTTATGGTTTACAGTTTAGGATTTAGGGTTTATGGTAATAGGATGGCTTAAGGGGGTCTATGTAGTAAGTTCCTAGGACAAAATGGCATGGCTTAAGTGAATAAAATTTTGTGAAGTTGCCCAAGGCAACCAAATTTCATTAAGGTCCTAGGTCAAAATTGATGGTTTAGAGTTTAGATTTTAAAGTTTAGGGTAATAGGATGGCTTAAGTGTTAAACAAGGGCAGTTCAATTGAGAGGGGGGGTGAATCAATTGTCACACAATTCAAACTTGATACTTCAACACTTATAAATTCCACAACCACACTATTTTTTTATTAAGTAATAGCATGAAACACAAATAACAAAAAGTAAATCAACACAATGAACACCATATTTTTATGTGGAAAACCCAATAAGGGAAAAACCATGGTGAGGGTTAACTCACAATCTAAAAGATTATAAAACTGAATATAGAGGCTCACTACCAAGGGCTCACTGCCGAAAAGAGGACTCATTTTCCAAATAAAAAGGATCACTACCTACAGAAAGGACTCACTATCCAACAGGGAGGATCACTACCTATAGATACAAAAGGGAACAAAAGATCCACCACTGCAATTAACACACATCTGTAGCTTTGAATAGGGATTGCAAAAACCTTTAGCTCACTATCTTTAGGAATCCAACACAAAGAAGTAATGTTGTCTCAACTCAATCACACACACACTTCTTCTCTTATGATCTATGTCTCACTATCGTCACTTTGCATCACAATGTCATACAATTCTTCACAAATCAACTTGATTTTCTACCATCCTCAACCTTGGAAACTTTCTCCAAGGTCGGCCACAAATACCTCATTTCATAAATTCAAATTAGGTTGGAAACTCAACATTCCCGCAATGGAAAGGAGTGAGAGTGGACCAATAAAACATTTAACCAAGACCAAAAATAATGTCTTAGATCAACCACACACTTCCTCAATTTAATTTTATTCTTCAAATGAAGTGTAAACACCAGGTCATCCAAACCTAATGAAAACACAAATGAACATTGATGTACACACTTCCCAACAAGAAGAAGACACATGGACTCCTCAACACGCTTCATTATGCATGAGAATACATCTTTGATTTCTTCAGATACATCTGCAGCAAATTTAATATTCTCCAAACTCTAAACACTTTTCACCAGTTCATCTGGACTGTGCAAACCCATACTAAAACACTGGAACATGACTTCTTGATCACCAAACTTCAACCTCATTTTCCAAAGACCATAGAACACCATCTCAAGACATATTGCAGGTCTGCGGGATCTAAAACAAAACAACAAAGGACTATGGAGCAGAAACATTTCTCTCGGTCCACAAAAGATCAACTCTACCAAAACAATTCACACATTGATTAACGTAACTTTAATGTAATATCACACCAAAAACTAAAACTTAGGATATATCACCACAAGATCATCATTATCAAATATTCAAATTCACACAAGCATAGGATCAACACGGTAGAAATGCAAAGCACATTATGAACACATTCATCACTCTGACTTCTCTTCTTTATTAATTTTCTCAAAAGCAGTTGGAAACTCATCAACACAACACATCTACAATGAAATAAAGATAAATCCATGTACTCACAACATCTCAGCAATATCTCAATTATACATGTACAATCTGCAACATACTGAACTGTGTTGACTTCAATGACAACATTAATGACAACACCACCAAACTAGCTCATACTTGCAACAATCTCCCTCTTTTTCATTGATGAAAACACATGATGTGAAAAACCACCAAAAACAAAATCCTTCACAATATCCTGGGAGAACACCTTCTCTTCCTCTGCAATTGATTTTCATGACTTTCTCTCCCCCTTTGACATCAATGGAAAAGACCAACAACTCTAATCACTCCTCCTTAGGAGCATACTCATACTACAACAATGAAAACCTTTTCTACTCCCCTGTGGAGTAGACCCATTTATCAATCCAAATAAATAAATAATCTATGAATTCACTCGATTTATGCACCTTCATGTGCACTTAGTTCGGAGGACCAATGACCCCCAAATTCTCCATAAGATGCTCAAAAGTATCCTTCAGAAGATCCTTAGTAAATATGTCTGTAATTTGTTCCTTTGTGGTCACATACTCCAATTTGACTTCATTCTCTAGCACTTTTTCTCTCAAGAAATGATATTTGATAGATATGTGTTTTGTTCTTGAATGCATAAACGGGTTCTTTGAAATGTTTATTGCACTTTTTTTGTCACAAAAAATAAAAATAGGCTCATCACATATCACTCCAATGTCTTTCAGAGTTTGCTTCATCCATAAAACCTATGTGCAACAGGATGTTGTAACAATATATTTTTCCTCTATAGTGGATAAAGAAACTAAGTCTTTCTTTTTACTCAACTAGGAAACCAATCTTCTGCCAAGAAAGAAAGCACTACCACTGGTACTCTTCCAGTCATCTACACATCTGGCCCAATCAACATCGGTATACACACTCAGGGTGAAATCATCACTCTTACGATACCATAATCCATAATCTGGTGTACCTTTAAGATATCTAAATATACTCTTTACAGTTGTAACATGTGCTTCTTTAGGATCTACTTGGAATATGGCAACTAAACATACTACATGCATAATATCCGATCTAGTAGCAATAAGATACAGCAATTCACCAATCATAGATTTGTATTTTCTCTAATTAGTCATAGTAGATTCATCATCTTTACTCAATTTACATCTGGTTACCATAGGAGTACAAACCATTTTGGAATCATCTGTCCCAAACTTCTTCAAAAGCTCTTTTACATACTTAGATTGTGAAATGAATATCCCTTTATCAGTTTGATTCACTTGTAGACCAAGGAAGAAATTCAATTCACCAATCATAGACATCTCAAATTCTTTCCACATCTCTACAGAAAAATTTTTACACATGCCTTCATTTCCACCAAAAATGATATCATCAACTTATACAACTACTATCAACATTTTGTTACCTTGCACTTTGAAGTAAAGATTGTTGTCAACGGAACCTTTGTTGAATCTTTGCTTTGTCAGGTATCTTTCCAATCTTGCATACCAAGCTCTGGTAGCTTGCTTTAGTCCATACAACGCCTTCTTCAACTTACAAACCATGTTTGGTTTTCCAAATAACTAAAACCCTTTAGGTTATTCCATATACACTTCTTCCTCCAATTCACTATTCAGAAATGTTGACTTAACATCCATTTGATACACTTTGAAGTCCTTGTGGGTAGAAAATGCCAAAAAACATCCTAATAGCTTCCATTCTAGCCATAGGGTAAAATGTCTCTTCAAAGTCCATACCTTCAACTTGTGAATATCCGTTGCATACAAGTCTTTCCTTATTCCTTACAACTTCTCCACTTTCATTCAACTTATTCTACAACACACATTTTGAGCCAATCACATTTTTATTCAAAGGCCTAGGGACTAGTTCCCATGTCTAATTCTTTTCTATTTGTTGCAACTCTTCTTTCATAGCTTTCATCCAACTCTCATCTTCACATGCTTCACTCACAAACTTAGGTTCAAATTTAGAGAGAAAACACAAATTTACCTTGGCTGCAACTCTACTTCGTGTCTTCACACCTTCACTTTTATCTCTAATTATATGTTCCTCTAGATGATTCTTCTATACATACTAAGGAGTCTTAGCTGTAGGTTCTAGCTCATTCTCTTCTTCCACTTCCTTCTCCTTATTCTCCTCAGGTACATGTCCACAGATAGGATCATCAAGTTCAACTTCACTTATCTCAATAGGTCTATGTATTTTTTCATCAACTTTCACATTAGCACTTTCAACAATATTTCTTAATATTTTATTAAAGCATTTGTATGCTTTCCTAGTAGTAGAGTATCCAAGAAAGATTCCTTCATCAAATCTAGCATCAAAATTTCCAATATTTTCATCATCTCTTTTAATATAACATTTACTTCCAAATACCTTGAAATACGTCACAATAGGAGTCTTACCAGTCCATAACTCAAAAGGAGTCTTTGTGTTGTTGTATCTGATCTGAACTCTATTAAGAACATAAACAACATTGTGTATCACCTCTCTCCAATACACATCTGGTACATATGATTCTTTCATCATGGTTCTAGTAGCTTCCTGTACTGTCCTATTTTTCCTTTCAACTACTCCATTCTACTAAGGGGTTCTCAGAGTAGAAAATTATCTTTTTATGTCGTGTTGTTCATAGAATGCATTAAATTCACCATAAGTGAATTCTCCACCTCTATCAAATCTCAAACACTTGATTTTCAAATTTATTTGATTTTCCACACTTGCTTTGAATACCTTAAACCTATCCAGAGCTTGAGACTTTTCTCTAAGAAAAGCAAGCTATTTCATTTGAGTATAATCATCGATAAGCAGCATGAAATAATTGTCACCATTCAGGTTTCCATTTCTAGTCGGACCACAAAGATCAATATGAATTAACTCCAACATTCTGGTAGTAGAGTGCTCTTTTCCCTTAAAGTTGCATCTTGTTTGTTTCCCTAATTGACAACTACAGATAGCATTAGCAGGTCTTGTGATTCTGGGCAGCCCTCAAACAATCTCCTTTGCACTGATTTTGACCAGGTTATCAAAATTTACATGTCCCGTTCTCTAGTGTAATAACCAACTTTCACTGATATGAGATACAAGCCATTGACCATCAACTCCCTTAAGTTGATATATGTTTCCATTAGTTCTTCCAGTAGTAACCATATCTCCATTTTTTACTCCTTTTTTGATTTCATGGGTATTATTCTAAAACACAAGTTTAAAACCATTGCTACACATTCGACCAACACTCAGAAGGTTATGCCTCAAACCCTTCACATAATATACATCATTAGTATTGTTCACTCCATCAAAACTAATTGAATCTTTCCCAAAAATCTTAGCACCTGAATCATCACTGAACATAAATAAAGCACCATCATATTTCTCAAGTTTAGTGAACTTACTCTTGTCTCTAGTAATGTGATTAGAACATCCACTATCAATTACCCAATAGTCTTCATCTTGTCTTTCATGAAAAGTGTCAACCAAAGTACCTTCCATCCTATTCCTTTTATTCTCCGAAGCCTTCATGCTTACACATTTTCCAAGGTTTGTGGATACAGATTTACTTTCCAAAGCTAAGAATAAGCATTCACTGTCATCAACCTCATTCTCAAATTCATCATCAGAAATTCTTGCTTCTTCTTTAACGTAGTACAGTTTCTTATATTTCTTATCCTTTTTATCCTTATCCTTATAATCCTTGTTCTTATGTAAAGCTCTATCTATACATCTTGAAGCATAATGACCATTATTACCACAACTGAAACATTTAAAGGGTAACATACCTTTATACTTTTTGGTGCCTTTCTTCAACTTCGTAGTGAATTTTGCTTCCAACTCATCATCACCATCACTATCTGATTTTCCTTCAATATTCATTTCCTTAAATTCCATTTTTGTCTTTTCTTCTATCTTTTCTTCTTTCTGTAACTTTCTCATTTCAAATTCTTGCAAGGTATCAAACAACTATTCTAAAGTGTACTTCTTAGGATCATACATTTCTTCAATAATTGAGATCTTATCGTTGTAGCAATCTGGTAGGGTGATCAAGATCTTCTCAATTATATCTTCATCTAAAAATTTTCCTCCTTGATTTCTAACTTCATTTGTAGTCAGCTCAACCCTCTAAAAGAAGCTTGTAAATTCCTCACCTTCTTCCATTTTCAGATTTACAAATCTACGCTTTGTTGTTAGCTTCTTTGTCAATTTCACTCTTTCATTTCCTTCATACATGTCTTCCAACTTCTTCCAAACTTCATACGCAGTATCCAAAGAAAAAACCTTAGCTCGCTCAATTTTAGATAAGCCACTACAAATAACATACTTTTTCTTCTCATTTTCTTCATAAGAAGAAATCTTATGTACAGTAGTAAGACCACTAGACAAGGGTGTATACTTTGTCTCAACAGCTTTCTAGGTCTTGAAACCAAGAGAGATAATATGTCCTTTCATTTGTCCCTTCTAGTCATTGTAGTCAGTTTCATCAAACATAGGGATCACCAACTTATACACCATAGGATCTTCCTTAAGCAGTTAAGCTCTACACCAAGGAACCAATGCTCTGATACCAATTGTTAAACAGGCGCAAGACAACTGAAAGGGGGGTGAATCAATTGTCACACAATTCAAACTTAATACTTCAACACTTATCAATTCCACAACTACATTATTTTGTTATTAAGTAAGAGCATGTAACACAAATAACATAAAGTAAATCAACACAATGAACACCATATTTTTACGTGGAAAACCCAATAAGGGAAAAACCACGGTGAGGGTTAACTCACAATATAAAAGATTATAAAATTGAATATAGAGGCTCACTGCTCAGAAGAGGACTCATTGTCCAAATACAAAGGCTCACTGCCTACAGAAAGGACTCACTATCCAACAGGGAGGTTCACTACCTATAGATACAAAAGGGGAAAAAATATCCACCACTGCAATTAACACACATCTACAACTTTGAATAAGGATTACAAAAACCTTTAGCTCACTACCTTTAGGAATCTAACACAATGAAGTATTGTTGTCTCAACTCACACACACACTTCTACTCTTATGATATGTGCCTCACTTTCATCACGTTGCATCACACTGTCATACAATTATTCACAAATAAACTTGATTTTATACCATCCTCAACCTTAGAAACTTTCTCCAAGGTTGGCCACAAATACCTCATTTCATAAATTCAAATTAGGTTGGCAGTTCAACATTCCCACAATGGAAAGGAATGAGAGTGGACAAATAAAACATTTAACCAAGACCAAAAATAATGTCTCGAATCAACCACATGCTTCCTCAATTTAATTTTATTCTTCGAATGAAGTGTAAACACCAAGTCGGCCAAACCTAATGAAAACACAAATGAACATTAATGTGCACACTTCCCAACAAGAAGATGATGTGTGGACTCCTCAACACGCTTCATTATGCACAAGAATACATCTCAAGTTTCTTCAAATATATCCACAACAAATGTAATATGCTTCAAACTCTGAACACCTTTCACTAGCTCATTTGGACTGTGCAAACCCATACTGAAACACTGAAACATGACTTTTGGATCACCAAACTTCAACCTTCTTTGCCAAATCCCATAGAACACCATCTCAAGACATATCCCAGATCCACGGGATCTGAAAAAAAACTACAGAGGACTACAAAGCAGAAACATTTCTCTCATTCCAAAAAAGATCAACTCTGTCAGAACAATTCACACACCGGTGAACATAACTTTCATGTACTATCACACTAGAAACTAAAACTTAGGATATATCACCACAAGATCACCATTATCAAATCTTTAGATCCGTAGAAGCATAGGGTCAACACAGGAGAAATATGGAGCACATACTGGAGCACATTTTGAACACATTCATCACTCTAACTTCTCTTCTTTATTAATTTTCTCAAAAGCACTTGGAAACTCATCAACATAACACATCTACAATAACATAAAGATAACTCCATGTACTCACAACATCTCAACAACATCTCATCTATACATGTACAATCTGCAACATATTGAATTGTGTTGACATCAATGACAACAATAATGACTACACCACCAAACTAGCTCATACTTGCAACATTAAGGGGATCTATATAGTAAGGTCCTATGATAAAATGGCATGGCTTAATGGAATAAAATTTGGTGGATTTTCCCAAGGTAACCAAATTTCTTTTTAAGGTCCTAGGACAAAATGAATGCTTTAGGGTTAGGGTTTAGATTTTAGAGTTCAGATTTTAGGGCTTAGGGAACTTAGGGTGAAATTTGGGTGGCCCTTGGAATAATGGACTTGCAAGTTAGTGAAAAAAAATTTCTTGTGGAGAAATTGGTTGATATAGCTCTTGTTTTGACTGACCAACCTCTCATGAAATCTCATTCATATTATAATCTTGCACGATATTATTATTGTTAAATTTGGTTTTCTTTGGCAACTTCACCAAATTTTGAGAACTTCTTTGACCCCCTTAAGAAATGTCATATTAGGACCCCTTAAGACATCAATTTATAGTTTAGGGTTATAGGATGGCTTAATGGGATATATGTAGTAAGGTCCTATGATAAAATGGCATGGATTAAGGGATTAAAATTTGGTGGAGTTTCCCAAGGCAACCAAATTTCATTTAAGGTCCTAGGACAAAATGAATGATTTAGGGTTTAGGGTTTATATTTTAGATTTCAAGGTTTAGGGTTTAGGAAAATTAGGGTGAATTTTGGGTGGCCCTTGGAATAATGGACTTGCAAGTTAGTGAACAACATTTTCTTTTGGAACAATTGGTTGAGATAGCTCTTGTTTTGATTGAACAACCTCTCATGAAATCTCATTCATATTATAATCTTACATGATCTTATTATTGTTAAATTTTGTTGCCTTGGACAACTTCACCAAATTTGAGAACTTCTTTTATCCTCTTAAGAAATGTCATACTAGGACCCCTTAAGACATCGATTTACAGTTTAGGGTGATAGGATGGCTTAAGGGGATCTATGTAGTAAGGTCCTAGGACAAAATGACATGGCTTAAGGGAATAAAATTTGGTGGAGTTTCCCAAGGCAACCAAATTTCATTTTAAGGTCCTAGGACAAAATGAATTCTTTAGGGTTTAGGGTTTAAGAAACTTAGGGTGAAGTTTGGGTGGCCCTTGGAATAATGGACTTGCAAGTTAGTGAACAACATTTTCTTGTGGAACAGTTAGTTGATATAGCTCTTGTTTTGACTGACCAACCTCTCATGAAATCTCATTCATATTATACTCTTACACGATCTTATTATTGTTAAATTTGGTTGCCTTGGGCAACTTCACCAAATTTTGAGAACTTCTTTGATCCCCTTAAGAAATGTCATAATAGGACCCCTCAAGACATCAATTTACAGGTTAGGGTGATAGGATGTATTAAGGGGATCTATGTAGTAAGGTCCTAGGAAAAAATGGCATGGCTTAAGGGAATAAAATTTGGTGGAGTTTCCCAAGGCAACCAAATTTCATTTTAAGGTCCTAGGAAAAAATGAATGCTTTAGGGTTTAGGGTTTAGATTTTAGAGTTCAGGGTTTAGGGTTTAGGGAACTTAGGGTGAATTTTGGGTGGCCCTTGGAATAATGGACTTGCAAGTTAGTGAACAACATTTTCTTGTGGAACAATTGGTTGAGATAGCTCTTTTTTTGACTAACCAACCTCTCATGAAATCTCATTCATATTATAATCTTGCACAATCTCATTATTGTTAAATTTGGTTGCCTTTGGCAACTTCACCAAATTATGAGAACTTCTTTGATCCCCTTAGGAAATGTCATATTAGGACACCTTAAGACATCGATTTACAGTTTAGGATGATAGGATGGATTAAGGGGATCTATGTGTAGTAAGGTCCTAGTAAAAAATGACATGGCTTAAGTTAATAAAATTTGGTGAAGTTTCCCAAGGCAACCAAATTTCATTAAGGGCCTAGGAAAAAATGATGGCTTTAGGGTTTAGGGTTTTGAGTTTAGATTTTAGGGTTTAGGGTAATAGGATGGCTTAAGGGGACCATCTATGTAGTAAGGTCTTAGGACAAAACGACATGGCTTAAGGGAATAAAATTTGGGGGAGTTTCCCAAGACAACCAAATTTCATTTTAAGGTCCTAGGAAAAAATGAATGCTTTAGGGTTTAGGGTTTAGATTTTAGAGTTTAGGCTTTAGGCTTTAAGGAACTTAGGGTGAAGTTTGGGTGGAAAAATAATGGACTTGCAAGTTAGTGAACAACATTTTCTTGTGGAACAGTTGATTGAGATGGCTCTTGTTTCGACTATCCAACCTCTCATGAAATCTCATTCATATTATCATCTTGCACAATCTTATTATTGTTAAATTTGGTTGCCTTAGTAGACTTCACAAAAATTTGATAACTTATTTGATCCCCTTAAGAAATTTCATATTAGGATCCCTTAAGACATTGGTTTACAGTTTAGGGTAATAGACTAACTAGTTTATGAATATTTTTTATTTTATGAATAGACTGACTATTTTCGTAATAAAAACACATAATTATGTATTATTAAGATTGAGTTTGATGTATACTTTAACTTGATATTTTTTTAATTGAATATAAGATTATTATATTTAACATGTTTTTCATTAATATTGATTGTATATATATATATATATAAGAAGTTTAATATACTCTGATAAAGTTGAATATTTCTCACTTAAATGAATTTTATGATATAAAATGTATAATAAAATTAGTTAATGTTGAATCTTATTTTATTTTGGATTGTTTGGAATTGAAAGAACCTAAAATAAAGAAAATAAAAATATTTAGAATCTTTTAGTGTCTAGGTAACTAGTGAAAATTGAGATTTTAGACTAAACTAGAAGCCTAATTAACAACTAATTGACTAGAATGAGCATTAAGATTGTCGAAAGACAAGAGACAACACATGCAAACAAGAAATGGAAACAAAGAATGAGTAAGAGAGATCAAAACATAAAATATAAATGAATGCAAATATTATCTAATTAAGTGACAATTAGAAATGGATTGTACAAGGATTTAAGAATTCGCTAACTAAATCTGAAAAAAAACATTGATAATTTATAAATTGTAACTATTGTTTAACATATTGTTTTCTATTCTAATTATAATTTAACATTGTGTTAGCTCTCAAAAACGCAGGTGGAAAACCTCAAGAGGTTGCCAATCTCTTGGTATGTTTTAGGGTAATAGACAAGGTCAAAAGAATTTAACCTTCTACTCTTCAGGTGTTGCCAGACCTAGGTGGGTGTACCTTTCTAAATGAAGCAGACTTGACTTATGATTATCCTTCTTGCAATTATTTTTCCACAATGGCAGATGGGAGTGAAAAAATGAAACCAAGCGCAATAGCAATCTTCTAATCTAAATCCTACTATGCTCAATTAACAGATGTAAAGAAACTGAATGAATCTGAATGAAGAAATTGCAGAGACCGGTGCCTTATTGGGTATGCGGAGTCAAATGAAATCAAGATGAGCAACACTCTTTGGAGAAAACTCAAATTATCTGGCATACATTCTGTTTACAACTTGTATAAACATGCAATAATGTAACTACTAAGCTCTACTTTAATAATCCAGATGAATCTCTATGATTACTGTGATCAACTAAAAGTATTTAATCTTTGCTTGAAAGAACCAATTGATTAATCACACAAATATAGCAAATGTGCATTGATAAACTGAGCATAAACTTGTTATGTCAATTTAAACAACTAGAAAGCATCAATCTTGGAGACAACTTAGTACTATTTTCATTGAGTTCAACAAACAATTGACACCAGAAAAATGTAGCAACATCAACTGATATTCATAAATACCTCCATTTTGAAAACATGCATCATAGTCTCTGATATGAGAAGTTTATTCTACTGTATCTACTTGCTATGTATCGAATATCTAATAACTGATGATGATTTTACAATTACAAAATGCCTATTTGTACACCAGCATCCGAAAAACAAATCACGCTGAGATCCCATGTCGGCCTACCGCTGAATTTGGGCTCATTTCATATCGGCCACAATGTTTGAATTTTATTAATCACCAATGAAATAGTCACCAAGACATATCGTGTAGTTATGCCAAAGGCAATTAAATCGCTAATTGTCCCATGGTTCGCTTTCGCCATGACATATCTGAGTTGGGGAGATGTCTTATAGATTACATTATGTTTCATCGATGTGCTTCTCTTAGTGTATTATTCATTCACTAAGACACAAGCAAGTTTCTCACTGAGATTCCCTATTCGTTTCATTCATTGTCGCTGTAACCATTTGATATCGGAAAGACCTTATGCAGATCACACTGTGTTTCACCAAAAGTCTCCTTTTACCCCTTGTATGTCATTGTAACATAATGGTTCTTTAGCCGATGTATCCTTCTATCTTATGTGGGTCGCTATAACATACCGACATCGGGGAGACCTCTCGTAGAATGCTTGAGTCATACCAAAAGTCATCAACCATCTTGTGTGTCGCTGAGACAAATCAATCTTCATGCCGACAAAGTCATTTTGTGTTCCATTAGTGAGACCCACTACACTTCGCTAAGACCATACTCCGAAGTCACATAAGTCTTACCGAGCAGCACCATCCATTCGTGCATCACCGAGACATATTAATTCTCTCACCGAAAACCACCAATGAAATGTCGGCGAGACCGAAGGTCACTCGCTGAGACCTCACACCGATATCACTTAGTCCAGCCGAAGTGAACCCTCATACGCTGTTCGGTGAGACTCCTCCTGAAATGTTCTTCTAGTTGTCGGTCGGTGTAACAATGAGATTTCGCTCTGACATCACACCGAACACAACAAGTTTGGCCAAAATGAATTCCTCGCATGTTGTTCGGTGAGACCAAAAGGGTTTGCTATAACTTTATATCGAATGCAACAACTCTTGCTGATGAACCTCCACATGTATTAGTCAGTGAGACTCGACCCATTTAGAGAGACCTCACCCCGGTGAAAAATAATCTTGTCGATAGACCATTCCGCTGACTCCAAAACCATGCGTATGTCTAGCCGATATGTACCCATAGGTGAATGTCGATCGCTGTGACAATGAAGAATTCATGTCAATGAACCTGCAGCAAACATATGTTATCACAAAAGCATCATGGGTCGGGGAGACCTAGATAGACTTATGCCAATAGGAACTACAATATGAAAAATGCATGACCCGATGGATTTTAGGATAAATATAGGCAAAATGCAAACAAAATGTCACGATGGAAGGCCCCTGTGCTTATGATGAGGACTCATATGGAAACTCAGAGGAATGAAAAATATGTAAAATCATCAGATTTTTATAGTTCCAACACATTGAAAGTAAAGTTTAACATATTTTTTTCTATTCTAATTATATCTATGCTCATAATGTTTAATTGATTGTTTCTCTTGATGAATACACATTTAAATGTTGCATAATATTTATCAAATCCTATTTCATTGTGAATATCAAGGACCCCAATTTACTATGTATCAACCTAAATCTATCAAATAATTTATTCCATGGGCGTGCCTACATACTTGGCTCCATACAACGCAAATAAAATTATAAATACTTACGCAATGCAAATGAATTTTTTCCATTATCAAATATTCTTGAGCTCAAAATCAAGTTTCCAAATGCAAAATGATTTGTTTGATTTCAATTTAGGGTTTTAGAAAAAAAAATTGTTTGAATTCAATTTAGGGTTTCAAGAAGCAATTAGGGTTTTCAATGCATTTTTTTTGTTTCATTTCTCAAACCAGGGCTTCTTCAAAATTTGTTCTTTGGTTTGATTTCCAGAATTTAGGGTTCCAAAAAAGCACTAGGGACTAAACGCAATTTTTTTTCATTTCCAATTTGTAGTTTCAAATGCATTTTTTTTGTTTCCTTTCAATTAGGGTTTTCAAATACATTTTTTTTTGTTTGATTGAACAATTTAGGTTTCAAAAGCTAATTTTTTTCTGAAGATACAATTTAAGGAACTGATTTTTTCCTTTTTATTTAATATCTTTAGGGTTTCATTGCATTTTTTCTTCTACTTCTACAAATCATCATTCTACTATTACAGGTAAATAAAATACATAATTTAATGCTAAATGAATAGGAAAAAAAATGCTAAAATCTATTATTGTATTAAAAATTTCAAAAAAACATGAAAAAAACAAAAATATTGGGGGTGGAGGAGCACTTGGAGTTCGCTTATGTCATTTTTGTCCTTATTGAATTGGGATCATGTGCTCTCTAAATATCTGAGTTTCATTTGTTTTTAAAAATAAATACCACCTTTAAACGAGCTCTCTTTTTGTAAAGATTGGGACCCCATTTCCTGTTTGCCAGTTTGTGGCCCATTAATAAATGGGATCCCATTTTTTTAAAAATAGGATCTCATTTAGAATTTAGGCTTGGGATCCTAAAGCTAAATGGGATCCCGTTTTTTAAAAGTGGGATCTTGTTTTTGGCATGTCAATTTCATTTTTTTGCCTAGGGAAAATACTTCCATGTTTTATGGACTCATCTTTGTGATTTTACCCTTTTGTTACCACAAATTAACCCATGTAAGAAGCTAAGTGAAGGAAATCCACCCCTTTCATGTGAACCATAATCTCCATAAAATCCAAGATTGATAAGCCTCATAAAATTTAAATACATCCCACTTATTAATGCTTGAAGTTGAGGAATTGCATCCAAGATCAAACAAAGAGATCTTCATGATAGTCATTAACCATGGCATCCCCATAATTAACCCTTTCATCAATTATTTCATTCCTATAACCAACCTTAAACATCCACTTCCTAAATCCATCACCCTAGACTAATAAAATTACACACTCTAGACCTATTCACAATGATGAAGCTATCACAAATTCCATGGCACTTCAAGCTATTTTAATATCTTCATGAGGGATCATAAATAGGATTTAAAATAGACTTGGAAACATTACCATATATTTAAGAACCATTCCAAACACATAAAATTCTCACATAAATCCAACCACCATACATCCTTCATCCAACCTACCTCCCAATCCCTTTTTCTTGACAAATTGGAAGAAGCCAACTTAGTAATAAAAAAAAGTAGAAAATTCATTAAGTGTAACACTAATTTATCATGGAAGAAAATGCTTGAATCCAAATATCCAAAAGAAAATCCCAATATAAAAAAATCAAAAATCAAAATCATTTGAAATATTAAAGAGAAAAAACCATCCAATGGTAAAAACCATTCTTATGGTTCCTTGGGCAAGTAACATAACAAAAAACCATTTACATAAATCATGTGTAATTTTTCTATCTATGAGTGCCTTACATTTGGGGGCAATTTTTTACCTCCCACTTATCCCATCCATCCTTCACAACCATTAGCCAACCATTCATAGCACACCATCATATCTATCCTCATTCCAAATTTTGACCTTGATTAGGAAGTGGACGATATCTTGAAATATTCTTTTAAAAATCCTTTAATATGAACAATCATAACATAATAAATGGCACACAACAAAGTAGTACATATCATTGGATTATGTGATTTAGTCTTTGGAAACCACATCTTGCATCCCCTCCCCACATCCATCTCAAATCCCGCCCATCATATCCATCCATATTACCTTCCTTCCATATATCCAACACCTTCACCCTTGGTCCTAGAATGGATTTTCTCCTAAATGATTTGAATGTCAACTAATCCCAAATAGAAAATGCAATTCTAAAAAATTTCTACAATCCTAAATTCTAGATACTTAAACCTTCAAGATTGTGATCCCATTCCTAGCATCCAGTTTGCACATCCAAATCCAATACATGTAGCCGCTTCAAAATCCAAAGACCCTACATATCCAAACATACCAAAAGAACACAAAAGAATCTAGAAAAATCTAGCTAACACAATTTAGCACATATCGAGGGTGGAAAGCAAGGTACGCTAAGTAAATGTTGGCCACTGATATGGTTCTTCATTTTCTTTTTCCCCTCCTACCCCTGGCCTATGTGGGTAAATCATGCCATCACCTAATTATTCTTCCCATTTCCAAAATGGAAGGAATTTTTCCCTACTATCTATAGGGAGTTGGTTGGTTCCACTACTCTATTTCTAAGGGGTTGTGTGTCAACTCGAACCTCTCTATTTTTAAAATACATCTATAAACCTCATCCTTAGTCTCAAGTTAAAATCCAAATCTTGTTTTCTTTTTAAACCATTGCATTTTTATTGTGATGTATCTTTCCCAATCCTTATGTTATTATTAATATATATTGTTCCCACATCAACAATGATATCATCATCATCAAATAAATTTTTTGGCTTACAACAAGTGATCAAGGGAAAAAGTCTTATTACTTTTATTTTATAATTTGTGCATTCTTACATACTTTTGTGTGTTTATTTTGTAGTTAGCATTTATGAATTGATCCTTGGGGCACATCATGACCAACATCATCAATGTCTTCCATATCATGGTGCATCAAGTCATATGCCTACTTGGATATCATTTCCTCGCACACTTGGCACTGTCATCATGATCCCTTTATATCATGGTGGATAATGCCAAATGCTATAGCAAATAAGTTGCTCAACACATTTGGAATTCCATCAATGTTTCCACTACATGTACCCTCTATTGACCATACCCAATCATCACACCCCATTCCATTATCATTGTCTCTCTCCTCATCCATACCCAACATATCCCTTTGGGTCATATCATAACTCTTCACACATCTCACACCTTTACTAGCATTGTTTCATCTTCATGTACCCCATCTTTCTTGCATCTAATTATCTTCCCACTCCTATTCATCCAAACCCATTACTTTAGTTCATCATCCCTTTGGACTTGGTTCTCCTTTCAAGAGACCACTTGGGTCTTGTCAACCCCACTGCACTCTTGAGGGGTGCCCCTAACCCACCTTCTAAACATCACTTCCTCTTAATGATTGGGGCATTCTACCACCAATTATATCTTACTAAATGTATATACTTTTTTTCTTTGAAACGACATTACTTTTTCAATCATAATGTCATTCTAAAAAGGAGAAAATCTAGACACCTAAAATTAACCACATCCTAATGACATATCTAACATTACACCTTTCACTACTTCACCACTTTTGAGAACATACTAATCTTATTGTAACCATACTTGCATCCCTCTCCACTAATTAATTAAATAAATCATATTTGTTTAACTAAACTAAATTCCTACATCCCTTGAGCCACTATTAAATAACATTATTAATTGATTAATTAGTCTAAAATTCCTAAATCCTAATCTAATCCCAACTAATAAGACTACACACTTATCCCTCATCATAAAATCCAAAAAACCCACATCATCTTTTTCTCTAACTTAAAATCCTAAATAAAAATCAATCTACAACCCTAGGCATCAAAATAACAAATCAATCTTAACCATCTATCTTCCAACCAATTAAATAACAATTTTTAATTTAAGCCATCAAATTTTAAATGAAACTAATCTTTAATTCTAAGCATCAAATTAATCAATGAAATTCTAACTATTCATTCCCAACTATCATCTATCCAAATTCAAATCAACCTTTAATCTTGAACATTCACTTAACTAAATCAATCTCAAGCCTCCATGCACCAACTACAAACATTTACTTCCATCTCCCTACCAACTTTATATTAAAAAATCCTCTCATTCAATCATAGCCATACATTTTAAATGAATCTCAACCCTTCATTTCTCCTATCCTACATCTATAAATCAACTCCATCCTCAACCAAATCATGAAGAATAATCTATTGGAGCAAGTACATGTCGCCACATTGAGGACTTGCGAGAGTAACCCAACATCAAGCACATCACAAAAACATCCACTCATCTTAGATTTGCACTAGGTTTTAACTTCCAATTTAAATTTGCATTCCTAGTTTTGTTTTCTCACCTTCTACAATAAATTCTTGAAGTTTCAAAATTCAAATTTCAAATGAGCCTTTCAAACTAGTCATTACCCCCACTATTGGAGGGGAGCGAACAGACTGAGTACAAACTCAGAGGCGGCAAAGCTGAAATATATTCTCGGGTTTTGCAAACACGTTTGATTAGATTAGTTTTATTAGTTTGTCTTGTAATTTAAGAGACGTTTCAACTTTGCATGCCGATTTAACAGGTGAATTCATTTATTCATGTGATGGGAAGTAGTGGGGTGTGGGTCTTATCAACGGCAATGTGCTTTCCACGTGGCAGGATCTGCACTACTTGTTTTAGTTGTATTTTAAATGACGGTCGAGGCTGCTAGATCTTGGTCTATTAAAAAGTCTTTCAGCTTTCGTATCTCAAAATGTGTTCCATTAAATCTTTTCGTTTTCAAATGTCATACGGTTTTGACTCAAACCAAAATTTATCTAAAAGATTTTTTTCTTAGCATCTAAGAAATAGAGTTAGACAATCAAATTTCATGAGAAGAGAAATACATAGAAAATATGATTAAATAGTTTACGAAAAAAATATACATAAAAAATGTTTACTACATAATATAATGTTTATTGTAGAAAAACTTTTACTTCTAAATCTAAAATCAATATAATCATGATTACGCCAAAGGCATCCCCTCTATGAAACAAACTGAGCAAATCTTTTCCATCAATGATTGATATCATATGCCCACCGTACAAGACCATTGAATGCATCTGAGTTGTTAAATTCAAACCAGTGACGTTGTGGACATGTTAATGTTTTCAGTGTCATTGCAGGCTTCTTTTTCTCTGACAATAATATCTGTGTGGTGCAATGAATGTCGCTTAACATTTAAGATTGGGAAAAGTCCCATATCAATGCAAGACGATTAAACGAATCTCAATCGTTCATCATTTTTTACCCTTTTTTAGTTGTTTTTCATCATTTTTTTTTGCTTTCCTTGCCGCTATTGGGTTACACTCCTCCAAACTCTTCCTTGTTGGTATTGACCTTTCACTTCTCCAATTTGGCGAGCTACAGCCTAAAAATAAGGTTTCAATGAGGGTTATAGAGTATGTTTATTAAAATGAAAATTACGGCCAAGATCCTAATAATTAGCACATTTACATTTTAACATTACAACATCCTTTACCTTAAGTATATATTAGCATAATTAAAATATAATGTATATTTTATATAATTAAAAATATATATAAATAATATAATTATACTACTTATTATTAAATTTATCCTAATTGACCTTCCACATATCTTCAATGTACCCATTGCACACTAATGTGTGAATGCTAGTAATTAGTTACAATAAGTATTAGGCTCAAGCCTTCATAGGAGAAAGACCTACACAAATCACTAGCAACACAACCCTTTATAATAAAAATCACATCATTTTGATATTCCATCACAAACATCCAATCTATAGTAGAAGAAAAATAGGAAACCCTCAAATGGTAAATTAGAAATCATGGGCAAACCACCAAAAGATGTGGCACCTAAATCCCAAGTTATAATTCTACCACCCCCTTCCAAGGTGCCTCTCCAAGATATTTTTATTTTCTCTTATGCCAATAAAGGTGTCATAACCTCCTCATCAACATGGCCATTCCATTTTGGCTATATAATGTCCTCATAGAATTTTCATAAGATCTCTTACACATCCTACAATACCATAAGATGCTCTTATACATCTCTACAAAATTAAATGATCCTATAATTTCTTACACATGTCATATGAAAAGTGTCAACTCAAAATGGGATGTTTTCTATGAGGTCTTGTAGATAATTAATAAGTATTTATTAGTCAACATTTAGAATTGCAAGACATATGACACACATATCACACATATGTAGCTTACCTAGAAACTATATTTTAGGGTTTAAATAGCTCATCTTGTATAAAATTTGCTCAATCTCCAACACACTTGGCACACGATCATCATGATCCCTTATATTATGGTGCATAAGCCAAATGTTGTAGCAAAGAAGTTACTCAACATATTTGGAATCTCTTCAATGTCTCACATGTATGTACCTCCCCTCAACCATACCCAATCATCACACATTATTTCATTAGCATTATCCCTCTCTTCATCCATATCCATCATATCCCTTTACATCTTATGACCCTTCATTTATCTTGTCCTTTTACTAACATTGTTTCTTCATCTTCAAAACCCCAACTTTCTTGCATCTACCCATCTTCTCTCTTCTATCCATTCAAACTCATTCCTTCCATTCCCCATCCCTTTGGACTTGGTTCTCCTTTCAAGAGACTATTTGAATCTTATCAACCCCTCTACTTTCACAAGACCTAGCATCCCTAACCCACCATCTAACATCATTTCCTCTCAACAACTGAAGCATCCTACCACCAATTTTGTCTCAATAAGTGCCTATACTTATCTTCTTTGAAACAACATTACCTCTTTTAGTTTTGGTCACAAATACATTCCAAAGAGGGACAAATGTAGACACTTAAAATTAACCACATCCTAATGGCACATCTAACATCATGAATTTTGTCACTTTAACACCATACTAATCTTTTTGTAACCACACCCACATTTTTCTCCACTAATTAATTAGATAGATTATATTTAATTAATTTATTAGGATTGACCTTAACATTCCCTTCATCATCAATTAAATAAATCATATTTGTTTAATTAAACTAATTCCCTACATCCCTCTCCACTCGCTAAATAAATAACCTATTATTTGATTAATTAGTCTAAAATCTCAAATCCTAATCTAATCCCCACTAATAAGACAACATTTATCCCTCATCATAAAATCTAAAAAGTTAACATCATTTATTTCCCTAACTTAAAATGTCTAAATTCTAAATGAAATTAATCTTTAATCCTAACCGTCCAATTCTTCAAATAAATTCTAAATATTCATCTCTAACTACCAATCAATTAAATAACTTTTTTAAATTCAAATCATCAAATCCTAAATGAAACTAATCTTTAATTCTAGTCATCAAAGTAATCAGTTAAATCCTAACCATTCATTCTCAACTACCATCTATCTAAATTCATATCAACTTTGAATCTTGATCATTCACTTAACTAAATCAATCTCAACCCTCTATGCACCAACTACTAATATTTACTTCCACCTCCTCCCCTAAATTCAAATTCAAAAATTCTCTCATTCAATCCTAACCATCCATTTCAAATGGATTTCAACCCTTCATTTCTCCCATCTCACATCTATAAAGAGACCCCATCAACCAAATAATGAAGAACAATCCAGTGAAGCAAATGCATGTTGCCACATTGAGAACTCCAAGAGCAGCCCAACATCAAACACATTAAGAGCACATCCACTCACCCTAAATTTGCATTGGTCTTTGGCTTCCAAATTAAATTTCCATTCCTAGTTTTGCTCAATAGAAGATAGCGGTAGGACTTATAGTTAGATTCAAGTTTCCTTTTGTTTGCTTTCGTTTTCCTTTATTTTCTCATTTTCTACAACAAACAATTGAACTTTCAAATTTTGAATTTTATATGGGCTCAAGCTTATCCCTTTCGAACTAGTCACTATCCACTACTTGAATACATAAAATTCATATTTTGTATGCTAACATGTCCTATGAAAGGATAAACCTTCTAAGATTTATTGCACACATCAAAGACCATTATTTAATAACATTTACATTTTATCAACACTTAACATTAAAAAAACATCAATAATTACAAATGATTAAATAACAGCCCTTTGAGCTTACCAAAATTATTAAATTAAAAAATTAAATCCAAAGAAATGACCAAAGAAGACATCAGCATATGGCAAGCTCTCTTTAGATTTTTTTCAACACCATTGACCATCTATTATAATTCTAAACAAGAAGGAAAACCGTTTAACTTTGGATTTGATTATTTAAGAGACGTTTTAACTTTGGATGCGCATTTACTACCCCGCATCGGGTGAATTCATTTATTCATGTGATGGGAAGTTGTCGGGTACGTGGCTTATCTACGACAATGTGTTTTCCACGTGGCAGTATGCACACCTTTGTTTTGGTTGCATTTTGAGTGATTGTGGAGGCTTCTCACTCTATTAATAAGTCCTCCATTTCAAAAATCTTTTTCTCATATGATTTTCTTATTCTTTAAAATTAAAATCTTTCTTCACACTTAAATCAAAATTAGTCTAAAAAATATAAAAATATTTGTTTTATTATCTAAGAAATAGAGTTAGACAAGCTTTAATATCAAATAAAAGAATATATATATATATATATCAAAAATTCTTTCAACACTAATAAATAAAGAGAGAAATGCATAGAAAATATAATCAAATAGTTTAGAAGAGAAATATATAAATTCACCACATAACATTGTGCTTATCTTAAAAAAATCCTTACCTCTAATAATGTTTAAATGTTTAGGGTTTGAAGATTTAAGATTCACAACTTTTAGTTTTCTTGAGGTATATGTTTTGGGGTTTGGAGTTTAGGATTTATAATTTATGACATAGGTTGTATAGTATATTGTAAATAGACTTTAGACTTTAGTGTTCGATTTTTATGAATTATGGTCTAAAATTTAGAGTTGAGAGTAACTTACCTAGTTTAAGATTTGTGGTTTCTAAAGTTTATATAGCTTATGGTCTATGGTTTAAGATTTAGGGTTTGGTGAACTTACGGTTTAAGTTTTATATTTTAGGGCTTGCCTAGTTATATAATAAATAGAGTTTGGGATTTGAGGTTTTGTTTTTATGGTCTATGACCTTCCCTATGTGGTTTAGGGTGTAGATTTTATAAAACATAGTGTTGGTAATTTAGGTTTATAGTTGGAGAGGTTTATGATTTAGAATCTAGGGTTTCAATTTTATCTATTATATGGTATAGGGTTTATTAATTTATTGTTTTTCTTGTTTTCTATTCATATATATATATATATATAAAGACTGATGAGGGTTACTTGGGTTTTTAGTTTGGTTTGAACCTAGAGAGACCACTTATGAGGGGATCTCTTCCCAATGGATTTATCGTCAAGACCCGTACTAGGGAGCCTAGTCTCCAAGGCATTATCACCTTATTCAAATCTATGAGCTCAACATCCCAACAAAGGCACATAGCTCATGAGCACAACAATGCAACGAAGGCACACATCCTACGAGCATGTTAGCCCATAGAGGCACAAAGCCTACAAGATCAACGACTTAGTAGGGGTTTGAACCTTGGTGGACACCACAACAATATTATGACTTGACCACCACATGTGCCCTTATCGACTTTATAATTTTTTATTTTATACTATTATAAACTTATTAATTATTTTATTACATTCAAATTTTCTTAATTTTATATTTTTTATACTTAAATTGATTTTTTTTATTGTTAAAATTTAATTAAAATTTTTATCAACAACCAAATTATAGTGTTAATTTTATAACATTCAATCAAGGGAAGTTGTTGCCAAAGTCTTCTAAAGATATGACTCGTGTCACCCCTTCTACATCTCTAGTGGATGGTGCCCTTAGATCTTTGGCAAGGCACCTCAAAGCTTACTCCAATTTTCCACCCAACCCAAGGCTTGCTCTGGCTTACAACACAATTGTTCCTACATGGTGTTTCTTATGCCCCTACAGTGAGCAAATCTGGCAATGGATCTTTGGCTTTAGGGTGCCCTCCTCTGTGAATGCCACAAGTGAGGCCCCTTCAAGGGGTGTTTGGGGGACGCATCTGATGGTTGTGGATTTAAGATCAAAAAATCAAAAGGAAAATAGTTTTTCGCCTCCTACTGGATTTTGAGGTGTTGATACCCAAGCCTCTGGTGTCTCCCAACCTACTTTCTCTCCTCATGATGTTTCTTCTTCTATAAATGTGGATCTAGATGAAGATATTAATAGAGAAGTGGTAGAAAATGAATCATTTTTTGCTGAGAAGGGTTTGATTAGAAAATTCAAGGGTTTTTGGCCAAACCTATATGCTCTTCACAAATGGATCATCGAAAATTGGCTTCCTATTTTAAAAGGTGGTCTCCAAATTTATCCATGTGCACGTAGTTTTTTTTGTGGTAGTTTTTGGTAATATATATTGGATTGAAACTATGGGCTTTTGACAAACATATGCTCATGCTCAAGGGTATCAGCACAAAGTTGTGTTACACTTTTAGCCAACTTATTAGCACAGGTGAATTTAAGTAATTTTAACTAAAAATTACTTTTGTTCAAACATATGATCTTGTTGGCTAAAATTGTTGGCTAAATGCATATTTAGCACCACTTCGAGTCTAATTTACCAAAAAAATAAAATTATTTGAAAAACTTGATGTTTCAACAACTTCTACTCGTGTAAAAACCTTTTTTTTAAATATAAAAAATACCCTTTTGTAGATCCATAAGTTTAGTTTTCAAAAATGTATATGTTTTAATAGTTTAATTATTATTTATATTTTTCTTTTTATTTTTACTAAATGTATGGTATCAGCACAAAATATTACGTTGGTAACCATGTCAACCAAAAATAGTAAAACTTATTAAAATTTTTGAAAAAAATAAGATGCCCTAGATATAAGAATCTATATGAATATGGTATTTTTTTTTCTATTTTAGATAAATAATTTATATGAAAGTTGACATCGACTTGAAACAACTAAGTCTTAATACACACACATTTTAATATTTATTTAAAAATATATATTTATCAAAATTGGAAAAAAAAAATATCCATGCCCTAAAGTTTCAAGTTATAAATACACACAAAAAATTGAAGGAAAAAAAATAAAATTTACTATATAATGGTTGACATCTCATGTAACTTCATTTTTCAGCATTTTATCAAAACTAAATTATAGTGTTAATTTATAAAAAACTATATTCAAATCATTTTTAAATTTTTTCAAAAAAATACAAACATAAAGTATACTAAAAAATAAAAAAATTATTATTTACATCATTTCAAAATTCAAAACATATATATCACTTTTTAGTGATTCAAGTTTAAAAGTTGGATCAGTGTTGGTCATTTCCTTTATAAAAGTGTGACACAACTTTGTACTTTTACCCTCAAGCCATGCCATCCTTCTTTTGATTTGTGCTTTGAATCATTTACTACCATATGGATATGGGTTAAACTCCCCAACCTTCCCCTCCAATTCTGGTTTGATTCTTTTTTTGAAGCAATTAGCAACTCGCTTAGGAAAAAATTGGATGTCAATGAAGGATTTGCAAACTTTTTTCATACCACTTATGCTTGCATTTTGGTTGAGCTTGACACTTCCAAAAGCCTATCAACAAATATTTCCATGAAAACATCAAATTACTATTGGAATCAATTATTGGATTATGAAGTTTTTCCTTTTTGTTGTTGCAGGTGTTTCAACACTAGCCATATCGTTGTCCATTGTACCAGATGTAAAATCAATAGTTAGGCCACTTGGTGGAAAAATGCTTCCCCACACCATTATTTTGTGAAAAAAGATGTCTCATCTCCCCCCAGGTTGAACCAAATGATGAGGTTCAATTGGACTCTAAGTTGCCTCTAGAGAAGGGAAGTCAGAAGGCTTTGGTTGATGTTATTATTTCACCTTTTGGATGGTATGGTCCATCTCCCTCTTGGCATGGCTGCAAGAGTGATTCTAACTTAGAGGATCACAAAGCAAAAGAAGATTTAAATTTAAAGATTATTGTTGATGATGTTACATCTTATGAGGACAATAACACCTTTTTCATCAATAACCAATAAAGCAAATATGAAGGTCGAGACCTCCAATGAAATCTAGACAATCATACAAAGGAAAAATAAGAGAGATTTGACTACGTCTAACACGGTTCAGCATTCCCATGTCAAATGTGGTAGTAAAACTTAGAAATTATATTAGTTTTCATGATGACCCTTATGGTCCTCTCTGAAGCACCCTTATTTGAAGGGCATGCTCTTTATCCTTTTATTTTATTTTTATGGGGTACAGCTTCCTTAAGCCTAACTTACCTAGCAAAAAAATATATATTATTGTATAAATTAGCTAAAAAATTAAAATATATTTTTCAAAAATATAGAAATAATCAATTACCAAAAAAAAATTAATTCATAAAATAGTATTAAAACCCAAAAATCAAAAATTGCAAAAAATGAGAAAGGAAAAGAAGAATACTTGAAAACACAACTAAAGGAAAGACAAACAATTGGGAAAATAAGGAGATCACCCATTACTCGTGAGATTCACATGTAAGGAGAATAGAAAATAAATGAGGCTCGCCTTTGTTTACTTGAAACCCCTTCTATGTAGTTTGAATTGATTCAACAAAAAATTACTTCAAATAGAATCAACTTGAATCAAACCCTCATTGCAATGAGTTGCCACAGATGCACTAACTAGGTTCGATTGAAGGAAGTTTGATAAAATTCACCTTTAATTGAACTTAGGCAATTTTATGTGTGATATTTGGCCACATTGTTTTGTTGGGCCCAAAAGGGGGACTCAACTATTTGCTTTCACTCAAATATATATATATGAATGGAAAAATTACAAGAGAGAGAAAAATAATAATTATAAAGTCCTAAGTTAAAATAAAATCAATAATTATATTAAAGTAGCATCCAATCCCTTCAAGTTAATAAAGAAGAATTTTAATGTTAAAATTTTTGAGAGGAAATAAGCATATTTTATAAGAAGGTTGGTATTCGCCAACTTGAGAAAAAGAAGCACTAGCCTTACTTTCAAACTCCTAGACTTGAATTAATTAAAAAGAATATATTTGCACATCTTTTATAAATTTTCATTTTAAATATATATTAAAAAATGTAATATCCTCAAGGATAAAAGTATATACATCATTTTACATTTGGTATTGTCATATATAATAATCAAATTATCTTGTTTACCACATGCATTAACCCTAGCGTTGAAACTATTTGTTAACCAATTATTCTTCCTAATTGTCTAGGTTGACCCTCCTTGCATTATTTATTTTATCTTCAACTAAATTTTGGGTTTAACCTTGTCCCCTACATTAGGTCACATTAGACTCTAGTCCTCCCTTTACAAAATCCTATTTTTTTGCTCTTTGATCTAACCCTTTTATAATTTAATCATTACCAATTAGTTTTCTTGTCAATTCATCCCAAATTAAGGATCTATGATATTGTATTTATTTACAATGAGTTGCCATAGATGCACTAACTAGGTTCAATCAAAGGAAGTTTGATAGAATTCACCTTTGATTGAACTTAGGCAATTTTTTATTGAACTTAGGCAATTTTAAGTGTGATATTTGGCCACATTTTTTTATTGGGCCCAAAAGGGGGACTCACAACTATTTTCTTTCACTCATGTGTGTGTGTGTTTGTATTTGAGTATATATATACATGCATACATACATACACATACATGCATACATACACACACATACAATTACATACATACATACATACATACATATATATGTATGTATGTATGTATGTATGTATATATATGTGTGTGTGTGTATGTATATACATACATATATATGTGTGTGTGTGTGAATGGAAAAATTACAAGAGAGAGAAAAAAAAAATTATAAAGGAATTAAAATAAAATCAATAACTATATTAAAGTAGCATCCAATCCCTTCAAATTAATAAAGAATAATTTTAATGTTAATTTTTTTGAGAGGAAATAAGCATAGTTTATAAGAAGGTTGATATTCGCCAACTTGAGAAAAAGAAGCACTAGCCTTACTTTCAAAATCCTAAACTTGAATTAACTAAAAGGAACATATTTGCACATCTTTTATAAATTTACATTTTAAATATGTATTAAAAAATGTAATATATCCTCAAGGATAAAAGTATATACATCATTTTACATTTAGTATTGTGATATATAATAATCAAATTATTTGTTTACCACACACATTAACCCTAGCCTTGAAATTATTTGTTAACCAATTATTCCTCCTAATTGTCTAGGTTGACCCTCCTTACATTATTTATTTTATCTGCAACTAAATTTTGGGTTTAACCTTGTCCCCTAGATTAGGTCACATTGGACTCTAGTCCTCCCTTTTCAAAATCCTATTTTTTGATCTTTGATCTAACCCTTTCAAAATTTAATCATTACCAATTATTTTTCTTGTCAAAACATCCCAAATTAAAGATCTAGGATCTTGTATTTATATACAATCCTAGGTAATTAGTACTCATGATCAAAATATATATATCAAAAGATCATATTACATAATTTTATCTATAGTCTTGCATTAGGATTAGCATTACCACATCAACATTATAGGCACTTGCATTGTTTACTTGGTATGTCTTCAATCTTTGTAAATAAAAATGGGTCTAATTTACTATTAAGTGGTAACCCTTCCCTCTACACACAATAGGTCCCCGAGGTTTTTTTCAACACTAGTGCTCTTTTAAGAAAAAGTAAAAGCAAAGGAAAATAGTTCCTATATGTTTACAATAATATAGGAAATAATAATTCTAGGACAAAACTGCACCAACAAGACCAAACCATAAGTGAATTTCCATTTCAAATGCCAAAAATAGTTATATTAATTTCCCTCTACCATTCAAGCATCATTTCATTATCACTTGCATAAATTATATCCTATCAATCATAGTGCACAAACCAATCAAAGAAAAAAAATATATTGAAGTTGATTTTTCAACCATATAGCTCCAAAAAATCATCTACAATCAAACACCTACCAAAAAAGAAAGAAAAACAATGGATTTGTTGTAATAACCTAAGAGATCTATTGATGCAAAAAAAACATGAATAGTTATACAATAATAAATATTTACCCTTAATAAAAGACAAAGAAACCCTAGATGAAACCTCATGTGAGGATTAAATCAGATCATGACATGTTTCCTAATCCTATGACTTGAAACAAAAAGCATACAACCTAAATACTCTTAAGCGTGTTAGTGTAAAGGGGGTCCTAATAATTAATTAGGTAATTACCTTTTTACTCTAACACCCCCCTAAGTTCAACTTATGGAGAAGCTATAAACCTCTAATGGAGAATGCATAAAAAACAAAAGATGGGTTGTGACAACTAGGCCTAATGTGTGGTGCAAGATGATGGATCATTTATTTTTCCAAGCCTAAAATCACTTCAATTATGCACAATAAGAAGCTAATAAAAACTAGAAATAACTGTTATAGCAACTGAGGGAAGTTTTTAGAGCATAAAAAGTTGTGTACCTGGCTAGAAAGTTGTTATTTTTAAGCTATGGAGGACTCATTCACCTTCAGTGGTGAATGGGTCCTTTTAGGGTTTTGAAAAACTAATTTTAGGATCCTATACCTTAATGTCTGCACTCTTGAAATCCTGAATGTCAAGTTCTAGAAGCATGTAGTTAATTATGTAGAGCTCTTTTTGTGATCTTGCACTTTGAATGACAACTTTACTCCAAATCTTGCTCAACTTGATCTTCAACCTGTAAATCTACAAATACACACTCAAGGGCAAGAAAAATTGTTGATTTTTTAGTGAATGGGGGTTTTCCTTAGTCAAACCCCTTGTAGGTAATTAAACCAAATGATGAAATGAAAGAAATGAAGCATGAACATGAAATAATGTAAATGATGTCACCTTGGATGATGTCTTGTGAATAAAATCTGAAAACTATCATGGAGTAGCCATGAAGAATGTAGATCTAGGATCTTTGAGAATGATATGAACAATGGTTGCAAGTATATCTTCAATGTTGCACTCACTTATTAGCTCAACAACATGAATGCATGCACTTAGAAACCCTTGAAATGATGATATGATCTTGAATTGTTGCAATAAACACTTGAAATCTACCTTGAAATTCCTTATGAATGCCTTTGAAATGCTATATAATGCTCTTGTTTTTTATCTCATGAAGTCACACAAAATTGCTAGGTGAAACAATGTGAATTAACCCCTTATTCATACTAAATTAGGAGATTAACCTCAAAATTCAAAGAATTAAGGCCGACACCAAATCTAGAAAGAAAGATAATTAAATTCCCACCAGAATGAAATTCAAAAATTAGGGTCTCATTAAGGGAGGACCCATTCACCACCAAAGGAGAATGGGTCTTGGCTAAGTTTCTAGGACCAAGCTTTGGGGAGTTGAAAGAAGGCCAAAAACCCATTCTAGATCAATTGAGAAAAGGGGGTCCTATTAAGGGAGGACCCATTCACCATCAAGGATGAATGGGTCTTGGCTCAATTTACCAAGACCAAATTTTTCCCAATAAAATAATTTGATATTTAATTTATGATTGTCGGGAAAGACCTCAAGAGGTGTCAAAATTAAGGCCTAAAAAGGGGGTTAATAACTCCAATTAACCACAATGAATTAGGACCACCTAGATAAATGTGAAAGTACTTTAAAGGACTTTACAACACTTAAAAAATTTGCCAACTATGTACATTTTATTTAGAAAGGCCCATTAGGCTTAATTAAGCAAATAAGTCCTAGCAAAGCGCGAAAGTGTGTTACAACACTTTACAACACCTTTGCAAAGGACCAATTAAGGCATGTTTTAATCAAATAAAGGTCCTAGAATGATGTGAATGTGTAAAATACATTACAACACCACTCTAAGACACCATTAGTTCAGCTTTAATATCAATTATCAAGCAAGCAAGGGAAAAGGCTACTTTTTTTGTTACTACAATAATATTCAAGAGTTTTCTTCTTTGGATAGATTTGCATCTTTGGACAATTTGGATGATGAGGTTTCTTCATATTCTCCTTATCCTCCTATAGATAATATTATTCATCCTTCACCTTCATTGATTCTTTTTTTAAAATCATTGATTGAGACTCCCATCATTCATGATTCTTCAGAGTTACTTCAATTTAGAAGGATGGTCATAGTTAAGTTCAAATTCAACTTTTTGGAATGAGTACTTGATAGGTATTTTAGATTTTTTTTATGTCTCATATTGAACATTTAGAGAACATTCTTTAGGACATTCATCTCCTCTTTGATGATAGTTATTGCACTATTATTGTCAAATCAATATTGTGTTTGGAGGTTTTATATCATGAGTTTTCGCATAGACTTGATTTTTCATCTTCTTTGATTGGGGTAGCACTTGGTTTTTTTGTGGAATACTCTAGTATGGAGACACTTGATTAGTTTCTAATACACTCATCCTGATAATTCTTCCCTCATATAGATCTTCTTGGATTCATGGTGTATTCTACATCCACCAATGGACTTGTGTCATCCCAAGGGGAGGAATTTTGTTTCCAAGCATTGGATTATCTTTTGTCTTCAAGAATTCACCATTGGAATCCAAGCTACTGAAAATTATGGGGGGGTTCATAGCCTCACTCTTTCTCTCCTATGGGGGGATAACTATTGTATATTTATAATGGATGTAGTCATTTGGGGGTCATGTCGAGTCATCCTTCCATCACTTGTACATGTTTGTTTTCTTACATTCTCTCTTTTGGAAAGGATTTTTCTCCATGTTTTTCTCCTTTACTCCATTTGTCAAAGATATTTTTTTACGGGTACCTACCATGGACTAGTAGGTAGGACCCATCCTTACATATTTTATGCATCTTTATATTCATGCATTTATTTTCCTCTCCCTAAGTTGCACTTAAAGGGGAGTTTCAACTAGTTTGAACATGGTGTTTTACCTAACTAGTTAACCTAGTAGGTCTTATTAACACATGTTCACACATTAAGTTTACTTAGGTCTTTAGGAATATTTCTCTAAGTCTCTAGTACACATGTGATCATATCTTTAGTTGCTTCATCGAATAAGATTAAGATATTCGTTAAAATCTTGTCTTGTCCTATCTCTCAAACTTGCCTATATAAGCAAGGCCTCTTATGTATATTATGTCATATCATTGTTCCAATATTGATCATTGTACATTTATTACATCCATGATAAATAAAATTATCCTCTTTCCCTACTCTTTTGTGGAATGTTATTTTTGGATTTGTAGGTGATCTTGGAAGCTTGAATCCTTGTGTGACTCTTACAAACTCAAGATGACCCCCTAAGGACTACTCCCATCAAAAATACAATAGATATCCCCTTGAATAAGAGATAAAAACATACGAAGGGATCTAATAAGACTCCAAAATAATGTCCCAAAAAGATCATGAAGGTGAACATGAATAACACCATTGAAGCATGAATAAGTTGTAAACAGTTGTAAAAAATGTGACAATTATAGTGTTGAAACTAAAGAACCTCTTCTAAAATTAGTGTGAAGATCAGGATAAAAAAGAAAAAAATCTACATGAGTGACCCTAATGATGCTACTTGAACAATGAACAAATAGCTAACCAAGGAAACAATCTAACTATTAAAGATATAAATAGCACATGAATTTCCACAAGTGTCCCCAATGGTACTACTCAACTAGTATAAAGTATATTACAAGTCAAAAATATAGATGCCAATAGTCTAAAGAAAAACAATCAATTGAGGATAGAAGGATTCATTAACACACTAAGAATGAAAGAGTGTTTATATCCAGTATGTTTTCCATCTCACCAAAATGCATAGGTAACCAACCATTACATCCACCTTGTATATAGGAACAAAAAGTAGATACATAGCTCACTCCAAATCAAAACCAAGGAAGCATTAGCACCAAAAATATGATACCCATCATAATACTGACAAGGAAGAGGTATGATAGGTCCATTAAAAATGTGTGTCACAATGTACTACAAGAAAGAGAAGAAAATATCATTAAAATATGCACAAGATAGTCCCTACAACTGAAAAAGGGTGTACAAAACAAGGCACACATGTACAAAACTAGACAAGGTTGTGATTATAAATAATAAAGAAGACATCAAAAAAACCCCCAGAACACTTTATAAAGTAGTGAATAAAAAAAATAACACAACATGATATGCAAGATGCCCACAATACATGTATAATATTTTGTGTTTTATCTCGGTGTGTTTACACGTAAAGCTATGCATTCAATAGATGCTTACAATTCTCAAAAAATACTACATGCTAAAATTATACATAGATAAGCTAAAATGAAGTAATATTATCCAAATAAATCTTTTCCAAATGCCAAAATATCCAAGCAATCAACTAGAATATAAAATAATGACAAATTGAATAAAAACACCTAGTGAAGATTCTAAAAAAGGTACATGGGTAACTATGAAGAAATCTAAAATATATTTTCAATTTCGTAAGAATCGTGAAAATTAGAGATCCAAGGAAAAAGTTTTAAGTGTGGGAGCCAAAAATGAAGATTTAAATTCAATAAACAATAAAATATATCTATAGAAAAATATAAGAAAAAACACCATTAGAAAGTTCTTAGAACCAACTTTCCAACATGATATTTTGTTTGCCAAATTTTAACACCGTATACAAAATTTATAACATTTTTTGTAAAATTATTCTTTTATACCTCAAAGCACAAAATAAGCCCTATATAGGCACCTAGTCATCCATGTAACCAAAGGTTAAGATTCTAGGGATCAGTTGGTTAACAACAAGGTTCTAGTCACTGATGCGATTAGTGGCTAAGACCATGGGAGCTAGCACCCAAAATATAAAAAATATATCATTCTTATTTTAAAGATTAAAAATTAATAAAATATTTACTACCTTATGGGCACAAAAATTGAGGTGACATGAAAATTGAGATGGCATGGAAATCAAGATAGCTCCAAAATTTAGATAAACTTAGAATATGCTGGCACAAAATTTTCCCCTACTCCAAAACCTATCATTCCTTATATAAAAATAGGGGTTTTGACATCTTCTAAGTGCAACCATGAAGTCTTTTTTTCTATAGGGTGTATCATTCAAATGCTTAGGGTTGGATCTCTCAAAAAAGATAGGCAGTCATAGATCTAGAGCTTTGATACCATGTTGAAGTTGATTCTTCAACCCTATAGCTCCCAAAAATCACCTACAATCAAACACTTATCACAAAAAGAAAAAAATAATGGATTTGTTGTAATAGCATGAGATCTTTATTGATGCAGAAAAATCTTGAATAATTATACAATAATAATGATTTTCCCTTGATAAAGGATAAAGAAACCCTAGGTGAGGATTAAATTAGATCATGAAATGTGTCCTAATCTTACAACTTGAGACAAAAAGGAACATGACCTAAGTAAGCTTAAGTATGCTAATGTAAAAGGGGACTTAATGATTAATTAGGTAATTACCTTTATACTCCAACATTATTTTCAGAATTGTAATAACAATACTCTTTTAAAACTTTGATTTATCATTTATCATTTATCATTTATATTTGTAAGGGTGAAAACTACATACCTTGCACATTTCCCTTCGTTTTGAACACTACCCATTTATCTTAAGTGTTGTAACTAGTGTAGAAGTTGTATATTTTTATGTAAAAGCTAGCAAATTAACAAAACCTTGATTAATTTTAATGTCACATATCCCAAGGGTCTAGACCAAATTTGTAAATGACCCATCCATTAGCATAGGTGATTTCATAGGTGTAAATATAAACACCTATAATTGATATCATCCTAATGAAACATCTAACATCACCACTTTTTCCACTTTCAACACCATAGTAATATCATTATAACCACACTTGTATCCCTCTCCCTAATTGATTAGATACATTATATTTATTTAACTTTCTTTTTTGTGCTTCTTTTGTGGTTTGCATTTGTGAATAAATCCTTGGGGTACATCATGACCAACATCATCATGGTCTTCCATATCATGATGCATCAAGTCGTATACCTTCTTGGATCAATCCCTCACACACTTGGCACATTGTCATCATGATCCCTTATATCATGGCCCATAAGCCAAAGGCTATAGCAAAGAGGTTGCTTCCCCTACATGTACCTTCCATTAAGCATGCCCCATCATCACACATCATTTCATTATCATTATCCCTCTCTTCATCCATGTCCATCATATTGCTTCATATTATCATAACTTTTCACACATCTCACCCTTTTACTAACATTGTTTCTTCATCTTCACACACCCCAACTTTCTTGCGTCTAACCATCTTCACCTTCTATTGATTGAAATTGATTCCTTCCATTCCTCATCCCTTTGGACCTAGTTCTCCTTTCAAGAGACCATTTGAATCTTATCAACCCCATTACTCTCTGGAGAGGGCATCCCTAACCCACCATCTAACATCATTTCCTCTCAAAAATTGGGGCATCCTACCATCAATTATATATCATTAAGTGTTTACACTTATCTTCTTTCAAATGGCATTACCTTTTTTAGTTGCAAATTCATTCCAAAGACGAGAAAATATACACTTAAAATTAACCACATCCTAATGACACATCTAACATCATGAATTTTATCACTTTTCATAACTACACTCACATTGCTTTGCACTAATTACTTAGATAGATTATATTTATCTAATCAATTAGGATTATCCTTTTAACATTTCCTCAATCAAATCAATTAAACAAATCACATTTATTTAATTAACTAATTTCCTATATCCTTCTCCATTAATTAAAAAAATAATCTTATTATTTGATTAATTAGTTTTAAAATCTCAAATACTAATCTAATCCCCCACTAACAAAACAACATTTATATCTCATCATAAAATCTAAAAAATTCACATCATCTATTTCCCCAATTTAAAATGTCTAAAATCCTAAATAAAATTAATTTTTAATCCCTAACCATCCAATTCATCAAATCAATTTTAACCATCCATCTCCAACTACCAATCAATTTAATAACCATTTTTAATTCAAATCATCAAATCCTAAATGAAACTAATATTTAATTCTAGCCATCAAATTAATCAATCAAAGTCCTAACCATTCATTCCTAACTACTATTTATTTAAATTCAAATCAACTTTGAATCTTGGTCATTCACTAAACTAAATCAATCTCAACCCTCCACACACCAACTACTAGCATTTACTTCCACCTCCCTCTCAAATTCAAATTCAAAAATTCTCATTTAATCCTAGCCATCCATTTTAAGTGGATCTCAAGCCTTCATTTCTCCCATCTCACATCTATAAATCAACCCCATCCTCAACCAAATCATGAAGAAGAATCGATTGGAGAAAATGCATGTTGTCATACTCCAAGAGCAACCGGACATCAAACACA
>VDFB02168118.1:121352046-121675199 GCA_007258455.2 Sequoia sempervirens | reverse complement strand
ATCAACTCTAGCATGGTATCAGAGCTCTGGATCTATAACCTCCTATTCAAAATTTGAGGGATTCAACCTTTAGAAAAATTTTGGTGCATCCTGGAGAAAAATCAACCTCACCATTGTATCTAGTGTGGCCAACAACATAAGAATCAATTGTCGTTTCGTGAAAATCCAACAAAAAAACTTTGAGAAATTTTTATTGAGGGCATAATTTTTAGGGTATTGAATTCTATATAATCATATGAATCTATAAGTCATATGAATTTGTATGCCATACAGTCGTACCAATGCATAAAAATTTTACCATGCCTATGCAACATGAAAATCAAAAAACAAAATAGCAACCGATAAAAATGTTGTCATGAGTTTTTAAAAAAATCTAGCAAGCATATTTTTGGAATAGTCTTTGAGAATATTCCCTATGCTAACCTCTTGTCGCCCATCACCCCTCCATGGCTAAGTCACTGCTCGCTTGCTACACATGTAGTGGGACCATCCTGAAGTGTAGCTTCACTTGCTCACCTCTCATGTAGTGACACCGCCATAAAGTTTAGCTCCACCTACGTTAGGTGGTTCGTTGTGGTCACATTAGTGACTAGGTGCTTTGCACCCTTCCAACTCCTAATGCTTGCCCCTATCACATTTGTGACCAAGGGCTAGGGCCCCTACTTAGCACTAATCCCCTGGTCCACCATACAACCAAGGGCTACTTTTTTAGCCCCATGTATGCCCTAAGCACCAAATTGAGTAGCTTCTAGTAAATCGAGGAAAACTTGGATGTCTCGTCTCTATATTTTGCAAATTACATATTGTTGGAAAGATGGTTCCAAGCCAAATCTAGTGGTGCATGTACTTCATATTTTTCTCTTGATTTATTCAAAAGGCCTCTAAAGCCAAATCTAGTTATTTTCACTTAGGAGGGCATAACTTTTGACTTCATTATTGAATTTTTGAGATTCAAGCAACATCGGAAAGCTAATTCAATCCTCTTCATAGATCTCAAGCCCATCTTTCCAAAAAATTAACCAAGTATTTTTTATTTTAATTAGATCTCATTTTTTTAGTTATTTTCTTGGAAAACATGCAAATAGATCAAATTTTTTGGGTTCAAATGGGAATTCTTCTAAATTTAGGAGATCTATACTATTTTATATGTTCATTATTATAATATTTTCATCTTGGATATGAAACACAATACTCCACTCACTCTATACAACTATTATGATTGGAAATCACAAATGGAGATACATCTAAAGAAAGTAAGGCCATATAGAGTGACCATAGGTACAAAACTTGAACCTACAAGTGCTATTAAGAAGAGAAAGTGGTTTACCAGGTGTGATGATGCTTTTGGTATATTATGCATGTCTGACTCCTGATCTTCTCTTTCATGTTGAATCTTGCACCACACCCAATCAAATTTGGACTCAATTGGAGTCCTTGTTTGGGAAGTAGGATACTATGAGAGGATTCCATTTGGAGAACAAGTTTATCAACTTGAATCCTAAAGATTTTGATAGCATTCAAGACTTCTTCACCAAACTCAAGTCTCTCATTTTACAGTTGACATAATGTGGTATTAAGAAAAATGACACTCTATTGATTCTTTCCATCTTTTCCAAGATTAGTCTTGATTATTTAGTTTTTTTTTTCTACCTTTTATGCCACGAGAGACGCATTTGGTTCCAAATTCACTATGCATTCACTTGATGATTTTACTACATCACTCACCATGAGTAGGAAAATTTGGTATAAATGGGCTCCTTAAAGTCTTTCAAATCACAAGCTCTTATTGCATCACCAGGCTCTAGATATCAAAAGGCTTCAAATGGCAAAGGTAAGAAACAAAAACATAAGGATGCCAAGTCACATGAGAAATCCAAGGAATCACACTCATAGGATACCTTAGATTCTTCTTCCTCTTTTAAGGGGAACTCATCTAAGAAGGGTTGACCAAAATGTGCATATTGCACAAAGATAGGACATGATGAGCATCAATATTATGCAAAGTAGATCGATGAGCTAAAGCATCTTCTATACAAGAACAATATTTTGTTGCCTTCATTCTCTTCTTCCACTACAACACCTTCACAATCAAGGTCACTCACCATGACACATGGAGTGGAAAAGGTGAAAGGCCATGCTCTCTTAGCATCCACCAATAGACAATCCAATATATGGCTTCTTGATTCAAGAGCCTCACATCACATGGCTTCATCTATGGGTCTATTCTCTTCATTTTAGCATTGCACATTACCTAATATTTTGATGGGCAATAATACTTATATGAGTGTTACTAGGAAAGGAACAATAGATGTTGATGATGACACATTTCATGATGTACTTTGTGTCCCTTCATTATCTTCAAATCTCCTTTCCATCTATCAAATTGCACACAACGGGGTAGGTAAGATAGTAGAGTTCACACCTGATGCATTGCTTATTAGTGACCTATATAGTATAGATATTCTTGCAGTTGGGACAGTAGATCATGCTTCTCGATTATATGCCTTCTCTCATTTTTCTTCAGATGAGTATGCACTAGCACTGATTGGTCTTCACTCTCGTGCATCTAGAGTGGATCACATATCTAAGGAGAAGTTTGGTCACTTTAACCTATTTGTACTTCCCTCACCCACCTTGGCTCATGAGACTTGTGTCAAGCTTCCTACTCCTACACCTCTTACATCTTAAGAGATCAGTTCATTTCAATAGGATGTTTACAGTCTTTCAGTTTTAGCTTTGTGGGATGAGTACTTGTTATAAATTGTAGAGTTACTCATTGAGTCTCACATTGGAGATATTGGGGACACACTTGAGGATATTCACTTCCTCTTCAATGATAGCTACGACCAACCTATCATCCCATCAGCATTCCCTTTGGGCGTTGTTCTTCAAGTATCATCACAGTTGTTTGGATTTGCTTTAGTTGATTTAGCTTCATTTGATCCAAACATGCATACTCTTGAGCATTTCTCCATGGCATCCATCATGAGACCATTTCTCCTAAGAGATTGTCCCCTACATACACCATTGGATGTGTTTCTTTCTAAGGGGAGGAACAATGTATGTCATTTTTGGATCATCTTCACCATTCGTCTTCGAGCAATCACTTTTGGCAAAGGAGCTTTTTTCCTTCTTGGGGGATTCATTATTTATTTTTTCTCTCCTATAGGGGGATCTTGATTGTACTTATGTGACCAAAGAAACACTTGGGGAGACATTTGAGTTGTACATTTCTGTCATATGTATGATTTCATTTCTTTTATCTCTTCTTTGGATAGGATCTTTTTCCATAAGATATTTTCATTTTCTCTAATTATCAGAGATTCCAACTACTTTTTCATGGGTACCTCGTCAAGCCTTGTAGTTGAGACCCATTTTGCATTATTTTTAGTTTCCTTTATCAATTGTTTAGTTTCTCCCTAAGTTGATCTTAAGAGGGGTGTTGGAGTAAATAGGTTTTCACATGAATCATTAATTAATTATAAGATGCCTTTTTACTTTAATTACTTGAAGCTAAAATTAGGAGTTGTTTTGTATTATTAGATTGAGCTATACTTAACACATGTTGTCTCATTGCATTAGATGAAGACGCTTGTCTCAATCTAATCAAATCCTAATCTAGGATTTGCTTTTTTATATTTTTATAAGCAATCACCTTTATTGTAATCATTCATTCAAGTTATTGCATCAATACAATTTCTTAGGCTGTTGAGTACACAATCATGCTTGATCTCTCTTTTGTGATAGGATAATTTCTTGCAAGTGATTTTTGGGTGTTGTGTGGTTGAAACAACAACTTCAACAAAAGAAATCTAGATGGTTTCACTTGACTTTTCTCAAGCCACCACTCATGAGGAGCATTACTTTCTATAGGATCATTGGTGTCTATCTTTTTTGGATGTAAATTTAAAAAATTTCTATAAAAGATGGTACATGTGATTGTCCTGCTTCCTCTTACCTTTGACATTTGAAGTTTTCCCTAAAGCGCCCATAAATGAATTTTCCTAGCAAGAGAACCTATATGATTCTCTCAATTTTTCTTTTTACAAATTCTTGTGTCAAAATTTGTGTCTAATATTTAATGTTGTCAAATTGAAGCATCTTTTACTAGGACCCAACATTTTAGTAGAATGAGAATTGTCATGAGAGGAAGTTGCAATTGTGCCAATGCCAAGATGGAGATTCAAATCAGTTAGGAGGAAGCGACATGTAAATAGAGAATTGAGGTGTTGAAGAAACATAGACCTATCAAGGTATTGTAGATGTACAAAATAGACATTGAAGGCAAGGATAGTATGAAGATTATCATTTTCAAGAAGAAGAAAAAGGAGATTGCATTGCATAAAAAAGGCGATGTGGCCCAACATGAGGAAATATGTTAAGAACAAGCAAATGATAAGGTAGAGATGAAAGGAGGAGATCACATGTCAAACATACACTAAGAAAAGGACAAAGTATGATTAAATCCATGCTAGTGTGATAGAAAGGACAAGGAATAAATGCTTGCTAGAGAGAAAGAAGAGGGGCATATAAATGCAAGAGAAGCTTAACCATTACAATGCAAAAAAGTAAATAAATAAAGAAAAGGATGGAAAGTAAAGGAAATATAAAACATGTAAGCCAATGAAAGAGGTAGGAAAAAAGAAGGAAATTTGGATTACAAAGGAAAGTGAACACAATGACAAAGGTTCTCAAACAAGACTAAAAAAGTAAACATGAGTTAAAGAAAAAGGTGAAAGAAGCAAAAATGGAAAGAAAGTGGAAATATAGGGAAAAGATATAGTAAAAATGAGAAGGCCAAAAGACAACCAAAGGAAGAATGAACCTTCAATTAGAGACAAATATATTTTGAGGCATCAATTAGAGACCTGGCTTAAATTTATTGCCTCAACCAATATTTAAGAATTCATTTCAATAATAAGCCTTTAAAATTTAGATTTAATAACTAATTTCAAGCTAAGAATTAAACCTTCCACTCACAAACATTATTAATATTGATATTAATGATAAAATTCCCTTATTTATTATGTTATTATTCAATATTTAATTTTTAAAAATAAATAAATAAAAAGTAAACCATTATTTTTAGCTTCTTCTTAAATTCCTACAAGACAACAAAAATTAACTATTATAACTAATTAATAAAAAATGATATCACAAGAGCTTTATGATGGAGGGTTAATTAATGTGATATAATAACAAATTAATGTAGAAGTAACATATTTCCACTAGCTAACCGAAACAAAAAAAAAAAAAAAGATTATATGTTTCTACCACGTGTAACTTTTGTATGGTTGTTATGTCTAATTACTCTCGATTTCCTTACTACTAGTTTGAGAAATCAACTCTACTCTATGTCCTTTGATGGTTTATTGCTAATTTTCTTAGCTTAATATGATATTAAAGAAAATTTCATTTTTTTTCCTCTATATAACAGTTGTACGAATCTAAAGTGGTGTTGTAAAGCCTACTTACAAACATACATAACATAGTTATGATGTGTAAAAACATTTTTTGGGATACCTTAGAAATTTGGCATTATAGATTTGGGCATGTTTGGCAACATAATTAGTCCCTTCCTTTCATTTAGTCTAAGATTAATCCTTATAACTAATAAATGTAATATGGTAGCAAATAACCAATTAACTGCTACTCAAACATTGAAGATATTTCCTACTAATTTACATCTTTAATCAAAGCCCAAAGAAAATTTATTCTTTTCATCACCACAACTATTTAAAGCTATTAATGGTACTAAAAAAAGTCATATATAACACATAAATTTTGCATAAAACTAGTTCTTAGGTGCCTTCGGTAAAATCATTAAGATTCAATATTGATTTATCAAAGATCTATGATATTTGAAAACTTACCACAAGATCATTTCAAGAAGTGCCCAAGTGTGTTAAGGTGTTATTTGATAAGTTATTTGGTAGTCTTGACATTGACCACATGACTTTTGTGCAGTTTCCCTTGCTAATCATTATGATTAAGGACCCCATTGCCCCTAAATGGAAAGATTTGATCATGATGAATCTTTATAATACATTCTAACTAGTTCAAGGTGAAGGCTCATTTTACATGTTCTCATTCTTGGGAAACATTGTCTATGTTGCTACCCTTTTTGGTCAACGTTTACTAATCTAGTCCCTTCCAATTAAACATTTAATGTATTGTCTTTGAAATTATTTATCCTTGTAAGAATATAGAGTTTTTTTAAATTATTTGTGATGTTAATTACCCTATTATGTACTTCAAAGTTCATGAACCCATGCCTTGTACACCTTGGTTAGGTTAACTTTATGTCACAGATACTACAATACACAATGGCTAAAGAAACACCTTCTTAGGTGCTACATGTTGCAAATACAGTTGTCATTGCACCAAAAGATTGCCCTTTTAATGTCCAATACAACTACCAGAGTTAATGAATCCACAAGAGGCAATTAAGCCATGTCACAAACCTGAGTGTTGTGCTAAACACAAGGAGACCAAGGGTGCACACCTTGCAATAACCCCCCTAATGCAAGCGAGGGGTTTGAACCCATGACCTAGGCTCTAATACCAATTGTTGCAAAGAAAATTGTCATTGCACCAAAAGATGGACTTTTTAATGCCCAATACAACTTCCAAAGTTAATGAATCCATGGGAGGTGGTTAAGCCATGTCACAAACCCGAGCATTGGGTTGCACAACACAAGGAGACCAAGGGTGCACACCTTGCAACACTACATGATACAAAGACTAGAAAGATTCAACAATGAGTCCTATGTCACTCGCTATAGTGTATGGTTTTATATCCTTTATGGTGGCCAACTCTTTCATAACCCCATGATTGACACATACAACATAATCCCATCTTATACCATGTTCAACCTTTTTTGTGGGTTTTATGGGGACCAACTTAGTCACATTATCATAATTCACCATATTTGTTATATTGATTTCCCTTGTCTTGTTGCAAAAATAATATTTGTATTATTTTTATGTATGTTGAGGTTTTTTTTTTTTAAACACACCAATTGTCCTATTATGTATTTCACAAGCACGAAGATATTTCTCAAATAGAACTACAACCAAATCACCAAAGCAATGTCTAAAAATTATATCATAATTAACTAGTAGAGTAATTTTTATTACTTCTTTTATTTTGGAGTGCACAATCCATTATATTCATATTCTCACTAAATTATCAAGGGAGGGGAGGTGAAGGGGTGATGTAGTGATGAAAAATGTATACGTCATATTTCACCCTTATATTTTGGATCTAATAATACCCTTTCCATTAAGATAACACCTCATTCAACCATCTAAAATTATTATTGTGCACAACCCAATATCAAGATCACATTTTACTCCTCTCACACCAATTACCTAGAGTTCATTTTCACCTCAACCATTTATCTATCTTGGATGCTACCACATTTGCATTCATGTCCTATACATTGAATCATTCATGGTAGTGTCCACAATATTTAGAATTCTAAGCTTTTGAATTTCCAAATCCGTCTACATTAGTATTCATCTTGATCGTTCCACTTGCATGCCCAAGTGGGCTTGAGTAAGTAAAATAATAACCATCATTATAAGGTAAGTACATGCACACCAATGAAGGAGAGCAACAAGCAACTCAAGCACAAGAGACCACATTAGAAGCCATAACCTTACACCTACACCAAATAACACATATATTGCATCTAGTTAGCTTAGCCATTTCTAAATATTTCTAAGGATCCATTCCAATCTTTAAAATCTTTTGTGGGGCTTAACCATCAACATGATAGTCTCCAAATTCTCCCCTTTACAAGACAAAACCCAAAAGGTGCTTAGAAAACCACCCTATCTAGCCATACAAATTATTATTGTACGTAGTGGAAAGTATGAAGCATAGGAATTGAATTATAGTCTTACAAGCACCACTATGCGAAGAAGGGTAGAACTACTTTCAATAGCATCCATCTTCAATGCAAAGTGTAGATTCAATCTTTTGAGTGTAAAAGGGCATAGCTTCAACATTATAATGTCCTAATAATCCTTCAAATCCCTCACATTAGTGTTAATGGGATTCAAAAAGTTGACATAATCTTCCAAGAGTCTCCTATTAGCTTCTTATTGAAGATAATAGAGATGCAAACTAGTCCACCCTAGAAGATTATGAGTAGATGCAAAATATCCTTGATCAGAACCTTACCACTCTAGATTTCAAAAATAAAGTCATTCAAATTGTTCTTCATTATCATGAGAGCATGAAGCAAGCTAGATGGGTCCACTCAACTTTGATTAAGGTACTCCACACGAGGAGCATTACTTTCTATAGGGTCATTATTGGCCTGTCTTATTTTAATGCAAATTTAAACCTTTTCTTCAAATGATTGTACACATGATTGTTTAGCTTTCTCTTACCTTTGACATTTGAAGTTATCCCTAAAGATCCCAAAGATGTTTTTTATAGCAAGAAGATCCATATGGTTCTCTTTGTCTTTTCTTTTTACAAACTCGTTACCATTGAGATTGTGAGAAAATTTTTGCCTAATATTTAATCTTGTCAAATTGAATCATTGTGTATTAGGACTCTTATTAGAAAGATAAATGTTATGAGGGAGTTGTAAATGCATCAATTCCAAGAGGGTGATTCAAATTGGCTATGAGGAAGGAATGTGCAAATAGAGAAGTAGGGCATTGAAGGAACATTAGCCTACCAAGAGATCACACATTTGCAAAAATAGACATTGAAGGCAATGATAGTGTGAACATTAACTTTGGTAAGAAAAAGAAGAAAAAAGAGATGAAATTGTAGAAAAAAGGTGGTCCAACCCAACAAGAGGAAAGATGCTAAGAATTAAAGCAAATGATACTAAAAACATGAAAAAATGAGACCACACTTCCAATGTACATTGAGAAAAAGTGAGTGAATAAATTCATGCTTATGTAACAAAAAGGACAAGGAAGAGAAGCTTAACTAAAGTAATGCCAAAAAGGAAATAAGCATGGAAAGACAATGTAGGAAGGTAGAGGAAATATCAAACATGTAAGCTAGTGGAGAGAGAGAGAGAGGTAGGAAAAAATAGGGAATGTTGGATGAGGAAGGAAAGGGAACTCAATGATAAAGGTTCGCAAACATGACTAAAAATGTGAACACAAGTCAAAGAAAAAGGGAAAGAAGTAGACAAGGACGGAAAGTGGAAACACAAGAGGGGAAAATAGAGTAAAGAAAGGTAAGGCTAAAAAACAACTAGACAAATGAAACTTGAAAAAAAATATAGAAAGATCATTGCATTAGAAGGAATAAGAATCCACATCCCAACTAAAGATCTATCAGAAATCCTCAAACGTCCTTATGTTGCTAATACTCCATTGGTCATATTTGAAATTGCAAAAATTTAGGTCAAAGTTGAAATTGACACACCAATGTGTCACCATATTATCAATTAAATTCTAATATGTTGAACATATAAATCCACTAGTTGAGGTTTGGGATAAATTGTCTCAATCAACAACTTTTGATGACATCAATGAGAGAGTTAAACTAGATCCATTACCTTAATGAGAGAGCTAACCTAGATCCATTACCTTAACCAATATTTGAGAGCTTTTCAACAATAGACCTTTATAATTTAGAACCAATAACTAATTTCAAGCTAAAGATTAAACCTTCCACTTCACAAACATTATTAACATTGATACCAATGATGCACTCTAGAACTAATCACTTTTTCCTTTATAACTCTTTATTTATCATTTAATTATTTAATATGCTTTTGAAATTATTATAATTTGAAATTAAATAAATATTTTATTGTTATTTTTTTAAACTTGTTAAATTCCTAAACACAATAGTATAGAAGCAACATATTTACACTAGCTAATACCAAAAAAAAAGATAGTTCTCTATTTCTGCCGTGCTTAACTTTTGTATGGCTGTTATAGTACTCCCTGTTTCCTTACTGCTAGTTTGACATATCAACTCTGTTCTGTGTTCTTTAACGATTTATTTGTGATCTTTTTAGCTCAATACAATATAAAAAATAAAACAATCTCAACAGTTGTACAAATGTAAAGTGGTGCTGTAAAGGGTACTGAAAGGCATGCATAACTCAGATATAATGCATATAAAATATTCTTTTCTGGGTACCTTGGCGATTGACAATCTAGATCTGGGCACGTTTAATGTAATAAAGTAACAAATAACCAAGAAACTGTACTCGTCCGTTTAACATCATATACGTCTTTGATCAGAGCCCAAATAAATTTTAATTTACTTTCCATTATCAGCTGTTCAGGGTACTGAAAAAAGTCATATAAAAAGAACACGCAGATTCCCCTTTATATTCCCCTTTATATCCCATGCTGGTGATCTTGGCTCTTTTGGAAGGTGGCGATTCCATCTTATCACTCTACACCAACTAAATAAAATCTCAGCCCAAAGAAAGGGGAAGGCAACCCATTTAATCAGAGCCCAAAGAAAAAATAATCAGCGCTGTAAGGGTATTGAGAAATGTCATATAGAAAGTACACACAGATTTTGCATAAAACTACTACTTACATACCTTTGGTAACATCAATAGTGTATTCCCTTTCTTCGATCAAGCCCTTTAGCCCTTCATTTCCCTTTCTTCGATCAAGCCCTTTAGCCCTTTAGCCCTAAATAAAATCTCCATCTTTCATAGCTAAACAGAGCCAAATTCTTCAGAACAAACAGGGGTTTTGCACTGAAGAAATGGGAAGGCGGGCTATTTGTCCGACAGTGCCCAGGAAAGAAGGAAACTGCCCTGACACTGCACACACGTTTCTAGGCAATTGCCGGTGTACCACCATTAAGCGAAAAGTGAGAATGAATTTGCATCGTTGATATCTGTATTTTTTATTTTGAATTTGTGTGTTTCGGAATTCGCGCGTTACGGATGTCTTTTTCAGTAAGCTTTACAGCTATGCTTTCAGAAGTGTACTCCATATACAATGAATTTGCACAGGTGATAGGTATCTAGGTAGTTTAGTTTAATATTACGTTATAGTAACGTTTTCATCATCATTAATTAAATAAATAAATATATTGTTTAATTAAAATAATCTATGATCAAACAATTAAATAATTATTATTTAATTACTCTAAATTAATTTTACATCTGAATAAATAATTGTAATATTTAATTATCTCAATTTTTTATTATTTTTTCTTTCATTTTTAAAAATAAATGACTAATTAATTACTTTTCCCTCCTAATTTTGTTTGGAACTAATTATTTATGATATTTTAATTTTTTTTAGTTGATTTAATCTCACCCCTTCATCCTAAACAAATTGAAAGAACACCCTTCATCTTCTCCTTGATCCAAAAAAAAACAAAAAAATTCATCCATTTTCCTCTAACTATTCATTACTCACCCCAAAAAAGTATAAGTGGAGTTGTAAACTCCCCAAAATTAATCAATTATCTTTGATAGGTATATACTATGGAAATTTTGAAGCGAGTGTTTACGAAACCATATCCCACAACCTTGGAACAAATCCACTTCACCATGGGATTCACATTTGGCAACTTCTATTTATTTATAGTTATTGGAATTCTATTTTTGTTTGATCATGAGGCTTGCATGTGTTTTAGAATAGAAATTTGATATTTTCAATTTTAATTTTAATTTCTAAAATTCATGCAAATATTTTTTGCAACCACAATTAGACCTACCCTTGTCTATTAAATTAAATATAACTCTAATTCTTATTTTATGTGCTTTGATTTTCTATTGAAACTTGTAATACACAAAAAAAGCATTGGGGGGGTTATGTTAAGATAAATGTTTGATTTAGCTATTTACTAGGAAAATTTTGATAGACCATAGTCTTCTTTATCTCACCCACGGTAAATCTTACAACATCTTTATTTAACTCTAACTACTTTGTAGGTGCCTTGTTTTAATTTTATTGCATAGCTATATGTGTTCTTTGTTGATCTACAATAAGTTTCATATGAAAACTCGATTTCATTGTGTCCATGCTAAAAGGTATGTCCATAAAAATCCTTAAAAAACCATAAATTTTAGGAATTGTTATGCTTTGTATGCACATTTACTTCTTCTCTCCTAATAAATGGTAGAAGATGTTCATTCTTTCTTCTACAACTAATCAATTTTTCTAGGAACCAATGACCAATGAAGTTGGCACTGGAACATTTACATCATTGTGAGGAATGCACTTCTTTATTGCATGTCTATCAACAAAGAACAGACATCCAACAAAGATAATCTAGCATTATTATTCTTTACATTAATATACATGTAATCAATTTAGTAATATCCAATTTCTTTCATATTCTATGGTACCTTTGTTGGGATCTTAGGCAATATTGGAGCAATTAAGAGAAAGAATTAAACAATGCAAATACATAAATTAATGATAGAACATAATAAATTTAGTACAAACAACAAACATTTTAACGTGTTTCACCATTTGGGCTACGTCCACAAATAGATATCCTTTTGTTAAAGTTCTCTAGCAAAATAAAGTTACAATATTTATTTAATCTCCAACAAATTGTTATAGTTGTATGCTCTAACCATAATGTAAAAATACAACCACAAAACTTCTACGTGTTATTGCGTGTTCTTTAGAAATCCATAACTATTCACATTCATCTACATGCTACTACATGCTCTTCTAACTTCTCATGTGACTATTATGTTCCCTTGTGCACTAGATTTCTACATGTTGAATTAACTTATATTGCATGACTCTCTTGGTCTTCCAATCTATAGTAAGCATAACTTGTTATTTGTTTGGGTGGTTTTCAAATATTAGTTTTTTAAAATTGATTTTACAATGGGAATTTATACCAATTTCCCTTAATTAAAATGTGAGAATTTTTTGCATCGAGGGCATTGCTCCCCACCATGGGCTTTAGGGTGGGGAGTGGTCCTCTTGAAGCTTGCAAGAGGGGCTCCACCCTTCTTCACTCCCCTATTAATTATTTGGGGGGGGGGGGGGGAATTGTAGCTACCAAAGTGGAAAAAATGTTAACCTAGAGCATGATCAGGCTACTTATACCAACGATATTTTGTCTCTTTCTTTGTGATTCTACTCCTATGAGAGATTTAGTATGTTATTCACAGGTATGTTCACCTCCTTGGCTAGTCATATTACAACTTTGAAAACAAGAACACCTTGGTTCTTTTGTATTATACAATATAATAAAAGGTGAACATGCATGGGACAAGCTTGCAAATACATTGCTTTCCAAGATAATAAGTAATATGATTTTCTGATCTGGAAGCTCTTGTTATCTTCTAAGAAAATAGGACTTCATTTATGTTTCTTATTATTTTCAATCAACTATGCACCCTTGTTGAGTTATCACTCAATTACCTATTGACAAATAAGATGACTTCTCAAAGTGTGGGCCATGGTGAGTTGAAGTCAACCTCTAGAGAGGGTTGGTTCCCTTCATATCTCACCTATGCTATGTGAGATGGTGATATGGGATCTAAGGCAAACACTTAACCTAAGTCACTCATTCCACCATAAAAAAAATTGGGGACACAAAAGTAACTAAGAGACTATTTGGTTGTTGTCCCCAAGGGAGAGCCAAACAACTGGTTAGGGTTTTGGTCCCCCTTTTTAGTTGATGATGGGATAATGAATGTGATGATTGAAATATGAAATGTTTCAAACTAGAAAAATTAAGAGCTTAAAGAAATGCACTATTACAAAATCTAGAAAGTTCCTAGAGCAGAGAAAAAAACATGAAGCAAAATTGAAAATTGTAGATAGAGAGGAACCTGACATATGAATTTGGTGCAAAATGACTATATAGGGGCATGGACACCCTAGTCTAAAAATGATGATTTCTAGGGTTTCAAATTATGTACTAACACATCATAGTCTAAAGCTCTTTGTCAATCAAGATCAGGTTCCAAAGTTTGACAATTTGCAAGTAACAACTAGCCTAAATTTGATGATGAAAGGTGCTTGAATTCTTGAACTAGGGTTTCTAGGCCTTGAGATCTATTATCCACTTCAATTCACTTCATACCTATAACCCTCAAGAAGGAAAAGGGGAGGAGGATTGTGATGTACAGGGGTTTTCCTTAGTCAAACCCCATTTTGATCTTTCCATATCCATAAATGGTTATGGTGATAATGATATAGAACACGTACTCTATATAGAGTAAAGGAAAATGGATAAAATTGAATGAAAAATAGCACTATTGTAACTTACCACTTAGATCTACATTCCTTTTAGGATTGAAGCCACTTTTTCTCATCACATACTGTATGCACCTAAAAATGGTCAAATTATAATAAGTCTGGTAATTAATTAAATATAAATTATTTAATTAATCTTCTAAATTCATCTACATATAAATAAATTTAATTATTTATTTATATCATTCACTCTCATAATTCTTCTACCTTAATTAAATAAATAACTTTATTTAATTATTACCATCTTCCATATTCCTCTTAATTAAATTAAATAAATTTTATTAATTTATTTATATTAATTATCATGTTATTTCAAATTTGAATATTTGAATTCAAATAAGGGAATATTCCTCCAAACACCCCCTTCATCTCATAGTTAAATTAAATATTAAATATTTAATTTAATATCTTTTCTCACTCCACAAATAATTAAATATTTTAAATATTTAATTACCTTCTAAAATCATCTCTCACACATAATTAAATATTACTTATTTAATTATGTGAACTTCTAATTTCATCCTCACATGTAATTAAATAAATTAATTTATTTAATTATGAAATTCATTTTAACTCATCCTTCAAAACGACAACCTTCCTTCAGATCTGAATGAGAAAACTTGAAGAAGAGGAAACCTTCTATCTCTCTCTCAACTTTTGAAAATCTCTTACCGTTCATCTTACCAGACTGAATCTCAACTATTAATCTTTGCCAACTAAGCTTTTGCCTCAAAAAATCTATAAATCGAACCTTTCACAAGCCATTTGGATCGAATCTTCATCTAGCATCCAGACTCTATCAAAATCAGTCTTCCATCTCTATCTACCATTCTCTTCATCTATCATTCTTCATCGTCAAGTCGTTATGTTGTGGGAATGAGCATCCAACATTCCTCCATTGTCAACCCTTTGAAATCTTGCATCCTTGTGCAAGTGGAGAAGAGCCATGGAGATCAATCAACACTAGTTTGAAAATTAGTTTGCACGTTATTTGTTTATTATTTTTATTTTCATTCTAGTTTGTACTTCATGGTGCTTGATAGGATTTAATTTGTTTATTATCTTCAATGCATTTAAACCTTATTGATTATTCCATATCTACATTATCTATCTACACATACAAGGAAAACTTAGAGGATGCTTGAAGATCCTACAAATGTTAGTGCCTATAATAAAAAAAATAAACGTAAATATGAATTTGGTGATACGTTGTAAACACATGTAATTAACTTGAAATATTGTTGTAGATCTTCTACTTATTGTTGCTCTTGAAATTGCCTTACTTTCCTTTAAGGATTGCTTGAGAGATCAAAATTTCATTAAGTGTTCAAATAGAGGGAAACACTTATATTTATACAACATATTTTGCATTAACCATTATGATAAGCCAACAATTAATTTTGAATTTATGAACATATTGAGGGTGACAATAAAATCTAGATTTAGGGCCTTATTAGGTGGGATAGGGGTGTGGGTTCCCTAGTTCAACCCTTTTTATCTTTTTAAATATTTGTTAAATGAATATTTAATTCAATTTCCTAGATTTAATTTAGTTTCCCAAAATGGTAATTAAACAAGTAGTTTATAAGCATAATTAGGAAAATGCACTTAGGAGGGAGCCAAACATAGTGTGAAATTGTAAAGGATGATCATAATTTATGATGGTATATGCTAATCTATGCTACTGCAGTTTGTTGAGCAAAGAGTATGGAATGACATTGAAAGAAACCTAAGAGTTAACACTTAGGTGATGCACCAAATTAATTTAAAACCTAAACTGTTGTTTTATGATACACAGTTGTTCAATAACTAGCTTAAATTTACACCTCAAGTTTTTTCCATACACTTACATGCATCATTGTTTAGCAAGAAGTTTTGGGTTTCTAACAATTTTGAACAAAATGAGATGTTTTTCACAACTTAAATCACTATTTGAAAATATTACACAACTTGCAACATGAAAAAACATATGTTTCTTCTACCTAAAGGTGATAGAATGAGACAAATATTAAAGGAATTATATGTAATTCATAAAACGTTCATCAATCAATACATTGCACACAATAAAACAGTCATAATGAAGGAAAAACACTAAATTTGTATTGTTGAAAGGTGTCTTTACAACTATTCTAATATTGCATGAAAAGTTAGTATTACAATACTATTTTAGTAGCAAGATTGAGTTTCTAAGTTATAATACAGTAGATGACTAGAGAGAACTTTCTCAAGTTACAATACTTACTCAAAAATGCAAGAACCGACTAAAAAATGAATCTAGGAGTATTACTTCATCTAAATTTGGAGAGAAAGTAGGACACATTAGAATCAAGTAATAACTCTTCCTTGTCTTATTTTGATTGGTTTGACCCCATCTTGGGTGCTAAAAAAGGTCTCCTAAGCCTTGTTTAATTGCTATAAAATCTTTTAAGTGGCATTGGGAAAAGGTAACTTGATCAACTACTCCCTATATATCCTCAAAAACTCCTATATTCCTTCAATTTGATATCCATCTATGTTCAAATTCCCCTTAGATGTCCTCCAACTGCTCATTACTAAGTTCCAACTCTCCAAACTACCAAAAGCCCTTTACCATGTTCATAGGATATGTGTTAAAGCTTTGAAATTTCCAAAAATCTCTTGGAGGCATAGAAGAACTTCAAGGGCTAGATTATCGCATGTTTTAGTTCTTCAAATTCTTCTTATCCACCATTTGTCACCATTTCCTTCCATTGTTCATTTGCGCATAGCACATGTTGGTGTTTGGATAGGAATGATACAACTTCATGAAGCTCTTCAGAATGTCCTATCATACATCACTAGATTATCATTTGATATATTTAAGTCTATCTCTTTCAATACTAGATATTTTGTCATGTAGTGTTATGTGTTCTATATATATTGTCTTATCTCAAACCTTATCTCTTTTTGTACATTTATGCTCAAACCTTCATAGCAGATCTGTTGAGTATGATTAGGTCTATAGAACACTTGAAACTTTCTCGTCCCCTATTCAATGTCTTAGGATTTCTATGTAAGTCATCTCTTCTTATTTTCAATACATCTTATATAGGGTTCAATACCTTAACTATCATATTGTCACTTAAAGGTCTATATATTTCCCTTTTGGTGTTACTCTTATATACCTCATGTTTGTCCTCTATACACTATGTTTTGTGTATGCCATTTGCATGGCCTTCTTGCTATTTGATTCTTGGCTTTCCAACCCTAGATTTCCTTTTATGCTTTCTAATTATAATGGTTGTGTAATAAGGTTTTGGATTTCACAACCACTACAAACTCTTATGTCCTTCCTCAAACACTTTCATAGTATCCTTCTTCTAAGCTCGTCACAATGACATGAAAAATACTAACAAACTGTCATGTCTTCTATTCTTCTACATGACTATCACCTTTTTAAAGCTTCTTTTGTTGTCCATGTCTCTTCACATGACAATCATAATGAATATGAATGTTCATGTATAAGACCATGTTGAAGTAATTAGGACATCACTTGATAATTAATTAATTGTTAATTAATTATTAGGTCCCTTATTACTTTATCCACTTAAGCTAAACATAGGAGTACTTTTTTATTATTAGATTGGGCTAAATATAAGTCATGTTGTCTCATTGCATGAGATTAAGACACTTGTCACAACCTAATAAAATCCTCATCTAGGGTTTTCTTTTTTTCTTTTATAAGGATTGATAATCATTCATCCACATATTCAATATTTGATACAAAAGGCATATTACATGATTTTATGGATTAATATTTTCTCTCTTGGTCACATAGAAAATTAAATTCTTTGATCTCTCATTTGTAATAGGTGTTTTGATTGTAGGTGTTTTCTAGGAGTTGTGGGGTTCACTATCAACTCCAACATGGTATCAAAGTACTAGATCTATGAATTCCTATCCAAATTTTGAGAGATTTAGCCTTTAGGGAAAAATTGGCTCATCTTGGACAAAAAAAGTAGCAATAGGGACCTTTATACAAAAATGCGTACAACCACTACTGCATAGGTTTCTATGCAAGTACAATTATAGGCTTTATTCCAAATCTTTAGTTTTAAAAAAAAATTAATTAAAAAAAATAGAAAAAGCAAAAAAGATGAGGGTTTTCTCTCTGCACAGGGTACTATGCATGTAGTACCCTAGCAATCAGTAGTACGTACACCAATGACATATTTTCTAACCAAATTCCCTACTTGGTGATGACTTTATTAGCCACAAAATTTTCATCTTTTTCCTACTTCCCAAAAACTTATCAACCCTCTAGCAACATCTTTAACTTGCTTCCATATTGATCCTTTCATCTGGCAACGAAACCTAGATCACCTATGACATCCCAAGTTTCTGGCCACACATTAAAACTCTGACTCCAACTCACTACTAGTTGGCATCCTTTCCAACCATTTCTCAATTTTTCTACGTCAAAATCAATACAATATTTCAATTTTATAAGAAAATTCTACCATCTGTTATCTCACTTGGCGAACAAAATTTTTGACATCTCAGGGAATCTCAAAGGGGATATTTTGTCATCTTGTATTTTTTTGTCACCAATTTTTTTGCCAACAAGAGGAATATTCCAAGGACTACTCATTGACATCAGCATGACATCATGTTGACATCAATAGTACACAATTTGTATGATGTACCCTCAAGCCCCCCTCCTAGACCCCATTTTCCCTAAAGGAGAAGTTTTTTGTTTGGCATAACTTGGGCATACGTTGTTGACATCGGGAAAACAAGATATCATCAAAAAGATAATTTTGAGCACTTTCCATTAGTGTGGGTCTCAACATCATATTTTGCAAATGGTTTATTTCATTCTCAATCAAAATTATATCTTCATTTTTCACATCTGAGCATATAATTTTTTTCTTGTATCTCCAATTTTCATGATTCTAGTGGCACTGGAAAGGTATTTTAACACTCTTAAAATCCATTTATGTAACTTTTCCAAAATCTAGCCTAGGTACATTTTATTCAAGTACATTTCTATCAATTACTTAGATGTTTTGGCAACTAGAAAGGATCAGTTTACTAGATATGAATTCATTTGATCTGATTTACATGCATTGAGGTTATTAGTCTCTGCTTTTATCATTTGAGGAAGTATCATAGGTTTATATGTTCATCCTTTTATGGTCATCCTGGCAAAGGATAACTATGAGTCTTGGTGAAACAACATCCTCACACATCTCAGGTGGCTTGATCTTTTCCCTTATCTTTATGGACTCATACCTGCACAAGACACACTTGGAATTTATTTAGCCTGGAATATTATTAGTCATGTTGTAGAGTTATATTTTCTAGTGTTGATCTTGACAATATGTGTATTATACTAGACATTGATTGTCCCCACACACTTTAGACTCAACTTTGGGAGATCCATGGAGACCCTCATATCTCTCCATATCTAGAGGATCCTATTGTAGATTGTTTCATTCCTCTTGTAGATGTAGATTCCATACCATTTTATGTTGATACTTTAGAGAAGCTTGAGTATATTATAGTTCTTTCATGTTCCAATGGTGTAGTGACTTCTCTTCATGTTCCCTCTTTAGATCAAGATTACATATTCATCTTCTATTATTCCTGGTCAACTTGGAATTGCCACATCTTTAGCCCCTATTGATTCAATACAACAATAAATCCATTTTCTTCTAGACACAATTACTTGGGATTTGTATCTTGCAAACATATCATCCTTATTTGTAGATATAGAGAATTAACTTGATGAATGTATTCATATCCTCTTTGTTGATAGCCACATCTTCGTTGTTGACCCATCATCTTCATCAACTTTGTAGCTTGTTCTACATTAGCCTTCATGGGTTTCTAGATTGACTTCATCTCTTTCTAATGTGTGGACACTTGATCACTTTTTAGAGTCCACACATCATTTGGATTTTGATTCTTTATTCACCCATCCTTTTGTATTGGCTTCTCCAATCACTATTGGATCTATTTCTTCCTAAGGGAATAAATGTTGTTTGTAGGTAGTGGATTGTGTTATGTCTTTAGGCATTCATCATTGGTATAGGAGCTCTTTCTTTATGGGGGGGATTAATATCCTCATTATATATCTCCTATTTGGGGGGCATCTATTGTACTTGTGTGAGAAAAGTAGTCCTTGGGGGGTCACATTGAGTCCTCCTTTAATGCTTCTTTCACTAGTGCAATTATTTCATTTTATCTCTTTTGGAGAGGAGTTTTTCCCATGTGGTTTCATCATTTTCTCTATTTATGAGAGATTCATTTGTTTGTACATGGTTACCTCATCAAGTCTTGTAGTCAGGACCCATCCATGCATCCAGCATTGTATTCTTCATCAGGGGTTATATCTTCTCCATAAATTGATCTTAAGGTGGGGTTTTGAAGTAATTAGGACATCACTTGATAATTAATTAATCATTAATTAATTATTAGGTCATTGATTACTTTATTCAATTAAGCTAAACTTAGTAGTTCTTTTTTATTATTAGATTCTAGGCTAAATATAACTCAAGTTGCCTCATTGTATGAGATTAAGACACTTGCCACAATCTAATCAAATCCTCATCTAGGTTTTTCTTTTTCCTTTTATAAGGATTGATCCTTCATTTTAATCATTCATCCAAGTATTCATTATTCAATACAAAAGGCATATCAAATGCTTTTATGGATCAATACTTTGTCTCTTGGTTGCATAGCAAATCGGTTGCTTTGATCTCTCGTTTGTGATAGGTATTTTTGTTGCAAGTTATTTTTGGGAGTTTTGGGGTTCACTATCAACTCCAATAGATTTCCCTTCTACTCATGTCTATATTTTCCTCTTATTTTCATCCATCCACTGTCTATTAACAACTTCTTGATGACTTTTATGTACTATGCATTATTTGTACTTCATGAAAGATCAAAATTCCATTTTTTCTTATCTTATATGACTGTATATTCATACTTTAATTTGTCAAATAAATCATCTCGAGGACTATTCAACATAGTAAACACTAAGTAGGAAGTTCATGGTACTTGTCCTTTCTCTTTTCTTTCATCACATTTCACCATGTGATGTTACCCTCATTTTTGTTTAACAATTCCTTTGATTCATTTTCTCATTGTGATCTACCTTTTACTTTTCATTGCCAACTCACTTTAAACACTAACCATTCATCACTCTTAGCTTGGTGACTATCAATGTGTCTTAGAGTTATCTTTACTATGATGAATTTTTTGTCTCCTCAATATATTATTCTCTAAACCTACTTGGGAATATTTTCTTGAAGTTTCTTATGATCTTTGTTATGTGTTATCTTCAAGATTTATATCTTATTCTACTTTAGTATTCCATGGACCCTCTAGGAATTCATGATTGTTATGTCATTCCTTATAAGTTAGGGCCATGAGTGTCTTATGTTTTCATGTCACAGTTACACTTTGACTCATGAAAATTATGGGGATCAATAGATCTTAATATCAACTATGTTTGTGTCCTTTCACTGCTATTTGTAACTTGTATCTATCATTCATAGGTCTCTAGGGCATGTGATTTCCCACTAAAGATGTGTAGGGCTTTTCCTCCCAAAATTGGAAAATTCACATAGTTCTCTTTAGTTTCTAGTTTGACCTACTATTTAATTAAAAAAGGGATCCTATGTCTAGTATATAGTTCACTGATATCAATCATTTTCCAAATAACATTATAATTAAAATAAAAAAGGGTGGGAGACTGAATAATTATAAAAGGAGAGCCAATTTTCCCTCGATTTGGTTATGTTATTGACTTGGAAATTGATTGAATTTTTGTTGTGTTTATTAAACTAACTTGAATGTGCAACTTGAATTGAAAAATAAATTTTCCATAGTAATGAAATACATATTTTTGAAATGAGAAGATCCGAGAAGGGAAAAGTATTGTGTACCTGTAACTTGAATTTAGGGTTAAAATGACTAGTTTAAGGTGTGGTGTGCCCTAGACCGAGCTACTTATTTTTCATATTTGATTTCACAAGTTTGTAACTCCTTGTCTACCTTCTGCAATCTTGCTATGTAATATTTTTCTTCATATTTGAACCTACAAAAATACAACAAAGAGGAGAAAGGGGTGGCTATATAGGATTTTTCCTAGGTAAAACCCTCATTTTGTTATTTCTACCTCTATGGATAGTTGATTAATGGATTGATAAAATGCATGTTCTCTTAAACTTAAGTGCATCTAAGGTTGTACTGAGCTAAAATACTAAAAACCCTACTCAAATATGTTAGACAAGGATTCCTAAAAGAAAAATAATATCAACCCAAGAGAAAGCCAAATACCCTTAGGGAAATCTAAAATGCAACAATATCTTGCTTAGGGCAGCAAGTAGATCAAAGTCTGAAGATGAGATCAATCTCAAAATAAGTCAATAGGTGCTTGAAAGAATCCAAAGAAATATACAAAACTCATGTTCCATCATGTTCTTCCATTGGCACTAAATGACAATCATTGTACCAAAATGAATAAATCTACAATTCTTTTTGAAAAGCTTTAATAATGAATGTATTTTGGTAGATTTTTGTTGTCTTCTAATTGCATCTCCTTAATTTTTAACTAATATGTTGGAGATAAGTATTGTCATTGATGTTAACCCAATATGGGTTTCTAACCGATGGAAAAGGGGGAGAATGCTATCATATGACTTAGGACATAACGCATGCCCACTTTTCACCAACACTGTACATTCAAGGATGTCCTAGAGATATCACCCCAAGAATGGAATAGAGGAAGGAGATCTGACAATAAGGTATCCTAGGGTAAGAATTCATAGGGTAAGATAAAATGAAAAACCCTAATATGATGCAAACTAACACTTAATGACTTGAAAATGCAAGAAGAATAAAACAAAAAGCTACAAAACAAAATGTGTGAACCTAAAAATGTGTTGGGGACTAGAAAAAGCTCTGAAAATGTTGACTTTTTGACCTAGTGGAACTCATTCACCATTATGGGAGAATCAGTCTGAATTCTATATTTTTGCACGGGAGCAAGTTTTGGGAAAATGGGTATCCAAATATGAAAATATCTATGAAAAAAACCTCTAGTGGGACTCATTCACCACTTGTGGTGAATGAGTCAAGTTTGGATTTTTTGGAAATTCAAAGTCTAGATCTACTCTCCTCAATATGCTCAATTTTCTCTTCTAGGTGTTTGGATCTGAAACCCTAATTTTTAGGATTGTAAGAGACTTTTGGTGAAAATTTTGACCTTGCAAATGGGGAGACAACTCTAACAAGCTTGTAACCTAATCTTCAATGATTCTTCATGCTCCAAGACACCTAAATCTACAATCACACAAAGAAAGAGAGCAAAAGTGTTGATTGTTAGGGAATAGGGGTTGTTGGTTCTTTTTCCTGCTGAACCTCAAAATCCTCTAAAGGGTTGCCAACCCTTATGCTCAAGAAACTTCAAATTCAATGGCCAACTAATGAGTAAAGAGTCTTAGGCTCTTAGCCCTACTCTTTAGGCTTTGTGGGACCAAGGATGGTGTTCCTTATTGTGTTCATTTGATATTTTGATTCATCAAGAACACTTCAACACAGATCTATTCCTACTAAATGCAAATAGATATTATTTACTGAAGGCTTGGCAGACCTTTAAGCAAATAACCACCTAATGCTAGGAAATAAATAATTCTTTATAGCACATACATCATAATTGGAAGATTTAATGATTTATAATTTTATTCTCATTTTGAATCCCCAATCTAGAGTATTATCAAATCAATTACTTCATTGTTGTCCACAAATGGATCAGTGCTTCATCAATTGGGTAAATGGATTCAAATATGCAACAACCATAAATATATCAACTAATAAACTCAGATACATGTGGACTATTATCATAATGCTTTGCAATATGAGAACTCACTATGCCTAAAACAAAACTTCTTATCAAATCATATGCAACTCTTTAAAAATTTGTGACTCCCCTCAAGCATTTAATTAAATCTTTGAGTTAAAGCCAAGATAGAGCCATACATTTAACTAAATCATTGAAGATAAATGAAAAGACTTTGATATTTTCATTCATAATTTGAAAAAGAGGATATAGAGTAAAGTATTGCCTTAGAACTAAAATTTGCTTCAATATCAGTAATTTGTATAAAACTAATTTAAGACTATCACATATAATTCCTAACCAAGACAATGTACTATTCAATTCTTGAGTCTTAAATAGGTCTAGGTAAAGATTAACTCAAATTTGAAGCACATTGTAAATGATGTAAATGAATGGAACAATACACTATCTTGGTTAGGGGTTATATGTGACAGTCTTAAATTAGTTTTATACAAATTACTGATATTGAAGTTTTTTTTGTTTTGAGACAATACTCTCCTCTGTATCCTCTTTTGCAAATTATGAATGAAAATATCAAGGTCTTTTTGTTCATCTTCAATGGTTCAATTGAATGTATAGATCTGTTTTAGCTTTAACTCAAAGAGCTAATTAAATGCTTGAGGGGAGTCATAGATTTGTAAAGAGTTGCATAGGATTTGATAAAAAGTTTTGTTTCAAGCATAGTGCTTCTCATATTACAAAGCATTATGATAATAGTCCACATGTTTCTGAGTTTAGTAGTTGATATGTTACTGGTTTTTTCATATTTTACTCCATTTACCCAATTGATGAAGCAATTGAGTTGATAATACTCTAGATTGGGGATTCAAAATGAGAATAAAATTATAAATAATTAAATCTTCCAATTATGATGTATGTGTTGTAAAAAATCATTCATTTTCTAGCATTAGGTGGTTATTTGCTTAAAGGTTTATCAAGCCTTTAGTAAATAATATCTATTTTCATTTAGTAGGAATAGAGTTGTGTTGAATTGTTCTTGAGGAATCAAAATATCAAATGAACACAACAAGAAACACTCTCCTTGGTTCCACAAAGCCTAGAGAGTAGGGGTAAGAGCTTGATACTCTTTACCCATTAGTTGACCACTGACTTTGAAGTTTCTTGAGCATAAGGGTTGGCTGCCCTTTAGAGGATTTTGAGGTTCAACTGGAAAAAGAACCAACAGATTGGTGACTTTGCTGGGGAGAATTGTAAATCTCTAGTTGTAGACTATTCTATCATAAAGTCAATAATTTGGTGAATCTAAACATCTAGTTTAGATACTGAAAAGGTTTCAGACCTGGAAGTGATTTTGTTGTAGAAGATTTCAAAGAATTTATACGTGACTCTGCTGTTGGAGAAGAACTAGAAAGAAATTCATCCTTAAAGTAGCTTCATATTGCTTGAAGCTCAGTCCTCTATGAAGTGGCAACTCTATCAAAAGAACTCGATGAAGATGTGAAGAAAGTGTCATATCTACAAATATTTCCAATCAGGAAGGGAAATTTGTAGCAGCTACAACATATCAAGGTATTTCTCATTTTTTTGTTTTCAAGAAAGATAAATATGTATATGAAAATGACATTTGAAGTCCTAGAAAACTTTAGTTCCCTTATTTAATGAAATTAAGCACTACAATCAAGGGAGGTTGAATATTGTAATTGAATAGTTGTAGAGGGAACAATTTTCATTTGCAAAATGCATGGTTGTTTTAATTCTCCCTCTACAAGCTATAATATCATGCCTGAAACATAGCCTTGTCCTCAAAGGAAGGTGTTCAATAGTGAAAGATATGACCCTTTAGATTTTAGTAAAATCCAAGGTTACCCACATTTTGTCCCAAGAAGAATTAATGAATATTTGCCTAAGATTAGAGATGATTTTGAGGAATCAACATGAAGACATGTACAGTGTTTCATTTATTTGATGGAAGATTGTTAGATTGAACAAGAAGATGTTATTGTGAAATTTTTGTAAGAACTTTAGAAGGGATGGCTGAAGGTTGGTTTACTTGCTTACCAAAGCATTCCATAGATTCATGGCATTGAGCTTAGGATACGTTTCCTTGATTATTTTGAAAAAGAGTCAATAGTGAATGATGAATGATTATTTGAAGAAAGAAATCTACATACTCAAGAATAATTTGAAGAGAAAATTGCAAACAAGGTTGAGTCCATATCATATATTGATGCATTGTGTGATATGGAAAGATTTGAAGATGAATCCCCTTGTGACTTTCATGATAGATTCATGAAATTTTTGCTTGATATACCAAAATCAGAAAGGCCCAATGAATCATTTTGCATCAATTTGTTATGTTTGAATTGTGAGCCAGGTTTGAGTACTAAACAGGCTAATTTGAAGCCCCCTAACCTTGGATGTTCATATCAATGGCTTTCAGTGATTAAGGAAAATGATAGTGTATCATGTATAGATAAGGATGTTGTTTTGGAACAACCTACATAAGAAATATATCCAAAAGAATATTGCAACCATAATGATGAAAGACATGATGAGCTAAATGAAACATGTGAAGTGTGTTTTATTTTCTCTAAAAATACAAAAATAGAAAGAAATTTTTTTGTAGCAAAAGAAGGTTGCAATGATGCAGATGATACTGAAAGTATTTTCTCATCTATGGATTTTGAATATATAGTTGAAGATCAAGCTGATTTTGGAATTTCACATCTTCATGATGAGAACAATGGTGTTGTAGATGGAAGTTTGCAACCAGCTAAAAAGCATCTTTGTATAAGTGATCAAGAGGATTTCAACTCTATTTGCAACCCTTATGATTGTGATTCCTTTCAAGAGGAGGAGGTGGAATTAATCCCCTTAAGTGAAAAGTATTCTAATGAAGATGATGACAATGGTTTTGAAGGCTCACAAGAACAAGATTATGATGGATATGAACTGAATATCTTGTTTGAAGAAGACATGTGTAATCAACAATACTATGATGCACTTGGTCATACCAATCTTATCGGTGTATGTATCATTGATGAAGGCTTTCATGATGAGACAAAGGAGCCTAAAAATTTAAAGAATGCTTCTAAGAATGTCAGTATATTAGCTGCAAATGATAAACTGGGAAATTATTGTTAGTTAGAGACATCATCTATAAGCAACTACAATGAAGAAACACAATGAGGAGTGTGGCACTATCGATTGTTGCAACAATATGAATAAAGAGAAGGATATGTATGCAAGAGATGTACTAAATGAATCAATTCAAGTAGTTGATAATGATGAACAAGGAACTCTTTTTTTGTTTGATGTTTTACCTTCTTCTATTCCTTTTGTTACCTTTGAAGCCATCATTGAATGTTTACATGAGGAAAGCATTTATGTAGATGTACATGAAAGTGTAAATATAGAGATAAACATTGGTACAACTAGTGACAATTTTCATGATGAGTTTGCACATGAAGAACATGATTGTGTCTATCATATAGATGCATATGAGGACCTATTTTCTAGATCTACAACTCACAATTCTTCTCATGAACAGTATGTTTCAGATTTTCATGTTGGAGTAGTAGGAGATAGTGTTGAGTGGGATACTCTTTGCAATAGTGAATACGTCTTTGACACTCACTATGATGAATTTTTTGCAAATGAAAGTTCTGATTCATATGAACCTATACTTGAAGCTTCCCTTTGTGATGAAATATAGAGTGTTGATAATATTGTCTTTGAACCTAAAATGGAAGACATTCTTTGTGTATGGAATGCTAACAATTCTTCTGAGTGCCATGATTTGAATGAAGGTGAAAATACTTTGGGTGTTGATGAATTTTATTTTCAAAACCTTGAGGCATGTAACAATGTGTTTGGGCTATGTTGTTGGGATAAAGATAAACCTATATGTGATGCAATTCAGTTAAAGGAATTACAAGTGTATGAGCAATCCTTTCCTCAACACACAAGAGGATTGCATGTTGTTTTTCAGCCATGATATCTCTTCTAAGCATGATCATTATGAGGGGTTAGTAAATGTGATAAGAGCATGTTTTCATGTGCTTTTGATCACTACCCTCATATCTTTCCACTTGATACAAAATCAGAAAATGAAGAGAGTGGCAGTGATGTGACATATGTAATTTGGCTGCCATGTGAACATGGAGCTAAACACAAAGCAACTATCCACTTATTCAATGGCAGCTTGACACTTGTTTTTGCAGAATTGCAGTCACTCATGTTGTTGTGGTGTGACAAAGGTAAGAATGGATTGAGGGAGATCAACTCCTTTAACAAATTAGTGTTTGATAGAGGTAAATATTGATTCCCTTTTTTCATTTGGTGGCCTGGGGTCACCAAGTGAAGTTGAAAAAGAGGTTGAATAAAGGAGCAGTTTTGAGCACCTAATGGACTCAACATTTGGTCTACTCCCCAAAGATCTAGATTCTTGCTATGCCTACAAGGGGTATACATCCCCAGTTGGAGCCACTGGTGGCACCTTCAAATTTTGCAAAGTGCCCGTGTTGAAGTTTTTTCCTTTGCACACTTAGAACTACACCTAAAAAATATGCCTAAGTGACCTACCTTGGAGGGTCATAATTTGGAGCCTATTGATTTTCATGCAAAACCCCTTTGTGGACACACTCATGTGACATATGTGAGTGTACATGTCAATTTTCAACTTCCGATGATGAGTTTTTACAGTGTTTTAAAAAGCAAAGATGGAAGGTTTTGGCACCTTTTTGTTGTTTGTGAACTCTTAGTTCCACAAAGTGACCTCCTATTCAAGTTGATATTTCACAGCTGAATGATTTTCAAGATAAAAATGGTTGTTTCTCTCCATTCCCCCTACATTTATATACTCTCATTTTTTATTTCAGGGTCTCATGATCAGATTTGCTATTTTTTCGAGATCAAAAGCAAATGCAGTTTGTGTTGATTTTACATCTACATTTTTGAAATATTTCAAGGTGGTCAACTTTGACCCCTAATATCTTGCGAAAAATGATGATTGAAGGAAATCCCTCTTGCACACATACTCAATGTACTTGAATGAGATTTTGTTTCCCATGGCAGCCCCCCAGAATTTGTTTTGATATTTTTTCAAAGTGGTGACTTTGTGAGCTTTAATTGGTCTTGAATAGATAAAATTACAAAAATGCCTAAGTAAGAAACTTTGTTGATTAATATCTTTCACCTCATGATCCCCTTTTCTGATATGTTTACTACAATGCATTCTTGGGTCAAATGTCTACACGCTTGTTCAATTTTGCGCCTCCAGGATAAGTTTTGATGGGTTCTTTAATTACTTTCTGATCGTGACAAGGCAAAAAATGGTGTTCTGGAAAGTGGAAATTTTTGAAAATAAAATGACAACCCATTTATTTTTTTGGTCTAAAATCTCTACAACTCTATTTTCATAAAAAATGGAGGTCATTTGATATATTATTTTAATGTACTTTTGTTGCAGCAAACACATCCCGGGGTCTAGTTTACAAAGGAGGTACTTGAATTTTAAGGCTTGGGAAAATTTGAGGAAATGGGTTTTCTCTAAATAATTGATTATGATCACACGCAAAATTTCATGGCTTCAAGTATCTTGGTTTTCCTACAATGAATTTTCTCCAAATGGCACGTAGGCATAATTAGAAGTCACAATTTTTCTAAAGTTTCAAATGTTAATATTTAAAATATTTTGAACATTTTAAATATTGTGCAAATATAAAGGGGAAAATATAAAGTGCATTTCAAATGTTTTTGGACTAGAACAAGTTTAATTCTTAGCTTTGATTGATTAGATCATGGTTACACAAAAAACTCATCGTCGAGTAGCCAAAATTCTTTATCTTTCTCTATTGATTTCAGCGATGCAAGGTTTCCAATGATGAATGATTGATTTAACAGATCCATTTAATGTTTTTAGTTTATTCGGAGAGTTTCCAAGGAACAACAAAGCTCTCATGGCCTCTCGCGGGAAGGCCTCTTCATTTCAATCAAAACCTGTGATGAGCGATGGACTTGCTTTCCATCACCCATCGTCAATTTCCATTGTCTCATCCCCTCATGAATGAAGCCTAGTGGGCTTGGGTAAAATTTGAAGGAAAGGTTTTTAAGCATGAATGCAAGGTAAAAGCACAGAGAAAGGTTTTTTTTTGCCCGGTGAAATAAATTAATTCACCGCTTGAAAGAAAAAATTTAAAAGTAAATGAAGGCATGGGTAAGAGTTCTTTTGTGTAGTAGATATAAAAAATATTTGAAGCTCTCGAATATTTTTAAAAGCAAATATTTCAACTGAGGATAGAAAATGAAAAGTATGGGTAAAGCAATAGTGAAAAAACTTTATTGGCTAAGAGTGGAGATTTTAGATATTGTTGGGCATATAATGTGAAAATAAAGTGAATGAATTATTCATTGTGGAATATAAGATTTTGTTGAAAGTTGAAATTGTGAAGTGCAACTACAATGAAATAGGGGTAGAAATAAAAGGTTTTCATGGGAGTAGAATTATTTTTTTACATAATAGGGGAATTGAGTGAATGATTTTCAAGAGTAGATGATTTTTTTGTTGAAAGAGTAAAACGAGCAAAATATAGAGGCAGTGGCTTGTTTTGAAGAGAGAGGAGAGAGGCTTTTTCCTGTTCCTTGTTGAAGATCAGATGGAGATCAAGCTGCTAGTTGTCAATCATGGACACATTTTAGGACTATTTCTTCTTCTTTATATTCTATTTCTCTTCTCATTATAACAAGTTCCATTTTTTGAAAGTTCTACAAGATAGGTAGAAGCTCTATAATAATTGTAAAGCTAGAGTGAAGTATGATCGTTAGTCATTAATCTAAGGTGATTTGTGTTCTGAATTGAGTTTCATGTTTATATTTTATCTGATAATTATCTCCATTACTAAGATGTAAAACTCTTTTGAATTCAATAATCAAAGATACTTGGGCTTTTTCATGCACATTTGTTGCATTTGAGTTACATCTATTATTGTCTTATGTTCAGTGAATAATATAATTGTTTTAATGAATGACAGTTGCATTTGTTATTACCTATTGTTCAAGGGATAGTGCAATTGCTTTAATAAAAGTAATAGGAGTGTTATGTTTTTCAGATGGATTTTTAGGAATGGTATCTAATAAAGCTTTAGTGGTCTTTTTGTCATAATGTGATAACAGTTTCAAAGATCTTCAAAACATGTTTGACACTGTAAGATGAAGTGTTGGTTATATGACTCTATAGCCCTCTTCTTGGCACTATTCAATCTTTATGCATCTTTTATTTTTAGTTTGGTACCAAATTATTAAATCAATTCAAACTTTCCAATTCTATTTTCTGATCATATCTGCCATGTTCTCCATGCTGGTTGATGAAATTCACCCAATGTCTTAGCCAATGTTGAGTGATATTTTATGCTTCTTAGCATATTCTTGTGAGAGCATCATTTGTTAGGCAATACCCTATTGTTTGTGTGTTTAAATATTTAGGTGTTGCTAAAGGGTTAGCCCACTAGGTCCTACAGAGCTTGAAGTGTAGGGGAAATGTGTTTCAATCTCATTTCATGTCAGTTGGCCAAATCCTACATTAGGTCTAAAAATGAAGTGTGGCTTGCTTCTAGGATTTAGTGGATCTATCGGTCTAGGAACCAACAAGGGTTTTCCTTGATCAAATCCCATTTAGGTAATTAAACCAAATGATGAAACAATGAAACAAGGACATGAAACATGAACAATGATACCTTGAATAGTGCCTTGTAGATGATGTCTTGTGAGTCTGCAATCTAACATGAAGTGGCTATGGAGGATATAGATCTTGATCTTGAGATGAATGAAGGACAATGCTTGACCTTGGATCTTGGATGCAACATCACAACAGTAGCTCAACAACATGCTTGATGGTTGATATGCTTGACATGATGATGGATCTTGAATTGCTGCAACAATTGATGAAGAAATCTTCCCTTGAATGTCTTAGAAATGATTTTGAATGCTTGACTCTTGCTTGCTTCACTTGATAACATGTAGGCTTATGTTGCTTGTTATTTCTTATGTGAAATCAGGATTTGAAAACTTATTTATATAGGCAATCCACCTAATAACCTATGTATTTGATCCCAAAGGATGATATTGGAGAAATTTGAATTAAAGACCCATTTTTCCTGCTCAAAGCCTTAAAAATATGTCAAATGGGACTCATTCGCCATCCTAAGTGAATGAGTCCCACTTGGATAGGACTCATTCACCCAAGGTGGTGAATGGATCTCATAGGGGCTATTTTCCATGCTAAAGTGTCAGGGAGTGAAGATTTTAAGCTTTTATGTTAATATTGTTGGGTTTGTGATCGAAATATGCCTTGGATGCACAATATGGGGTCATAGGGGCCTATTAAATTGTCATAAATGCAATAGGTCCCAAAATTCAATGTGAAAGTGTAAATAAATACATTTAACAACATTAAATTAAGGAAAAACTTAGTTAATTTAGCTTAGAAGGGCCCTAAATCCTATGTGAATGTGTAAAAAACATTACAACATTGGATTAGGTTCACTTAGTTTACAAGCCCCTTACATTTAATGTGAAGATGTAGATAAATACATTTTACAACATTTTAAATTAAGGTAGAGTTAGGTTAATTTAGGTTTAAAAGTGCCCAAAACCTAATGTGGATGTGTAAAACACCTCACAACACTAGATGAAGGCTATATCAAGTCCTATTTGTCATTAATTGTTCCAGAATTAAGTAAGGGATACTTTTTTGGTGACTCCATTTAGCCCCCACTTTAGTGATAAGATGAACTTGCTTCAAACATACACTAAAGCAGACATTCAAGAGGGGTCCAATCGTACCAATACAAATGGTCTAGGATGACCAAGAACAAGGAGGTAGTCAAGCCCCCAAGATCCAAGATCCTAAGTCAAACTAACATAAGCACAAAAGGACACGCATAAAATGTATGATATGCAACAAAACAAGATACACAATCATGCAATGTCACAAACATAAAGAAGAAAAGAAAGAATAGGATAGGTGCTTTGATTAAAATGTGCTCACTCTGGGGCCATGAAACTTTAAGTCATCCACGAGGTGAGTAATCCACAATACACTCACTCTAGGGCCATAGAAATTTAGGTCATCCATGGGGTGAGTAATCCCAAAAGGGTGAGACACATACACACACAATCGGTATGTGCTCACACACACACACGAGTGGCTATGGGGAAAGCCATGCCTCGATTGGGCTTCCTGCTCAAACCATACCAAATTTATACCTCCTGATAACTTTAATAAGGCACCACACAAAAATGATTTTTGAGCTTCATGAGAAGAGAAAAAATTCATATGCTTAGAACTCATGAACAAACAAGATGGTTCCATAGGCATGCAAGTTGTATTATGCAAGATGGCCATATAACCAATGTTGGAAATGTGAAATAGTGTAAGGTATGTTCAAAGGGAATTTTCTTAGTTCATGTAAGGTCTCTTCTTAGGGAATATCAAGCTTAACGTCTCCAAGAGAGGACAAATCAAATAAATAGCATGCTCTTGGAGGGAATCAAGCACAATGACACCACAAAGAAAAGGATGCATCACAGGAAGAAATAAAATAACACAATGAAACATGAGTGTCAAGGTATCCCCCCACTTTAAAGTGGTTGCTAACACCATTACTATGAGAAATTGCTTTAAATTAGAAGAAGACATGATATCTTATTCGGAAAGCCCTATGCCAAATCATATGTTTCCAATAAGCTACATCATGAAAAAGGGAGTATGTCACATTCGATCCAACTTAAGGCATGTCATCCACATCCTAAGCTTGCTCTTATATGTTCATGAAAAGTGATCAACTAGCCCAAAGAGAATGAAAAGTGATATACGAGGACAAGGATAACTAACCCCTTGTCCCCACTTAGTGCAGGACAAGGGTTAGCTGAATAGGATAAAAGTAGGTATTAATTAGAAGAATTAGGTGCTTCAACAAAAGGAAGAGAACCACACTCCTAAAGATGTTGAATTTTGTTACTTAAATCCTTGCATTCATTAGTAGCATGACCATGAACTCTATGATATGCACAAAATGAATCCTTTAGTAAAATTTCTTCCATGTTCTTGGAGGGAGAGATATCAAGTGATCTTGGAGTAGTCTTGATAAGATACCTTCTTGATCAATACGTGAAGATGTTCCTTTATTTTGTGACAAAGATATCTCTTGCTTAGTACAAGATGTCATAACTACACAAGACTCGTTATATTGTGAGATTTTTTTCTCTCCTTGAAAGGAGGATGTAAAATCTAATGAATTCAAATCATTAGTGTTTTGTGAGATGACATTGACATTAAGCAAAGATTTCTTTGTTTGTTTCATTTCTAGCAAAGGAAAACAATCAAGACCACTAGTGTTTATTAGTTCAAGATGCACTATTGTTAAAGTCGGCTTAGAAGGATGTTTTGTAATAGTGTTGATATCAAGTGAAGGCTTGTTTATTTCTATCAAAGGACAATAACCAAGACCACGAGTCATTTCTTGCATGTTAGGCTCTATAGAGTTACAGATACCTTTTTCTCTAGCACCACATCCTTTTCCACTATATCCCAGTTGTTTCAAAAGCTCATAACCTTTTCCAAATTTTTTTTACATTTCTTTTGGATCTAGTGGTTTTTGGTAATTAGTGTCATCAAATTTTGATGTATAATTTGCTTCTTTGTCTTTAGTGGTTGAGGTGGATGCTTTCAAATAGTTTTCTGAATTTTGTGTTGACATTACCACTTTTTCCTTTCCTTTGTAGAGTCTTTTGTTGTGATCTTGTATTTTCCCATGAATTTTGGTGTGAAATCTCAAGGAACCCCAATCATCTTCTAAGAGTTTCATGACTTCCTCAATGCGTTTTTCTTTGTATTTTTGTTGCATGGGTTCCACTTGTGTGGTTGGTGATAATTTTTTCAAGGGGTTCTCCTTATTTTTCTCAATATTTAAACAACTATTTGGGTTAGGGTCAACTTTGAGTGTGTACACTTTTTTGTTGTAGATGTATTTCATTTGATGATGAAGAGTGGAAGGCACCCCATTCATTGCATGAATCCATGGCCTGCCTAAAAGGAGATTATATGAAAGATCATGAGGCATAACATGGATTGGTGTGTCCAATGTGTCCTTTCCAACTGTAATAGGTAAAGTGATCACATTGATCGGTTTCTTTCCTACATTGTCAAATCCTATGATAGATAAAGAATCAGGTTGAATGTTCGATTTATCGACACCAAGAGTCTATCCAAGAGGGTCACACTCCACATGTTAAGGGCAGAGTTGTTATCCACAAGGGTAATATTTATCCCTTTTCTTTTATGTTGAAATAATGTCATGAAAGCATCATTTTGTTTACACTTCCAAAATGGGGAGTTCACTTTGGTGGAAAAAAATGTTAGCATTTATTCCATGAATCATGGCTGCTATGTCATTTGGTTGCGCATTAGAAGGGATTAGAACTTGTTTCAAGGTTGTTTGAAGCATAGCGTGATAATTAGGTGAATTCTGAATTAGGTCACATAAAGATATCTTTGTAGGAGTATTCTTAAGTTGTTCAACAAGATCATTCTCCTTCCCACTATGTGAAGGAAAGTGAGGAGGACCAAGTAGGATGGGATTAAGCAAAGGTAAGGTTGGTGGGGTGTTTGTATTGGTTTTAGATTGTTTCTATTGTTATATGTATGAGAAATTGTATTATGACTCAACTGTTGTGACACATTATTCTTAGGTGGGTAAAGGATAAGTTCAGGTTTGTTTTGAATTTGAGGTTTGTGTGATGGTCAGTAAAGGATACGTTCAGGTTTGTTTTGAGTTTGTGGTCATTGTGAGGAGGGGTAAATAATTAGAGGATACTAGGATGTCCCATGAGATATGTAGGAGGTCCATTGATCAAAGGTGATCTAACGGAAACTTGCACATTCATAACCTTGGCGGTCTTGGTTTGATGTATCTCTAATAAAGAGCAATATAGAATCACTTGTTTGTCATCACCTAAGGAAGGTAAAAAATTTTCATTTTTTTCTTCCATGATATCCCTCCTAGGGGGGTGTTTTTAGGAGAACTACAAACCAAATGTTCTTGAGATTCAAGGATTGGTTCTTCTAAAATGACTTCATCACAAGTAGGGGAATGATCAATGGTTTGATTTTCATGATTATCAATAGTGGGGATATTAAGAGAAGGCTCAATTTGATTGTCCATTTTCTCTAAGGTCTCATTCTTTTGTGCCATACTATGTACCCTAGTTGGAGAGCTTGTTAGATGTTCATCACATTCTATGGTTAGATTTCGTAAAGTAGCTTCATCACAAATAGGGGAGGCATCAAAAGAAGGACAACTATGAGTTTCATGATTATTAAATAGATATTTCCAAATGGTAGGAGCATTAGGGAAGGGAGGAACAAGATTTTCATGAATTCCAATGGGTGCATATTCTAACACCAACCTATCCTCTTTTCATCAAGGAGGGATATTAGGAAAAAGATAATTTTGATTGCCATGGCTATTTATGATATCATCCTCTTTCGCTAAAACATTCTCACAAGCAAGGGTTGAATGAAGGATAGGTAAGATGATGTTTAGAAATGTTTCTATGATCTCATCTTCTTGTTTTCTAATATCTTCCAAAAGGGGAGGAGGAGAGAGACAATCAAGATTGTCAATTCTTGTATCTTCTTTCACCAAGATACCTTCGTCACTAATAGGAGAGATATTGAGAGAAGAACAAGTATGATTGTTATGATTGTCTATATATACACCTAAAATTGGTCTGGAGGATTAATTAATTAAATACAAGTTATTTAATTAATAAACCTTTTAATTTGTCTACTTGTAAATAAATTATAAATTTATTTCTATAGTTCATTTTCAAATTCTTCCATCTTAAATCATATTCTTCTAATCTTAATTAAATAAACAAATTTAAATAATTTGTTTTATTTAATTATCTTCCTCTTATTAAATTTAAATTCTAAATTTGAATATAGTCACATGTCTACTACTTTTTCAACCTTCCACCTCATCATGTGTCTCAAAAAATTGATTATTTTAAATATTTAGTTTGGGCTTTATCTTCAAAAAATTCTAAAAAACTTTGGGACACTTGGCTTTCATATTCCATTTATTCTTCCTCACACTTGGAAAATTGTTCTTATGAAGGGAACACTCTCCTTCATTCTCTCTAACTTTTTCATCCTCCACTATTCATCTCTCTAGATTAAATCCAGACCATTGGTTGTTGCCACTTCAATTTATGCCTTGGAAAATCTATAAATATAGCCTCATTCTACAGCAAAAAGGATCTCAATCATTAGCAATCTTAATCTGCAGAATTTTCATTTGAGCATTTTAGTATTAGAAATTTAGAATCCATTAGCATAATCATGGCTTCATCATTAGCTGCATCTTAATTCCAATAATTTAATTACCAAATTTAGTATCATATCATTATCATAACAACATCACAACATCATTATCATATCAATCATATAGCACACCAATCAATCATGTAGGAAAGATATTCTTGTATTTTTCAGCATCTCATTCTTCAGGTTTTCATTCTAAAAGTCATAGTGCACAAAAAATTTGAGAGAAATAATGACTTAACGAATCCTTGGAGATAGAGAACAATGAGACTCCATTGAGGGATTTATTGCTTTAACTTGAATTGTTATTTGAATCTCTTAATATAATGTTTCATTGGTGTGTTGTTTAGCTTTAAATTGCTTATTCACAATTTTTAACATCACACATAAATTGGTGCCCACTGTGGGGCCTAGCCCCATTTTTATTAACATTTTATGGAAAGTTTGTTTACAAATTTGGTCATGAATTTCTATGTAGCACACCTGCAGCTTATTTCAATGCATAGGTGGTGACTTTTAGTGCATCCAGGCCTTATTTCAGTGCATCTAGCTTATCTTTCAACACATCCAACTCATCTTATAGCACATCAAGATCATCTTTCAGCACACCCAACTTATCTTTTAGAAAATTTAGTAGTTCTTTTAGCATGTACAGTAGTTATTTTAGTGCATCTACTTGATCTTTTAGCACATATGGTCTCTGTTTTAGTGCATTTGGTTTTATTTGTAGAAATTCAAAATTTTGAGAACTAATTTATATTTTTTTGTCTTGCAAGGGCTTAATATGCTTGTCAAAGATAATATCTAAGACTACTAACAGTTTTTGTAGGGGTTGGAGTTATTGTTTTCCTTTGATTAAATTAAGCATCTAGTTTAATTAAAAGTTCAATGAACATCATGCATGTTGTGCTTGTAAAGTGATAGACCCATGCTCTCCCCTTCACTAGGTGACCAAAATGCTAGACTCACTCTTTCATTTAATGCAATAGAACCTTTAGAAGGCCTGCTATAGTGGGAAAAATTACTTACCCTATGAGAACGACCTAAGTGGGAATGACTAAAGCCAAGTATTCCAACCCACTATAATCAAACATGAATATGAGGAAACTCACATTCGACAGTAGCGTGCAAGATAATCATCCCCAAAGCCTTTGTTCTAAAGGTTGGGAGGTCTCTTGAGGGAGTTTATCATTTTCTGCATTGAATGGAAACCCTTACTAAGAACTTTAAGTGTAGAAGCCAGCCAAGTCAGCTTCTGAAGATTATAATATTCACAGTGCAAGGGGAGGGAAGAATCTACCCCCAAGATACTCAACATATAACTATCAGGGATTTCTGGCCAAAAGTGGAGGATTCGACTTTGGTTAAGACCCGAAAAGGACAAAAACACAGGTGCCCTCTAGTGGGTGACATAGTTGTGTGAGCGACATTTCTAAGATGTGGGCTACAATATTATTAATGACCTTGACATTAGGGGAGTCTGATTGATCTATTTTCTCTTGTTCTATACCTATGGAAATCAAAGGAATCAAACTAGATTCTTGAACATACACTTAATGTTTAGATCATGGGCTTGAAACAACTATTTTACAACCTGTTATGTTTGAAATCATTATTAAAGAGATTATCCATTTAAGGAATTTAATTCACATGATTCAAAAAAAAGGAAATAAGACAAAAATCATTGTTCAGAGGATTATCCCTTGAAAACATTCAAATTCACTGATTCAAAGCAAAATAACCAGACAAATTTTCAAAAGTAGTGAACATTTCCAGTTTAGCGCATACACTTCATATTCCAACGCATTTGCCTCATTTTTAAGCACATATAGGTTCTGTTGTAGCTCATCCATCATACCTTTTAGCACATTTAGGCCATATTCTGGCACATTTGAATTTTTTTCTAGCACAATTAGCTCATACTCTAGCACATTTAGTTTCTATTTCAGTGTAATTAGGCCATATTCTAGCACATTTGTCCCATCTTCCAACACATCTGCAATCTGTTTAGCACATTTACCTAATACTCCAACAAAGCTAATTTGAATGTTTGTCAAATAACTTGAACTAGTATTTAAGGAACAGTCTAGTGCATCTCTAGCTTTTGCTAGGGCATTTGCAATTCCTTTTAGTGCATTCATAGTCTTTTCCAACACATTCATCAAATCTTTTAGTGCATTAGTTTCCTATTCAAGAACATCTAGGGGATAGTCTAGCACATTTGAGCTTTGTTTTAGTGCATCCATTCCATCTTTTAGCGCATTTGTACCCTATTTTAGTGCATCCATCTGATTCACAAATAGAGAGTTAAATTTACCATCTATCCAAAAATTAGAAGCACAGTTAAGGATCCTTTTCAAAGTAGAATCATTCCTCATTCACAAAACTAGTTTAAACTTGAAGAAACTAGCTTTTATAAGTAAAATTCTTTAACTAAACTAATATTTAACACCTTACAGTGCCTAATCATCAATCACATCTATGATTGTTAAGCTAAGTTTCATCATCAGGATATGCCGTCCTTCATCACGAAACAACGTTGTCTATTAGATTTCACCTTAGTCTCATCAATAGGATTTGTCATTCTATTTGAATTGGGCATATCCTTGGCACTTCTCAAACAAAGATCAAAGTCTAGTAAAAAATTTAACACTTGTATGCCCGTTTTAACAAGATCTCAAAAGCAAAAACTCAAGGAAAAAGAAATTGAAATTCAAACCACCATGGCTAAAGGAGAAGAAAATCCTTTCCACAGATTCCACCAACCTAAAACTGATGAAACAACTGAGGAAGATATTCAACAAGCTCAACAAGACCCTAAATTCCACATATTCATGGAGAAAATTCTATAAAAGATGGAGCAAAATACTTTTTAATGCTGGAAAATCAAGGCATCAAACTGTCCAATGAATTTGATGTTAATCAATTAAAAGGAGCTCCCAACAGAATAAAAACTGATCTACCAAACATAGATCCAGTGGTTGCTTTAACTCATCAAATGAAAAATCTACAACAAAAAATCCTTGACATGCAAAGAGGAACCACAAAAAGATTTTTGTTGCAAGACATTTTCCTTTATCCTTTTCATAGAATTGTGAACATGATACCTTTTCCCAAACATTGTGAATTTCCATTATATGATAAATATAATGGAAAAAATAATCCTATAGATCATGTAAGAGAATTTCTCACCATGAGCTTGGAATTTGCACATGAAGAGACTTATTTGATGAGATTGTTTCCACAAAGTTTGGGTGGCCAATGCATGGAATGGTTTTCAAAACTCCCACTAGGTATTAGGTCCTTTGAAGAGTTGGTCAATAATTTTATCACTCAATATTCCTACAACATTCAACACAAGATAACCATGAAAGATCTTTGTAACACAAAATAGAAAATGGTGAATAATTTCCCATATTTTTACAAAGATGGAGAAGATTGTTTGCTAGATATTCTCATAAAGATGGAAATCTTCATTGATAATCTAAACAATGAGATGAGCTATAGACTCAAATTGCAATGTCCACACAACTTTGAAAAGATGATTGAAAATGGACTCAAAATTGAGGAAGCCTTGGTCAAAAGAGGGGTATTAAAAATCTATAATGAAGGAAAAAATAAGAAAACTCTTCTAATCATTATAACAACAATGATAAACCAAAATTATGGAAAAGGAATAAAAAATATGGTAGCAATGAGCTACTGCTACTACACAAAATTCAAAACTAGTCTTTAACTTGACAACTGCTACCTCCAAAACCATCACAAACAACAATCAAAATAAAAATTAGAATAACCATGAATCTAAACCAACTTCAGTACCATATAAAATGCCATCAAATTATAGAAAATTTACACCTTTGGGACAATCTCTTGAATCAACATTACAAGAAATTATTGTACATAAAGTTATAAAATTACTAGAAGCATGAGATTGGGAACCAAGAGTTAAACCATCATGTTGGAATGATGCATACTACTGTGATTTTCATTGAAAAAAAGGGCACAAAACAAATGATTGTATGCAACTAAAACATTTAGTATAAGACTTGATAGACGAAAGGAAATATTGGTAGAAGGACCTCAAACAAATAATGATCATAGAGCATTTAAGAACCCTTTACCAAACTATGAAAAAGGAGAATCTTCTTCTACAAACAACAAAGGTAAAAATGTGAACTATGTTTATGAAACCACTATCCTTCATATTTTGCAATTGAAAATCAAAGCAATGACATCAAAATCAATGATAAACAAGACATCATACCAATAAATCTAACCACAAAATTTGTTGCAACTGAATAATTAGATTAATGTCATTAAAATTAGAGAAAAACAAGATAATCAACTAGTCAATGTGACCACAAGAGGGCAATCCAAATTGAAATTAAAAGGAGCTACATGGTGTAATAGAACCCACAAGGTTGCTTGCACTGCCTTCTAGGAGACTTTCCACTGTCTCCTGCCTGGAACCTACTACTAAGGATTCCTGTTGAGCTTAAAAGACTGCTCTAGTCCTACTCCAACTGTGCTCTGAGAGCTTTCAACTTTGTGCTTTACCTTTGATGATTCTACACCATTTGAAATTGCTAATCTCCTTTCAACACCTAGAAGAGTCTAGATGCTATCTTCAACACCATGCTTGAGCTACTTGCAGGGGAGTTGGAAACACTATTTTGGTGCATTTCATAACCACTTGAAGCCATCTTAAAGGTTCTTCAATGACAACTCTTACCGATCTCAAAAGATTGCCTTTGGAGAGGGCTATTCCTTGTAGTCCTTACCAGTCAGTATTCTGAATTTTTCTCTCAGAATTGCTGAACAACCTGCCAACTTAAATGCACTTCCTGACACCCCTTTCAGTCCTTTAAATCTCCACAAGGTGCCATATCTCTGTCACTACCGTACTGTGCCTTCCTATCATCTAGGACAAAAGGGCTAATTGACCTAATTGTAGGGTTTCTGTGCTTTCTTCTTCTAAACTCCTTCTAGTGGACTGATTGAAGTCCCAAAACCCTTTTGCATGTAAAGGCCTCACTGCACCCCACTTGGTACAGTACAGACTCCGTATAGTGGCACTTTTCCCCTGCCTAAATTCTTAACTCCTCTTTCCCAAACTCCTAACCGGGTAGCTTTCACTCGCCTAGGGTTTGGTATTTCCAACTTTTGCTTTGCTCTCAAAGGTTCCTACTACTAAATATTTGCAAAATCATTGCTCCCTTATCATTTCCATCGACCTCAGGAAAGCTCCACGGGCTGACTTCATGAGGGAGCCATTTCTTGGTTGACTGCTCACAACTAAGCTTACAAACCCTCTAAATTCTAGTTCTAAGGATTCAATTTAATAACCCTACACTACTCCTCTTGAATACACAATGGAAAATGAAAAATTAAAACAATTCTATTCTTATAAAATGAATACAGCATCAAAATTTGTGCTCTCAACGCCTATGGTAATGCTGTTGCAAAACACAGTGGAATTTTAGGAAAACACTCTATAATGCTGACTATGAACACAAAACATAGAAATTTGCTCTTAACCTTTTATCTACAAGATGAAATATACTCCAAGCTATTCAAAGAACTCAAGAACCATGAGAAAACTGTACAAACAAAGTCTTTTTATTCACTATTTTTCTGAACACACGGGTACCACAGAAAATACAGAAAATCTGCTAACTATATTTTATTCCACACAACAAAAATTCGATTACAATGCATACTACTACTAACTACAAGTCTTCCTACCTATTTGGATGCCTTTTCCACATTCAAAGGGAGTTGATTGAGCACTTACTCCTGCTTTTTAGGGATTCCAATCCCACTAAATTACATGCAACTCCATAACTTCGGTTATGTAACTTCCACAACAACTTTTTTTTTGCAATTTGTCTCTATGTTGTGATCCTAAACTTTAGGAACTCAACCTCCTTACTTCAAACTATCCATTCCTTAACAATTCTTTGGCATCTTTTAAACAATGATGATGTGGTTTTAATATATTAAATGCTTTGTAATTTAACATATGCTATCCTAAGCTAAATGCAACAACATTTTTCAACCTAATAACAAAGATGATGTTAATCCTAATGATTAACTCATCACACACAATTGCAAGACCATCTAAGGTCCAAATCAAACAACCAAAAATCCCTGACTTGGCTAAAGTCAATACAAGCCAAAAATTGCAAACAAACATGAAGGAGTTAATCCAAGGTGCCCCTGCACCACTACATTTAAAGTTGTTGCTACCCCTTTACATCAATACAACATAGTTGACCAATTGTAGAAAAATCCCAACATAGATATCCATATTAGAACTTTTGAAATTTTCACTAGCTCACAAGGATATTCTAGAACAAGCTCTAGTGGCTACCATAGTACCAAATAATTTGGAAGTATGTAAATTCCAAGACATGGTGGGACATTTGACTGCACCCCATTGTCTATCATTTTCTAAAAACAATGATGCATCACTTAGTCATCCACACAATGCTCCCTTACATATTGAGGTTTTAATTCATAAACAACGGGTCAAACTCATTTTAATAGACAGAGGAGTTGGTCTAAATATCTTCACTTTAAAGCTTATTTGTGCACTAGGATATTTAGAAAATGCAATTGATGTCAGAAGAAAGATCATTATAAAAGTTTATGATGATAAAAAAAGATCTTCTCAAGGACTGATAATGTTACCAATTCAAGTGGGGCCAGTTGTAAAGGATATAATCTATCAGGTTTAAGACAAAGAGTTGACATATAATATACTCTTGGGACATCCTTGGATTCATGAAATGCAAATAGTGCCATCAACATATCACCAATGCTTGAAGTTTCCTTACAATGGACAAGAAATCACCATTTTAATTGATTCAAATAATCCTCAATATTGCAACACGTTAAAGACAGTCCAAGAAATTTTTGTACCACATAACATAGAAGCTCTCACTTCTACTTCCTCAAGCAATGAAAGACAACTAAATTATTTGTCAAAATGGGTTGAGAAAAAGGTCTAGTAAAAAAATAAAGACATTGGTGATCCTAATCCATCAAATAATGAAATCCAACTAAATTATCTATCAAAACAGTTTGAGAAAAAGATCCAGTTGAAAAATAAAGGCATGGGTGAGTATTCCATTAAGTAATCCTTGTGTCTCTCATAGTTGCTGCCTTCTCCAAGATCATATGGACAACCATCAACATCAAGACAACAATCCTCACAACCTATCACACTTTTTGATGGTAAATTTGTAAAGGCAAGCACTTTATTGGATGAATTGAAAGATAAGGAAATTCTCAACTAGCTTTACAAAGATGAAGAAGCATCCATAGCAGCAACTACCAACATAAAAATAGAACAATATGGTAAAGGGAAAACAATCTTAGAAAATATGGGGTATGAAGGAAAAGGTCCTATTGGAAAATGAAAAGAGGGTATTATGGAACCAATCTAGCCTATCACAATTAATCCAAAATAAAAGATAGGGTTAGCATACAAGGAAGAGACAAAGGAAGAAGCCAATAAAAAGATTTGTTAGTGAATCCTACAGCTCCAAGCTAGTTTTGAAACTGAATCAAATGAGTATGAATAGGATTCACTGTCTGAAGAATCTTGTAAAGATAAGGAAATTGATGTGATACAAAGGTATGCACCCACATGTATGAAGGGAAAAATTTTAGGGTCTATTAACACTTGAAACTAGATCACAACATATCGATGACTCTAGTGAGGATGGTCAGACATTGAGTGAGATAGATGATTAAGAGGAGAGTAACATTATAGACCTTGATGTCACTATCAAACACCACAAAAAATTTTCCATCAGGACCCTCACCGCTATTTACCTTGACCAATTTGATGATCCTTTACCTTTAATACATCCCAAACTCATCAACTGGGAACAAACTGAGCCTCTTGATGTCCCTATCTTTGCGGATGATGATGTCATTGTTAACTTCCTTTGTTCCAAAAAACCAGAAACAAGTTCCACCACTAAATCTCATAATGAAGCTTTGAGCCAGGGGAGTGCTAAATCTCTTAGCTGTAAAATGAAAAATATTAAAAATTGATCTAATGGTGAAAACCATGAAATGGAAGTACTAGATCATGGAAAAGTAAAAATAAAGAGTGTATCCAATAGTGAAAACATCTCTAAGGAATTGAAGGAAGAGAGATTTTACACTCTTCCTGAACATTATCATGAAAGATCATCAATATTGGTTGATCCTACACAATCCATCAACATTGTCACTTTAGAGAAAGTAAAGACCCTACATCTAGCAAGATCCATGACAGAAGAAGAAAATGCCCAATTTCACCAAGTTCTTTGAAGAAAGACAAGCAAAGTTTGCTTGGTCCTACATTGACATGTCAAGCATAGATCTAGATCTGATAATGAATCACTTATCTCTACCACCTAGAGTGAAGCCAGTAAAGTAGCAACTAAGAAAAATGCATCCACACATCACCTTGCTAGTGAAAGAAGAATTGAAGAAGTTGTTAGATGCAAGCTTCATCCAACTAATTGACTATGCTGAGTAGATTTCTAACATTGTACTAGCCTCCAAACTAGATGGAAAAATCAAAATATGTACTAATTTTAGAGATCTTAACAAGGATTGTCCAAAGGATTATTTTACTCTGCCCAACATGGACATCATTATGGATCTAACAGTAGAACACACTATGTTATCACTTATGGATGGCTTTTCAGGCTACAATCAAATCAAAATAGCACCAGAAGATCAAGTTAAAATATCTTTCACATGTCCATGGGGAACATTTTGTTGGAACATCATTCCTTTTGGATTGAAGAACACAAGAGTCACCTATCAATTTGCAATGACAACAATATTTCATGACATGATGCACACCTTCATGGAGGACTATGTGGATGACTTGTTATCCTAATCATTCACCAAGGAAGGACTTCTTGAAATCCTAGATAAAATCTTCACTCGATTGGAAAAGTTCAATGTGAGATTAAACCCAAAGAAGTGTGTGTTTGGAGTGACATTAGCAAAGCTCTTAGGATGAATAGTCTCAACTAAAGGCAATGAAGTGGATCCAACCAAAGTCAAAGAAATCATTAAGAACATCATCTAGCTAAGATATTTACAAGGAAGACTCCAATCCATCTTAAGATTCATCTCACAACTGGTAGACAAAAGTCATCCTTTTAATCACTTACTACACAAAAATGTTTCCTTCAAATGGGACAAAAAATGTGAAGCAAATTTTAATCAACTAAGACAATATCTGATGTCTCCACCTATATTGGTACCACCAATAGAGAGAAAACCACTCTTACTCTACATAGCAACAACTAAGGTATCTTTGGGTGCTCTACTAGCACAAGAAGACTTTGTGAGAAAAGAAAGGGTTGTCTATTACATCAATAGAACATTGAATGGCTATGAAATTAACTACACATTCATTGAAAAAGATTGTTTGGCAGTAGTGTTTGCTAATCAACACTACGACACTACATGTTAACCCATACTATCAAACTCATAGCCAAGATTGATCCATTAAAGTATCTACTCAAAAAAGCTACCCTAACAGGAAGATTAGAAAAATGGGTGATGATATTGAGAAAATTTGACATCTAATATGTGGATTGAAGAGAAATCAAGGGCCAAGTGATAGCAGATCAGTTAGCTAAAGCACCACTACAAGAAGACCATCCTATGCATATTGAATTTTGAGATACAAACATTGTCACCATGACAACACAACAATGGATGCTATATTTTGATGGGTCTTACACTCAACATGGGTCAGGTACTGGAATCCTGTTTGTTATGCCTCAAGGATATACTATCCTGAAATCTTACAAGCTCATGTTCCCTTGCACCAATAACATGGTTGAGTACAAAGCATTAATTATTGGTATCAAAGTAACAGTGGAATGGAGAATCATAGAATTGCAAGTCTATGGAGATTCCCAACTAGTCATCAATCAAGTGAATGATGATTATCAAAAAAAAATGACAAGATGATGTTGTACAAGAGAATGGTCATTAATTTCAATAAATACTTTATTAAGATCAAATTTCAACAAATCCCAAGAGTCGATAACAAAGTTGTAGACACCATGGCAACAATTGCTTCTCTCCTATAGATACCAGAAAAATGAAGCTATTATGAGTTCTTGGTGGAACAATTTTTTAATCCCACATATGATAATCCTGAATCCCAAGTCATATGCCATGTAGTTGATATTGATTCATCCATCTATGGGAAGATCTATAACTATTTGAGAGACAATACCCTTCCACCTGATCTATCCCAAAACCAAAAATGTAATTTCATCTGTCAAGCTGCTAGACACACCTTGATAGTAGATACACTTTATCGATGAGGTCTTGATGGTACTCTCCTTCGATGTCTTGAACGTAACGAATCTGAATGAATTTATGTGAAGTTCATCAAGGTATCTATGTAACTCATTCAAGTGGACTAACTCTAGCTAAGAAACTCCTACACTTGGGGTATTATTGGCCAAACATGGAGGAGTCTTTTCAATTCATCAAGAAATGCAAAAAGTGTCAAGTCAATGGTAATCATATACATGCACTAGCCCAGGAATTGTAACTATTCACATCAACCTGGCCTTTCTGTCAATGGGGACTTGATCTTGTGTGTAAGATTCATTTGTCATCCTCCAATGGACATAAATTCATCATCACAACCACAAAATATTTCACAAAGTGGATTGAATCCATCCCGTTAACCACAATCACTAGAAAAAAAATTGCTTCCTTCATTCTAAATTACATTATCTATCAGTACAACATTCCTAGCTCCATTGTCACTGAAAATGGTAGACCTTTCAAAAATTAAGATTTCTAAGAAATTTGTGAGAAATTTCATATCCAACATCAATTTTCCATAGCTTACTACTCTCAAGGGAATGGCCGAGTAGAGGCCTCAAACAAGACCATCTTGAAAATCTTGAAGAAAACTGTCAATGATGCTGGATGTGACTAGCATGTTCAATTAAAGCCTGCTTTGTGGGAATATCGTACTAGCATCCACACACCTAAAAGAGCCACACCATATACCCTTGTGTATGAATTAGAAGCCATTCTACCTATCAAGGTTGAGCTACCTTCACTCTGGATGTCATTGAAGGGAATCATTTCAAAGGAAGACTATCAGGTATCTAGATTACAGGAGTTGGAACTATTAGATGAATGTCATCAACATGTTACTGATCATTTGAAATCCTATCAACAACGAATGTCAAGGAGTTGTAATCATAGAGTAAAACCAAGAAAATTTTAGGTTGGTGACTTGGTCTTAAAAGAGAATCCTCACAATCAAAAAGATCAAGAAAATAATGGGAAGTTTGAACCTAATTGGCTAGGTCCCTTTGTCATTGTGTCAGTCTATGGATCTGGAGCCTATCGATTATCTACACCTGAAGGGGACCTATTTGAGGAACCTATCAACAACATCCATCTCAACAATTTTTATACCTAACTCATCCATTGCATGGTAAAATCTTGAAAAAATACCAAAAATGAGAAAAAATGGTCACCTTGATGAAAACCTGGAAAACAAGCGTCTTGGTGACAACAACAAAAAAAGTAAAACAAAGAATAAAAAATACAAAAAAATGAAAAAAATGAAAAAAAATCCAAAAAAGCAAAAAAAAAAATACAAAAATTAAAAAAATTAAAAAAATCCAAAAGAGCAAAAAAGGGGGAAAATACAAAAGAAGTGAAAAATTAGCAAAAAGTCAAAAAAATTATAAAATCAGAAAAAGTGCAATAAAAACTAGTGAAAACCTGGCAATAGGCGCTATTTGTGATAGATTAGCTTTTCCATCTATTATTGTTTGTGTCAACCATCCACTTTCACCATCATTATGCTTGTTCATCATAAAACCTCATGTACATATCTTGGTGTCATGGTCATGTCTTGCCTTGGCTTGGAGGAAAAATTTTGAACTCACAAGGGCAATAAACTTTGAGCTTAAAACAATAGGCAAACAATATCTAGACAACATAGCAAACACAACATCATAGTACAACTCAACATTGAACATCAATCACAATATTTAGAAAACCAACCATCCAAATCACTAGTAAAAATAAATCAATCAAAACCAAAGTTAACTAGATGATGTTCTTTTGAATCATGGTTTTATTACTTTAGCATGAATTTTCAACTATTGTATATTGATTTTTGTTATCATTTCTCTAGAGAAACTCAAGGATGTCACGAACTAGAGAAGCTATAATGGAGTATGATATTTTTCTTTGTCTACTATCTATGAGTTGATCATTATTGCTATATGAATTGTTGCGAGATGTGCTCTACAAAGTATCACTGATGGCATTCCAAATTTGCATAGGAAAAGGATTAACTCTTATCAGTTTTACGCAAGCAATACTCAGGTCATCTTGTTCTAATTATACCTAGATGCTTGTGTTAACTTGCAATATAAAAAATAATGGAAGTAGAACTCAAGTCATCATGGTCTAATTATACCTTGATGTTTTTACTAACTTTCAACAATTCAAAGGATTAATGATGATAAAGCATGACAAATTGGTTGACATGATGACAACATTGCATATTTAGATTTACATGGTTAAAATAGAATGCATCCATATTAGATTTGCATGTGCATTTTTAGATTTTCCAAGGTTGGAAAAATTTCAAACTGATTTTATCTCTCTCATTAATGGATGGAGTACATTTGACATAAACAAAAAAAAAATCATTCTCATGTAGTTGCATAATCATTATCATATTATACATACATTAGAAAACATGATCATAGATCATTCATCCATCCATGCATTACATCATATATTTGCATTAGAAAACACAAAAAAAGATAAGGTGCATCACATATCATTTACATAATCAAATACATCCATCATAAAAGCATATAGACATCATATTGATCAATAAGCATCGGCTGCATCTCATATATAATATCAAAATAAATGTCAAGTGTACAATGATATCATAAAACATGGAGATACACATCATCAAAAAGGTAGAATAATCATCATGTCTTTGACTAAATAAATGTATACATCATTGAGTATCAATACATCAAATGTCAACATAGAAGCTTTGTGTTGCTCCCCTAGATACTGTTGGCCTCATTGAACCTCCTACTACACCACCTGATGGCCCTGCACCTGGATCTCTAGGAGGTGGCCCTACCACACCCTTGCTCATTGTACATGAATGATTGCGACCTGATCTAGCACTAAGTGTCTGAGCATAGCTTGGGGCATGCTGCTTTAGGGGGACTACCTCATAATACCATAGCCTGTAATAGTCAACCTCTCTATTTGAATTTTGTACCTCTTTGAGAATATCTATTGTGTTGGTCCCATCAACAACTAATTGTAATCTCTCTTCCAAGCACTCAATCTACTCACACCACTATCTCATGCTATCTCTCTCTATTATGAGAGTAGCAATCTATGCCTATGCCAGTGTCAACTATCCCTATAAAGTCTGCACCTGTGCCTATAAAGCAACTATTTGTGCTTGTTGCTAATCAGAGGGAAATTAAATCTAAATCTATTGTTGTCTTGTAGACACCATGGATCTCCTCCTCTGAGATACTCTCATATTGAGTACTGGTCCACCTCCACCTGCATCCCCATCTCCTCCACCTGCATCCCCATCTCTACCACCTCCACCCCCATCTCTGCCATCTCTATCACCTCCATCACTCCCTTCTCTACCATCCCCTCCATCACCACCATCTCCCTCCTCCTCATCTCCATCTCCCCCATCTCTCCCCTATCTAGGTGCATGTGGTGGTGCCTTCTAATCATCATCTACTGTTGGTATAGGCTCATCTAGACTGGATATCCTTGAGAAAGGATGTGTAAAGAAATACTATGCATAACCATCTATCATTAATGCATTTACGATCTCTAGATGGTACTCCCGTATTCATGGTTGTAATCCAAAATACTCCTAACAAGCTACATCATATGATAAGGAGGGTCCCCACTCTAGAATATCCTATCACCTCTGTGCATACAAGGCCACTCCTTGGGGGATAAATTGAGCTCTTCCATATTTTTGAAGCACCCTCATAACCAGGAATCTATAGATCAAAATGGTGTCTGAACTATCAGTTATCTAGAACTAAACACATACAACATCTTAATATCATCCTCTGGCCACTACTCACAATCCAAGTATGGCCACCATGTGACCATCTCTAGATCATCCAACACTCATCTCCAATACTCCAATTTTCCTAGCTTATGCTAGACAATTGGATCTATGTATCCAAGAACAGAGGGCCTACCAACTAGATGATCTCTATTTGCCACTGGCTAAGTGACAACTATGTGATCCCATGCCCAAATCTATAGTAGTGTAACCCCAACTGATAAACTATTCATTCCAAGATAAACCACCTGATGTAGATCATGATATAAGTGTGCTAGCATGTAGGAGCCCCATGTATATCTGATCCCCTGTGTAATCATGCTCTCTAATATTTGACCCCAACCGAATGAGAGTCCTTTCGACCTACGGTTGGGACATAGGAAAGCTCCAATGAATCTGGCTAGAACACAAGGTAATGGTTGATATAAATAAACCATCTCGTGCCATGAGATCTCATACTCGCTAATCTCATCATCATGGAAAATCCTCCGCAGTGCATCAGTACCTTCTTGCTCTATGTGATCATAAACAACTAGCTCGTTAAAAACAAGAATCCCCAAGATACAATATACATCCTTTGGCATGACTGTCATCTCACTAGTGGCTAAATGAAATGTGGTGTGGTCACTATGCCACCTCTCAACCAAAGCAGTCAAAAGTCCCTTGTTGATCCTATACTAGGGCATATCTATCAAAGAAGTCAACTCACATTACAAAATCATATCTAAATCAACCTACACTAGCTATGGAATCATGTCCCAAGTCTTTGGGAAGCGCTCCTAATATTGAAGGACTCTCGAAGGCTCCTATCATCATAACATATCGTAAATCAACAGTCTTATCAATCAACATCAATCAACCTATCAATCTAATCAACTCTAATGAGATTTTGATAAAATATCGTGAGCATCTATCACTGATCCTCACCTATCATGAGGTCAATCATCATCATCCTATCATTGATTCTCACCTATCATGAGATCAATCATCATCTAATCTATCAACATCATCAAAAACAACAGACAACATAATCATCAATCATTAAAATTAAGGAGAATAATCAAAATTTCACTTATCTAGTCTAAATGCACTGAAATAGTGCTTCTATGTAGGCTGATCCCACAATTTCTGGGAGGAACTGATTTTTGCTAAAATCACATATTTTTAGAAAATATAATGATTTAAGCCTTAAAAGGTTCCATTTAAAGAATTCCAATTGAAGAGGGTTTGATCAAACTACCTTAAATCAAACCCCCTTGGATAGAACCCTGCTAGTTTTAAACCATACCTATAATAGAGTCTCCTTTACACCTATAATGATAAAAACCACTTTTGATTTACCTTTGGGGATCAACGAATTCATTTAAAATTTATTTTTTCCAAGTATGTATTCCTTATTATAAGCTTCCCAAAAATTATAATTTTAAATAAATTTAATTTTATTATTATATTTATTTTTATTTCTTTGTGAATGTAGGTTTTTCACTAAAAATCAAGCTCTTTGTTCTACACATGTGGAAAAAATAGATTATTAAAAAAAAATTAAAAAATATTAGTGCACTAGATATTTAAGTCCTTGATCTAAAAAGAAAATAAAATAAAATTTACATGCATACAAAAAGTTACGTGGTTATACGGTCACACTATCTCTCAATTATAATTAGTTTGAATTCAAAACTTGATTAAAGAAAAAAATATTCAATAAAACTATTTAACCAAGTGGAAGCACTAGATATCAGAGTTACAACAAATCTAAATTTGAAAGAATTAATTTTATCCTTCATGGAAAAAAAGTTATGCATTATACGGTGAGTGTCACTTCTTAAAAATGTTGTTTTCTGAAAAAAAAAGTTTTTGAGGGAGATGGAAAAAGAAGTGCAATCTGATTCTAAAAATTTTGAAAAAAATATATTTAGAATCTATAGACAAAATATCACAAAACTCTAGTTTGCATCATCTTCAAATTCCTCACGGTTTAGTCGCTATAGGTGCCTAAAAGTGAAGATTTAGTTAAAAAAATATTTTAGTGTCCAGTTTGGCCAAAAATTGTAAACCACTATTGTGGGATCACCCTGTACTAAAGTCATGGATGTGCTAAAAAATTCTATCAATGTGCCAAAATAGGTTTTCTATCTACCAAACTACCATACGCACTAAAAAAAAAACCAAATGTGTCATTTTGTAGAATCAACGTGCTAAAAAACCTAATGTGCTAAAACATTCATCAAATGCACTATTTCATGACCCATATGTGCTAAACAACTAGTTGTGCTAAACAAGTCAATCTATGCGCTACTCTATGCTATCAATGCGCTATAAATCTTAAGGCGCTAAAACATCAACTAAATGTGCTAAAAATATTCATCTATCCACTAAACTACTATATGTGTTGAAACAGATACCCAATGCACTATAACAAACCCTAAATGCATTAAAACGCATTAAAAAAATTTTCAAAACTTGAAAAATGCAGGAAAAACAATTTTCAAAATTCACAAAGAGGTTTCTCGAGGTATGTATTGGAGGTCCATACACGGCTGGGTAGTTGTGATGTCGAACTTGCTTGAATTGGTGGGTTTGGTAGGGGATCACCATCTTGCTCAATTTGCTCAAACTTGCTCAGCCACTTCAATTTTCCAAATGCAAATGAATCAAATGAGCTTCTTTTTCTTCACTTTCACCTTTTTTAAGGGGTAATCAAGTGGGATTTAAGTGGGATTATTATTATTTTTAAATTAGGGCTTCAATTAATCAATTAATCAAAGTGGCAAGTTCAATATTAATTTTCGGGAGATAAATCATCTTTGCATCATAAAATTTGAAAATCATCAGAAAAAATGTTAAGAAGTCAAAAAAATTAAAAAACTTCCAAAAATCAAAAATTCTTCGATTTATCTCCTGAGGGGGCATATATTCATCATCACTTGAAAGATCAGCGTCTGGGGCATACATAATTTTTTTTTCAGCACTATTAGCAAATTTTTCTTTGAAGCAATGTGTAAACACATCACTTCAAAGAGGAGAAAAATGTATACACCTAAAATTGGTTTGGAGAACTAATTAATTAAACACAAGTTATTTAATTAATAAACCTTTTAATTTGTCTACTTATAATAAATTCTAAATTTATTTATATAGTTCATTTTCTAATTCTTCTATCTTAAATCATATTCTTCTAATCTTAATTAAATAAACAAATTTAAATAGTTTATTTTATTTAATTATCTTCCTCTTATTAAATTTAAATTCTAAATTTGAATTTAGTCACATGTCTACTAACTTTTTCCACCTTCCACCTCATCATGTGTCTTAACAAATTGAATATTTCAAATATTTAATTTGGGCTTTATCTTCAACAAATTCTAAACAATTCTGGGACACTTGGCTTTCATATTCCATTTATTCTTCCTCACACTTGGAAAATTGTTCTTATGAAGGGAACACTCTCCTTTATTCTATCTAAAATTTTCATCCTCCACCGTTCATCTCTCTAGATAAAATCCAAACTGTTGGTTGCTGCCACCTCAGTTTATGCCTTGGAAAATCTATAAATACAGCCTCATTCTACATCAAAAAGGATCCCAATCATTAGCAATCTTGCTCTGAAGAATTTTTATTTGAGCATTAGAATTTGAGCATTTTAGTATTAGCAATTTAGAATCCATTAGCATAATCATGGCTTCATCATTAGTTGCATCTTAATTCTAGTAGTTTAATTTCAACATTTAGTATCACATCATTATCATAACAACATCACACCATCATTATCATATCAATCATGTAGGAAAGATATTCTTATATTTTCTAACATCTCATTCTTCAGGTTGTCATTCTAAAAGTCATAGTGCACAAACAATCTGAGAGCAATAATGACTTAACAAATCCTTGGAGATAGAGAACAATGAGACACTAATTGATTTATTGCTTTAATTTGAATTGTTATTTGAATCTCTTGATATAATGTTTCATTGGTGTGTTGTTTAGCTTTAAATTTCTTATTCACATTTTTAACATCACACAGTCTACACTTTCATCCTCTTGTGTTATGACATTCTTACAAATCAGATAGATATTAGGAGGCTATCCAACATGCTTATCAAAGGTTTTTTTTTGCTTTTTTTCATTATGCCCATGAGTGGGGAAAATAGAATCATACAGGCCATTTGATATTCTAGAAACACTAAATGCTTGAAAAGAAAACATGCTATTATGGAAAAGGGCAAGGCAATGACCTAAATTGAAATGTTTATATGTAATTTTTAGATTGGAAACAATGCAATTTGTTGATTACACTATGCAACAAAATGAAAGATGAAATGTTGTAAATGCAAATTTGGAATTAAACAATGCATGAAATGAACTAAATTAAGCTAGATTTAGTGAAATGCATTTAACAAAAAGTTAACCTATTGAAACAAATAGTTAATGGCAGTAAACAAAAGTGTAGAAACAAGATTTTCAGTGTTGTAAAAGGCAGTTTTAGAGGCACTAGGACTGATTCACCCAAGGTGGTGAATGATTCCCAGTAGGGTTTCTTTTCAAAAAATTTAAAATTTTTTCAATTCCTTTTTATGCTTTTTATGTTGTATGATGTGTAACCTAAGTGCAAATGCAAATTTCAAATGTTTTTCAATGATTTGAGATGCAAAAATGCAACCTATATGCACTTTCACTAATGCAAATTTTTGAAACCATAGAATACAAATTAACTAATACAAATCCTAGTGCAATGTTAATGCAAGCTAATTCTAGGATGACAATGCACTCCAAATCAGAAATATGATGCTCTAAATGTAGGTTCACCAAAATGTAACTGATGGAAAAGGGGGAGAATGCTATCATATGACTTAAGACATAGAGCATACCCACTTTTCACCAACACTACATTCAAGGATTCCCTAGAGATCTCACCCTAAGAATGGAATAGAGGAAGGATTATGACGATAAGGTATTCTAGGGTAAGAATTCATATTATAAGAGAGGTTCACCACCAAGCTAGGGCTTGGAAAATATAATGAAATGAGAGATAAAATGAAAAACCCTAATATGATGCAAACTATCACTAAGTGACTTGAAAATGCAAGAAGAACAAAGTGTGTGTACCTGGAAATGTGTTGGGGACTACAAATAACTTTGAAAATGTTGAAATTGTTGTCTTTTTGACCTAGTGGGATTCATTCACCATTTTGGGAAAATCAATTCCAATTCTAGATTTCTACACGGGAGAAAGTTTTGGGCAAATGGGTATCCAAATCTACAAGGATGTCAGAAAAACACCTATAGTGGGACTCATTTTCCACCTGTGGCAAATGAGTCTAGTTTGGATTTTCTAGAATTTCAAATCTACTCTCCTCAGTCTGCTCAATCTACTCCTACAGGTGTCTAGATATGTAACTTGATTTTTGGAACTGTAAAGGACTTTTTGTAAATATTTTAACCTTGCAAATGGGGAGAAAAATCCAACAAGCTTGTAACCTAATCTTCAATTATTCTTCATGCTCAAATAAACCTAAATCTACAATCACACAAAGAAAGAGAGAAAAAGTGTTGATTATTAGGGAATAGGGGTTTGTCTTGGTCAAACCCCCTTTAGGTAATTAAACCAAATGACGAAACAATGAAACAAGGACATGAAACATGAAACATATGATATGAAACATGAACAATGATACTTTGAATAGTGTCTTGTAGATGATGTATTGTGAGTCTAAAATCTAACATGAAGTGGCTATGGAGGATATAGATCTTGATATTGGGATGAATGAAGGACAATGCTTGACCTTGGATCTTGGATGCAACATCACAACACTAGCTCAAAAACATGTTTGATGCTTGACATGCTTGACATGATGATGAATATTGAATTGCTACAACAATTGATGATGAAATTTTCCCTTGAATGTCTAAGAAATGATCTTGAATGTTTGACTCTTTCTTGCTTGACTTGATAACATGCAGGCTTATGTTGCTTATTATTTCTTATGTGAAATGAGGATTTTAAAGCTTTTTTATATAGGAAATCCACCTAATAACCCATGTATTTGATCCCAAAAGGCTAACACTAGAGAAATTTGAATTAAAAACCCACTTTTCCTACTTAAAGCCTTAAAAATAGGCCAAATGGAACTCATTCACCATCCTGAGTGAATGAGTCCCACCTGGATGGGACTCATTCACCCAAGGTGGCAAATGGGTCTCATAGAGGCTATTTTCCATGATAAAGTGTCAGGGAGTGAAGATTTTAAGATTTTATATTAATATTGTCAGGTTTTTGATCAAAATATGCCTTGGGATGCACAATATGGGGTCATAATGGCTTATTAAAAGGTCATAAATGCAATAGGTCCCAAAAATTTAATGTGAAAGTGTAAATAAATATGTTTTACAATATTAAATTAAGGAAAAAAAGATTTAATTTAGCTTAGAAGGGCCCAAATCCCATGTGAATGTGTAGAACACATTACAACACTAAATTATGTCCACTTAGTCTACAAGCCCCTTAAATTTAATGTGAATATCTAGATAAATACATTTTACAACATTAAGTTAAGGTAGAGTTAGGTTAATTTAGGTTTAAAAGTGACCAAGACCTAATGTGGATGTGTAAAACACCTCACAACACTAGATCAAGGTGATCTATCAAGTACTATTTGTCATTAATTATTCTTGAATTAAGCAAGGGATACTTTTTTGATGAATCCAGGGGTGTCATTGATGTCATATGTAATGTTGAAGTAAATGTTGTAGGAAGATTTTACACAAAAAATATAATCCTAGTTCATGCATGACACAAATCTATATGATCAACATTGCATTCACACTCCCAACTCACAGATTGTAAACTATCACAATATGAAGATGATAATAGAATTAAATGTTACTCCTTCAATTACAACACTGTTTATTTTAGAAATCAAACCCTTTTCAAGTCATTTTCTCTACCATATATAACCATTGCACTATCCTTTTCTTGATGGTTATCAATTAGTTGCTAAATATAGTAGAGTTTTCTTGCCATTAACTGTCAAATCTTGAAAACAACACTCAAAAAATACTAAGTAACTAGAATGATTGCATTGCAAATGATATGGATTCAGGAAATAACCAAATATTTATCACCTTAATTTTTCCCCGTGGCCATTAATTCTAATGCAGATAGCATACTTCACAAGCTAAGTTTTAAATAACCATTGCAGTGATGCAATTAGGCTACACGTACAAGTTGCCAAGTGAGATGATCAATTCAGAATGAAAATTAAATCTTGGTTGTATCAACAATTAATTTTGATCACATTACTATCCCATCAACTTGATCAATTTCCAGCTCAAATGTCTTACTGACCTTCTATAAATTTCATAGGTACCACAACATTTTGCCATCCTAGAATATCAAACATAGAAAATTCTCAAAGTGATGAAGTGTCTATGAATGATTTCATCGTTATAGGGGAGGTTGAGTTCAGTCCCCTATTTAGGAATTTTCTCAACTAGCTTGAGGTAGATCAGGGTAGCCTATTATTCTAGACTCTCCCATGACTTGGATTCCTTGAGTAGTTAGTCTCCCTCTACAGTTTGGTGAACTCAATGTGAAATATTTTGGTTTTGTTTCATAGTGTTGAAGGAATCTTCTCTCATTTTCTAGGTTTGTTGTAGGTGTGTGTGTTGCAAAGCACATAGCCTTGCAACCCAACCTATGAACCTTAGCAGGTATAGTTAGAGGAATCCCTAAACATTGTGAAGTGAAATATAGATAGGTCACTGTCTGATTGTTGAACCTTTGGGGTATCTTAAGGAAGTCCTTTCAGAGTACACAAACATGACCTCTTTTATGCATCTCCCCATCCCTTCTACATATCCTACAAATGGGTCACCTACTATAACCTTTACATCACATGACCTACCTATGAATGTGAATAGAGAACCTTCTCCTCTGTACATTTTGTCATGTGCCCTTTCTAATTTTAGAAAATTTCTATTTTTAGCAAGCCCGATGTCCTGAAAAAGAAAATTTGAATTTGATAATTTAATCGGGAAAAGGTTCATCATTTAATATTATTAAATTAATTCTTAATATTAAATATGTTTGAAATAAATTATTAAATCAAACAACAAAGATTGCATCAACTTGAGATTCTTGATGAACAACACATTAACACTCTTGAGCATTTCCAAGCTTATGCTAAGAAATTACAATGTAATTATAGTGATAAAGTTATCCCTCACACATTTAGTAAAGGTGACTTAGTCTTGTATGGAAATCAACGAAATATTAATACTGACCCAACTGAAAGAGGAAAATTCAGCTCTAATTGGTTAGGGCCTTACATAATTAATGAAAGCTATGGGTCCAATGCATATACGTTAATATAAATGGATGGTACACCTCTCAAAGACCCTATCAATGTCACACATATGTGCCAATATTATGCCTAATCTCTTTGAAAAGAATGAATGATAAAGTAGTGTTGTTAGAGCTATTGGATTATATTCCATATGCTTTCATATTGCTTCATTCTTGACAAATAGTTCTGCACGTGTCTTCAACTCTAAAGTGATTATTTAATTCACCCTTACATGATTACTTTAGGTTTCATACTATTCAAATTCATCTTGTATGTTGTGTTAGATTAGATCCTTATATGCATTTAATGTTCTTTAATTAGATCATAGGTGCATTTAATTTATCATAACATACTTAATCATAATGTTGCATCTAAAATAAATTGTAATGAGTTTTTGTTAGATCACATCAAGCATGTTAAATCATGGAAGACATTCAATAAATATTCTTGCAAAGGTTATTTAATTAATCACATTAACATTTAACACCCAACACAAATAATAAAACATAAGTGCTCATATATATATCAAAGTTTTGTGTAAATGTCATTAATATATACAATACTACTGAGGCCTATAATCACCAGATCCCTTAGGAGATAGTGGTCACATCTATCTGGTAGTAGTTTGTTGAGAGACGGTGGTGTGTGATCATGATTTTGGTCCATTGAATGTACTAAGAGAAAACTGTAAACCCCAAATTTTCCCAAGGGCCTCTTGATGTTCTACTGCTATTTGATCTCTCTTTGCCTATAGCTTGGCTACCTCTACCTCCATTCTCTCAAACTCTACTAGGGTCTAGCATGACTGTGCCTTTGGGGTGCATCGGTTCGATGGACACACCTCCTCAAACTCTTGTATGCTGCTTGGAATCTAACATATGGTCTGAATGACTCTGGGTCCTAATCCACAATGGGTGGGGGCACATAGTCTGAGTCTGCATGGCCTCCTTGTTGACTGATGGGGGCATTATCTCTACAACCACCTATCAATAGAGATCTCGAAGGTCTCTCGTAGATTCTACAAGAGAGAAACAATAAATAATTAGTACACATCATGATATATATATATAATAAGCACAAATATTATATAACAATAAACAAAATATCATCACCTATATCCCTAACATGCTATGTAAACTCAGTCTGGTCGCGTGTAGGGACATGGAGGATGTGCTAGCCTCTCCATGACTATGGGTATCGATGCCTACTACAGTTGTTGCTCATGATCTAGTCATACGAATGGGAGATAAATCTCCCCACTCATGTCCTGATGGATCCTCTTCTGCTACCTCATCACTCTCACTCATGGAATGCTCCTCCTCATCATCCTCCTCATCTTCTATGTCCTAGCTAATATAGTCAGGATTTGCATCTTGATCATACTCCTCATCTATGAAATTTGTAAATATGTCTATTGCCCTATGGCGTGTCTCCTCGAACCTATCATCTACATCATCCCCCTCATTTGGAAAGGTCCTACATCACCTATCAGCTCCTCCATCAAAAATATGGGAGCTGGTCATGATACTATCCACCACTCCTCGTAGTCATCTTTGGCATCAACATCATCTATGTTAAAGACTGAAGGCATATCATGATCTGAGTACCCAAAGTCATTGAAAATAACATCCTCTATAGTGAACCGTACTGTATCACCATGTCTTCAAGCATTCCACACTAATCTCTTGAAGAAGGGTCATGCCCTGGGTGTTATTTGCATCTGTTCAAACCATTGCATGACCCAATTGTAGTAGAAGGGATGTACTATGTAATTATGTTTTCCAATAAAAAATTCTCCAGGTTGTAATCTCCTCATCTACCAAGTGTTATTTGGCCATTGAAGCACAAGATTATAAGGTCTTCAGGGGATCTTTTCCTCCAATTAGTCAAATCACACTCTCTAAAAGTGTAAATCAACATACTACCAAAACTGCCATAGAGGATAGCTAAAGGCATGAGGATACCCCAAGGTTGTTGGACATGGGAAGCTGGTAGGTCTAGTACAAGTGATATGCTCAAGGTACCAAACTTGTAGAAGCGTATAATGTACCATACTGTCCACTTCCCAATAGAAAAATTGACCAAGATCATAATAGAAGTGAGCTAGAAAACAACACCCCCAGGTGTATACTGTGTGCTGCTCTGTCATCCCTCATATCAAGTGTACTAGTCCTCCCTCTAGGTGTGCTCCTCAACTATCTGGGATGAGTACTAATGCAAATTTAAGCATCATAATCCATCTAACTAATGGGACTTGTGAATATAATAACATCAATAGATCAATTTGTTCCCTCACCCTCTCATCATGTACTAGTCCACAAAGAAAATACTACATGTCATTTTTCATCTCACGAAATGATTGCTCTGCTAGGAAACATACTCGCTCACCCTAAATGGGAACTTAGAGTATGTGGTGTATGTCCTCCAGTGTGATAGTCATCTCTCCAATGGGTAGATGGAATGTACAAGTGTCAACATCCTAGCACTCTACTAGTGCCATTAGCATCGCATCATGGTACCTCATGGGGGGCATGAGGTATGTCTAGTATAATCCTATAGTCTGAAGCAACATTGTATCCTCCATTGAAAGAGTGGGGGCTAAATCTCTTAGAAAATTGATCTGTCTACAACCTAGATGTTGATTCGATGTGGTTTGATTGCTACCTTGATTCCACCTCTGTAAAAGCAAGTGGAATCAAGGGGGGCATACATCTACCCTTGAATGTGATCTCTAGATAGAGGTTTGATAAGAGGATTTTTGGACACTTAATGGATTCATGTTGTAGGATGTGGTTCCTAACATTGTGGTTTTGCAGATAAGCTACAGCGGGAGCTTCATTCTCTTGTATCATGATTGAACTTTTATGTATATCATTTTATGAAACAAAGGTCATCATTGGATTCATTTAGCTTACATATGCATGTAGAGTCATATGGGTGCTAAAGTGGGGGCTAAATGTAGTGTATAAAATTGTGCACTCTTGAAAAAAAAGGAAATTCCACACTTAATTTGGACTTATTTTGGCACCCTTACATTAATTACCCCTTAAAATCACCATTTATAGGCCCCTAAGACCCATTATTTAAATCTCAAGGCTCATTTCACTCAAAAATCATATAAAATCATCCAAATATCGAAAACCAACCTTAAAAAGCTAAGGTGGGAATCATTTTCCACCTTGGGCGAATGAGTCCCCTTAGGCGGGACCCATTTGCCAAGTGTGGCGAATGAGTCACATTTGGAGTCTTTTTCAAATTTGAGTAGGAATTTATCAATTTAATTCAAGTTTTTGGTGAATGTCGGCCTTTGAGATCTAAATAATAGTCAATTAGGTGTTAATGCCTATAAAAGTAACCTTCTAAGTCATTTTTCATAATTTAAGCAATCCAAGCATACTCTAAGCACTTTGAGCAAGAGTTTTCAAAAGTCTAGCATTAAGCAATCTTTCACAAGAGCATTCTAATTCCATAAGAAAGTAAAATTGAAGCATTGGAAGAGAATTAAAGAATTTTGTAGGTCTTCAAGCTCACTTTCAATCAAGATCTAGCATTGCTAAGGGTTGATGATGGATTCCTATGGTGAATCATGATGGATTCTAGGTTGGGGAGATGTAACTAGCCATCAAGCCAAGCCTAAAGACTTATTTCCTAAGTGATTCCATCTTCCATTGTCACTCTACATTCAGCCTAAGGAAGGTACCAGTTTCATTAGAGTTCATTTTGGGTGATTGGAGATCATCACAAGTGAGTTATTCATCTTTCATTTCCATCATTGCATCATATTCTTACACATTAGAATAGGATTGCATCACATTTCATATTTCCAAGTCTTAGACACACTTGAGGCTAGTGTTTTATGCACATTTCATCATTCTTATTAGTGTTTAATTACCAAACAAGGGGTTTTACCAAGGAAAACCTCCCCATTAGAAAATCAAGTCAAATTCTATTTTGAAGGTTATTTTCATAGATTCGGATCCAAAACTCAGGTTGGGAGGAAAGAGCAGGTGTTGGGGTGCGTATCATAGTTTTCAATTTTTGAAAAATTGGAACGAGACTGATTCACCAATAGTGGCAAATGAGTCCCACTATAGTTTTTTATTAGATTTGTTTGCAGATTTCGATACCCTTTTCCTAAAACAAACTTGCATATAGAAACACTAATCTGGGACTAATTCACCTAGATTGGTGAATGAGTCCTAGTTAGTCAAAAAGTCATAATTTCTAGAATTTCAGAACCATTTCTAGTTACTCCAAGGTTTCCAGGTGCACACTTCCAGTTTCATAACTTTTTTTAATGCATTTTATTCATTTTTCTAGGTCATTTACATTTGTTTTCATATCACACTATGTTTTTCATTGCATTATCTTTTCCAAGTTTACACTTGGTGGTGAACCCCTCATTTCATCTCATTCAATCCCTAAGATAACCCTTTTGCTAGATTTCAATCTCCTTTGCATTGGAATCTCAAGGGTTTGTTCTAGAGTGAAAGGTTGAAAATAACCTCTCGACATCATACTTTTATACTAATATGTAGGTACATGGTAAAGGTGTATGAGCTCTCCTAGGGTTTTGTGGTGTCTGCAATCACTCTTGGACCCTCTTGCATCATACTGCGCTTACTGCACAAGAAAATCCTCTTTTCCTATGTGTATGACCACATTTAGTGTAGTTTTTGTGTTTTAATATGCCTTGAACTAGCTTTAACCCAACAATTCATGCTGGTGTTAGCATTTCGTCAACTTTTCTCAATGGCTCCTCCTCCAAACAAACAACCCCATGATTTTATTCCAAAAGTATTTTATGAGGTAAGTGTTCTAACTCCCCAGTTATTGTGGTTTTTCCTTTACTAGATTTTGATTCTTCTTTTCAATGGCTTGAGCAACATACCCTTGTTGGATATTTTGTTAAGAGGAATCCCCTTGAAGGTGTGCTTAAGGAGTGGGTTAGCAAGGCTTGGGTCCCTCGTGGGGTCCGCCTTGATATAGTCCAAAATTTAACAAAGGTTTTTTTTGTTTTGCTTTGCAAAGGTCAATCATGTCTAGGCTATCTTAGCCCATGGTCCCTGGTATGTCAGGTATTTTTTGTTGGTTTTCTAGGAATGGACCTAGGATTTTGTTGTCTCGGATGACACCAAGTTGTGGGTACTTGCCTGGATTGGGTTTCTTGGTTTACCCTTACCTTGTGTTCCTTTTTTGAATCATATTGCATCATCTTTGGGGAGAGTTATTTGCATTGATCCAAATAGGTTCTTTCAGGTCCAACCCTAGAAAAGGGTGTGTGGATGTGGACCTTTCCAAAGATTTGAAAGACTCCATTGATATCCAAACTAGAGCAGAAGGTCACTTATTTTAATCTACCCAACACGTGTTATAGTTGTCAGTCCACAGACCACAAGATCAAGGACTACCTTTTGCCAGTTCCTTGTACACCTTCTCAGCCATGAGATGCTGAAAAACCTCATCCTACTAATGCTTCTACTGCCAAACTTGATGAAAAATGGACTATGGTTATGAACTGCAAAAATAAGTCCATTGGTTATGGGTTGGACCTCAATGCATCTGAACCATCGAAAGTTGTTTCAAACCCTTTAGTGAAGGGGAAGGAAGCTCCTGTTGAGGTTGATAATGTTTCATTGCAGCCTAGGACAAAGGAAATGCCTCAGCCTGCTACTATCGTGATAACACAATAAAATTTTTCTCCTCCCATGTGGGAAGCTCAAAGGTGATCTCATAGTCCTCCACCAAGGGAAGAAGAGGAATATGTGCAAGAAAAGAAGAGATTTTCCTCTCCTATCCAAATTGTGTCAGTTCCACCAAATTTTTTGCAGAATCATTTGTCTTCTCTGAATGAAGAGGAACCAGACTCCGATGATATGGAGGAGTTTCATTCATGAATTTCCTCTCATGGAATTTATGAGGTCTGGCAGACCTCTCCAGAAAGTATTCCATTAGGGATACCTTGAGTAATTATTCTAGTATTAAAGTGCTTTGTCTCAAAGAAGTAACAATTTATGGTTTTCTACTTGCTTCAACTTGTTGCTCTATTTGGCGAACTAGTAAAATGTTTTGCACTACTCATGATGTTGGGTGTGGTGGAGCTATCACCCTTTTTTCCCCATAGTGGCATTCTTGTGTGGTTGAACACGGGTCTGATCCCACTCATCGGCTCATTTGGATCATTCTCAAGATTGATAATCATTCCTTTGGGATTATTAATGTTTATGCTTCTAATGATGTTTTGGAACACTCTTTGCTTTGGCGTTGGATTGCTAATTCATTGCCAATTGCTACCTAGTCACTATGTGGGGATTTAAATATGGTTGAGATGGCATATGAAAAAGATGGAACCCTTCCATTCAGATGGGTAGCTAGTGAAAGGGAGGCGTGGTTTTACATGTGCAATAAATTGGGGCTCTTTGATCCCAATATTGGTCGCCACCATTCTCATTCTCTCTAACACACTTGGTGTAATTACAGGGTTGGTTCTAACAGAATATTTAAGTGCCTTGATCATGACATGATCTTAGCTTAATATTTTTTCTCTTTTGATAGTTCTTCTCTCTCGGTTAAGCCATTAGTGGATGTGACTTTGTTAGAACACTTCCCCATTTCTTTTTGAATTTAATGGGAGACTCGATAGCCTCACATGTATAAAAATCAATTATTTTTTAACACGTCTTTAGTCTGCCACAAGCCTACCCTAGCCCACATTCATAGAGTTTGGAATTTGGAGTGTAGGCCAACTAATCATGCAAGCTAAATTACTTGGTGGAATGATGCTATCACTTGCATGGCTAGATTTATGTGCATTTATGGGTGTTAGCTAGCTATCTTTCACTGGCAGTCTTATGAGACTACTACTGCTGACCTATGCTAACCTAATGAGGCTTTCTTGGCCAACCCTTTTTCCCCATCATTGAAAGTTAGGGTGGCAGAATTAAGGCACAAAAATCAAGTTGCAGACAATTATGTTGCCAGAGGTGTGCAAATTAAAGCTTGGTTGCATTAGCTAGAAATTGGTGATTGTGCCTCTAAAGAGTTTTTTTGGCTCTATGTGCTAGGCACTCATCCCTAGGAATTAAAAAAATTAAAGATGGTGTTTAGGTGCTCTCTAAAATTCCTAACATTTTCTAGGCCTTTGTGCGTCATTATGAGTAGGTTTTCACTATATAGGAACCCACGCCTGTGCGACAACAAGCCCTTTAGGATTTCCTTGCTGTTGTGCCAAATAGGCTTTCCTTAATCTAGAGAAATTTTTGTGATCAATTGTTAACAACTGATTACCTCAAGGAAGTTGTTCACCCCACGACTGATGACAAAGCCTCGAGGATTGATGGTTTCCCTTGTGAGTTTTACAAGGCCCTTTGGGACTGTGTTGGGAAAGATCTCTATCATGTTTATTGAGAGGCTTTTCATGCTAATTCTCTAGGTAACTTAATAAACAAAGACAATATGAATTCACACCTAAATATGGAGATCCTGAGGACATTTGCAACTAGAGGCCTATCATGGTTCTCAATGTCTTCTACAAAATCATCACCAAGGCTTTGACTCTGAAGATTCGCCATCTTTTACCTCAGATTGTACACCTAGAGGAAACACGGTTTATCAAATCTAGGTTTATTTTGGATAATAATATTATTGTTTGGGAGGGCATGGAATGGGCCAAGTGCTCAAACCAGAAAGCCATTCTTGTCAAAATTAATTTTTCCAAGGCCCATGACCGCATTAAATGGCCTTTTATTCTTGCTATGTTGGAAGCTTTGGATTTTGGGCCTAATTTCATTCAAGCTGTTTGAATGCTTTTTTGGATGCCTCTACTTGTATCATCATTAATGGCCATCAATTTTATGCCTTTGGACTCTTTCGTTCCATTCATAAAGGGTGCCCACTTGGCCCCTCCTTGTATGTGCTTGTTGTTGAAGGATTTGGCTAGCTTTTGGCCAATGCGGTTTCCCAGCAGTGTGTCAAGGGAATTTTGCTACCTACCTCTTAGGCTCAGCTAGTTAATGGCCATTTTGTTGATGAATCTTTTCTCTCTCCTAGAGGAAGAAGAAAAAATTGTGCTATAGACAATCTGTTTTTCCCACTCCTCCTTGGTTTCAGCAGTATGGTTGGAAGTGGATTGGGCTAGGAGAAAATTTTTCCATTCCTGGGCATTCCCTTTGCTTTCTAGGTGTCCCCAACTAAGCTATGGCAAGTTGTTCTTTCTAGAGTCAAGCAAAAGCTTGCTTTCTAGATTACTAAGCCCCTCTCATTGGTAGGGAAATTCCAGGTGTGCTCCAAAGTTCTTGTAGCTACCCATGTTTATTATTCTTCTTGTTGGGCCCCATCAAAGGCCACCTATGACAAGCTTGAAAAATTGCTCCAGGATTTTCTCTGGGCCTCTTTTGAATCCCATAGGGGGTTTCACTATGTTGCATGGGAATTTTGTTGCCTTCCTAGAGATTCTAGAGGGTTTGGGTCGCTCTCCACTCAATGGCAAGGGATTTCCTTGTTGGAAAGACACACTGCACATGTCATCTGGCATTGTCATTGATGGAAACCCTAGTTAGTGATAAGATCCACATGCTAGTATTTGTTCGTACTAGAAGTTAGATTGAAGCTAAGTGATTAACTGTCAAGTTAGAATAGAGCATCTGACAGAATTGTGTTCATCAATTCATATGCAATTTTTGTTTATCATCTTGAGTTGTGGATCTTAGGGAAGATTCTTTGATGTATGATCCATGTTATCCTTGAATCTTGGAGCCTCGTATCGATTGGTGTGCAAGTTAGAAGATTTAGTTGATTAATTTTTTGTTTAACGGTGCAAAAAGGATGACTTGGTGAATGTAGTGTGTTACGAATGTTCGAGGCGAAGTTGTTTAAGGTATTTTTGTGTTTTAGGATTTTGTTTTGGGTCATCACTATGTTGCGACCGACTTTGGTTGGTGCACATTGAGGATTATTTGTGGATTGATTTGATGATTGGTAAATATCTTATGCTTTGTTGAAGTTGACATATGGTGGATTAAATCTTTAGTTGCAGATATATATAAGCAATCATTTACACCATTTTGTAATGTGATAGTGTGTGTGTAAAGTATGTTGTGAAAGTTAGAAGGATTGTAGTTTGACTATGCATATTTTCACTTGTGCATAAAAGGATTTGAGATGTGAGTTATCGCAGGCAGAGAAGAAGAGCAGAATTAGACAGAAGGTCAAGAATGTGACTGATGAGCCTAACCGGAACTGTAATTAGGCATTAGCAGATGCTACTTTATTAGTTGAAATCTTCTAGATGTAATCCAAATCTTTTGTAAGATGAGTCTTCCATTTTATATCTGAGCAGTGAGCTCTAGGCAGTGTGTCTTACTGCATGCACATTCCCCATTTTGTAAACACTTATATTTGAGTACTCAAATTATGGATTGACCTCCACCATGGTTTTTCCCCTAACAGGGTTTCCACATAAAAATCCTTGTGTTATGATGATGTGGTTGATTGCTTAATGTGCTTGCATACTTCTTTTGGTTCAATGTTGTAAATGGTTTAAAGATCAGGTTAACAAAGTTAAATTTTGCAAAACACTAATTAACCACCCCTCTTAGTGTTCCTTGATTCCAACATGCCTTGTGTGTAAAATGGATAATCTGTGCCCTTACTAGTGATGAGGCCTAGAAAATTCTTCTCAGGCATTATATTTAGTCAGGATTTCCTATTCATAGACCTACCTAGAAGGCGATTAGCTTTCAAACCCTTTTGGTTATGAAGGAACCAATCCAAATTGTGGGGACTTTTGTGGTGAAAAGCATTTGGAGAGCCTGGGAGGCAGTCAAGCCCTAGCTCTGTTGTGCTAGCTTTGGTTTTTGTGATGGGCTTTCTCTCAACCAAAAGAATGTTTGGTGGTCACCTCTTTTTTTAGCAATGGTCATCCATTGGCTAAGTATCCTTGCCTTAAAGTTCTCATATTCCAAAAAAAGGGTATCCAGACCCTGCAACAAATTTTCATAGACCCACAATGCGTATCATGCAGTTGGAAGAATTGTGTGCCCTGTACAGGCTTCATAACTAAGACCATGCAACTTTTGATGGTTTGGTGAATGTTATTCCTGTTGAAATGCTTCATAAGGTTGGAATTCATGGGTCCAAGCCCTGGTGGAAGGACTAGAAGTGGTACTTAGACACCCCTTTTAGGAATTACAAGCCTAGACTTGGTTACAAGTGGCTTTCACCACATTTTCCTATGATTCAAAGTTTGAACCAAAGGTGGCTTCTTCAATCTCCTGCTCATGTCTAGTGTAAAAGATTTGCTACCACTTGGTCTGCAAGTGTTGAGCAAAAAATTTCCCACTTTTCTTGGTGTATTCTTTTCCAAGGCTTGCCCGTGGGTTCTCGACTTGTTCACCTAGGGGTCTAGGACCCTCGTTGCCCTTTTTGTAGGAAGCTAAGAATTTTAAGCATATTTTCTGGTTTTTCCCTAGAGCTCAACAATTTTGGACTTGGATTCATGACTTCTTTTGGTCCTTTAGGCCGAAGCCTTTCTCCTTGCATATGATTCTATTGGGAGACTCACCCAGACTTCTTGCTAAGTATACCCAACTTTGGCACACTTTAAGGGTGGAAATCCTCTTCAATATTTGGAAAGAGAGAAATGCCTACACATTTTCTCATTCTCAAATGGATATTAATGTTTCTTGATATGCTAAAGCTATTATTTGTTCTAATGTGCTATTGTAGATGTAGGTGCAGGCTAATAAAGTTGCTCTTGAAGTTTCTCACCTGCAAGTGCTTCTATACCACTAAGGTATTGCCCTATGTACTATTGCTCGGGTGTCTACTTTTCCCACCTCCTCCCACAACCGGTTGCCTTCTTAGGGCCAATAGCGGAGTGGTTCTACGTGTCCCCACTCTTAGCCTCCTCTTTAGCGAGATTCTCGCCCTCCTTGGCAAACCCGTTCTCCACCGCAGGCTAGCCAAGGGTGGCCCTTTGGTGGTACTTCAGGGAGTGGCGGTGGCAGTTCTGAGTGGCCCTCTAATGACACTCCTATCTCTAGCTTTGGTTGGTTAGACTCTAGAAAAATATTTCTACAGCTTGCTCTTGCAATCTCGCCTCGACACGAAGAAGATAAAGAAAAAGATAAAGAAACTAATGATGGTTGGGATCCTCCTCCTGATGTCACTCCAGACCTTGCTAATGTATGGGGGAAGAAATTAGATGACAGAGTCTCTCCTGGCTCTACTAGCACTACTCTAGTAGCTTAATGGCATTTTTTATATATGTTTGTAATCATGGACTTTTGGGCTTAGTCCATGCAACTAGTTTTTTGGCTTTTCTAGGCTTTGCCCATGTGACTCTCGGGGTGTGCCTTATTACCACCCATATTTTTTGTGAACATGTAACTTTATCTTATTTTTTAATATAGATAGCTTCCTATTAATGAAAAAAAAAATAGCCTCTCTCCTTTTAGGTCCTAAACCCTATAAAAAAAGCAGAGAGCCCCCTATTTTCTTCTATGGGAAGTTGACATACTAGAATGATTTTCTCATTATATAGTGGGAAGCCGACACATTGGCATGAATTTCTCACCAAACCACTTATGTGGGAAAAATCACCCTATAGACGACCTGATGTTCTATGGCCCCAAAGTGAGCACATCTTTTGATCCACCTCATTTAATTTCTATTCATTATTGACATCGCATGATTGTGTATCTTGTTTTGCTGCATATTATACATCTTGTGTGTGTCCTTTTGTGCTCATTTTGGTTTGATTTAGGATATTGGATCCTAGGGGATTGATCGTTTCCTTGATCTTTGTCATCCTTTGTCATCCGTTGGAAAAATAAAAGATTAAATTCTTCACTCCTCGACATTCTAGTTGGAAAAATAGCCCTTGTGGGACCCATTCACCACTTTGGTGAATGAATCCCATCCAGGTGGGACTCATTCACCTAGGATGGAAAATGAGTCCCATTTAACCTATTTTCAATGCTTTGAGTGAGAAAAATGGGTTTTTAATTCAAATTTCTTTAATATCAACCTTGGGAATCAAATTAATGGTCATTTGAGTGGCTTGTGTATATAAGATTCAAGCCTTCAAATCCTCATTACACATAAGAATAACAAGAAACATCATACCTTCATGTCATCAAGTCAAGAATTCATGAGCTAAACACTTCAAGTCTTCACAAGGTAATCAAGGTAGCTTCCAAGATAAGTCCTAAGGCATTCAAGAGAAATATTCTTCCTCAATTGTTGTAGCAATTTGAGATCCATCATCATAGCAATATTCTAATTGAATTATTTCATGTTCATGCAACATTATCTTATTTCATCATTTTGGTTTAATTACCTAAAAGGGGTTTGACCAAGGCAAACCCCTATTCCCTAACCCCACAACATTTTCCCCCCTTCTTGTGTGTGATTTGCAAGGCTAGTTTGTAGATTTTCCAAGAACCAAAGGTGAAAAAAAAGTTGTCAAATCCCTAAAAGTTGTCAAAGTTTTCATCAAGCCTTGGAGAAGATGTGGTATTTTGTAGTTTCGGATATGGAGACTAGTGAGGAAGAGCAGAGCAGACTGAGAGCGACAAGATCTAGTTCAAAATTTCCAAAAAAGAAGTGGATTGATTTTCCACTATTGGTGAATGAGTCCCACTGTATAGGCCTAACAGAGGTTTTTTCATATTTAGATACCCTTTTGGCTAAAACTTGTTCTGGAGCATTTTCCTTGAACTGGACTAATTCACCCAGATTGGCAAATGAGTCCTAGTCAACATTAACATCAAAAAATTTAGTGATCCAGACCTCCATTATGCCTTCTTTAGTCTCCCAAGTGCACACTTTCAATCTCATAGCTTTTTACTACTTTTTTTCATCTTTCTAGGTCATTTAGCATTTTTTTCCATATCACATTATGTTTTTCATTACATTTTCTTTTCCAAGTTTACACTTGGTGGTGAACCCCTCATTTCATCTCATTCAATCCCTAGGACAACCCCTTTTCCAAATTTCAATATCCTTTGCATTGAAATCTCAAGGGTTTGTTCTTGAGTGAAAGATTGAAAATAACCTCTCTCCTTTTAGGTCGTAAACCCTAGAAGTGAAAGAGCCCACCCTATTTTCTTCATCTAAGCTATAGGGTTTGGCATCCCTTATTACTTGTTTTGGAAATTTGGATTGAGTTTGTGCTTGTTTCTCTATTTATAGGTAGTGGCTCTCCTGCAAAGGATGATAAACCATTATAGGAATAATTTCTAAGGCTAGAAAACCAAGGAGATTTCGACTCAAATACAGTGGTTCTAAGGGTCTACAGGCGTGACTTCACACAAAAGTTGCATTGGTGCCAGAAGATGGATTTATGTGAATTATTTGGTTGAGTTATTTGATAGGGTTTGTGTTTTTGGAGTGCTTCGAATTTGGTATAGTTTTAGATTGCTGTTTTTATCAGTTTGGTAGTTGTTTTATCATATTTCATTCATGTATTTTTTTTCCTAGACTCTATTTAGAGTGCTGGTGATTTTGTAATTAAAAATACAGTGTTTTAGTTGTAATTTGTGGGTTTGTTTGACCATTTTCATTGTGCAAATCACAATATAGTTTGGATTTTTTTAATACTGTAATGAATAGAAAATTAATGATTTAAACTTGTAATACTAGCAGCAAGTCATGATTTTTCCTTTGGCACAATATTTTATGTTAAAAATCAGGAAAATGGTTGATTTTTCATTGCACTCGATTTCCCCTTTTGAGAGTTTTTGAGAAAATATTTGATGGAAGATTTAAAATGTTCACAAGGGATATTGCAGTGGTATTGGATCTATGATCTTGCCATCTTGATGGTTTAATATTTTCTATGCATCCAAGTGACAAGGAAAAGAGGTATTTGTAACAAGAGAAGCAGAAGGAAATTGCTTCAAATTCTCAGCCAGAAGGAAGTGTAGTTGTGTCTTCGAGGGACAAGACAATGGTTGATGCAAATGAAATGCATAAGAAATTTCTTCAATAACTACAAAGGAGTCAAACATTAACTGCTGATATTCTTGCTCAGACAAGAGAGATGATGAGGCTATTGGCTAAGAAAATACAAAACCCAACAACACCTAAAGACAAGTGTAGCACTTCTAAGTCACAATAGAGCAATATAAAACCCTCAAAATCAGCTTTCTTACCTAAAGGTGTTTCTAAAACAACTAATATAACCCCTAATCCCATAGAGGAGTTGGATAAAGAGCTTACAACAATTAGAGTTTCTTATGTGAATCAGGATGAAGGGTTTAAAAGTGTACTCTTATACAATGACTATGTCTCTCAAATGCAAAGTTTGATGGTAGTAAGGGGTTATAAGGACCACCATGATTATAGTGGAGGATAAATTAAGAGAAAAATAAATAAAATTTCAGCCCCTACCTTTGATGAAACTGATAAACTTTCAGCCAAAGCATGGTTACAAAAATTGCAAACTATTTCACACTCAGTCCAATGAGGGAGCATGATTCCATACAATATGCAACCTTGCACTTGGTGGGAGCCACCTATGATTGGTGGTACGATGGAATGACTACTCAAGGTCATGATAAGGTAACCTCTTTTGATGATTTCATTTAAACGTTAATTGATAGATTTGAGCTTAAAGATCAAGAGGATTATTTTAAGGAATTATCTAGTTTGAAACAAACAAGTTCCATAAATGAGTATGTTGAAAATTTCAAGAGGTTACTATTATGGTAATGAGTATGTCTAAAAAATGAATCATATACCTTTTCTTGGAAGGTATTGAAGAACTTGTTAAGGGACTTGTTAAGGCTTTCTCACCCACCACCTTGTAGGAAGCAATAAAAAAAAGTTTGCAGCTTGAAGTCTCCATGCCCAAGAAAGTGAGTGTCCACCAAACTAAACCTCAAATCTCATGGCAGCACAAAGGGAATTTTCAAAAAAATACCCCCATAGTTCCCCCACAAAATAATGTTCCAAAATTAGTTGGAAAGAGGATGGATGATGTGAAAAAATTTGAACTTCAAAGGAAGAAGCTTTGTTTTACCTATAGGGCACCATGGTATAAAGAGCATAGATGTTTGGGAAAGGGACAAGTACATTTTATTGAGGTGATTTCATATTTAGATACAAATGATAATGAGGATTTCCATGACTTCAAAGAGGTGGCAGAGTCAAAGGGAGAAAAATAAAATATTAAGGGAGGTACTATAGTAGCCCTATCAGGAGCACCTAGGTATAATCTTTTCAGAGTTTGAGGAGTTATAATTGGACAAAGGACAACCATTCTCATAGATAGTCATAAAAAACATAACTTTATAAATGAGGGTTATGTGTCAAAGAGAGGGTTGAAGATTGAAGACTTAGAAGGTTTTAGTGTTAATGTTGCTGATGGTTTTACTATACCATGCACTTGAATGGTTTGGCAACTCAAAATAACCTTGAATGAATATGAGGTATGTGATGAATTTTATGTGGTTGGAATAGAGGAAACTAATGTTGTATTGGGTGTTCAATGCTTGCATTCTATTGGAGGATACTATACAAACCACCAAACCATGGAGTTCAAGTTCCAAGCCAATGTTAAAAAGATTGTGTTAAGAGACATTTCAAGTGGAGCACCTAGAGTGGTTTCAACGAAGAGGATGGAAAGGAATTTTAGAAGGGGACAATTAGCTTGGGTTGTATCAATCTTGATCCATACAACCAACTCTTCTAAGAAGAAAGGTAAAAGTCATTTTGAAATTTGGTCCATTCTTGATAAGCATAGTCTTATTTTCAATTATTTGCCTTCTGGGTTACCACTAGATAAAGGGTTAGAACATGTCATTGATTAGAGCAAGGTTCCAAACTTGTGATTAATACTCACTACCATCAAGAAAGGTGTTATAAGTAGGATATAGAAAAAACCATCCAAAAGCTTCTTGATTTAGGTTTTCATAAGGCCTAGTTCAAGTCCATTAGCCTCTTATGTAGTCCTGATAAAAAAGAAGAATGGAAAAATGAGAATGTGCATAGATTAAGCAAGAAAATAATTAAGAATAGGCATACCATACCAAGGATATATGACCTTATTGATGAGTTACATGGGGTGGTTTACTTCTCTAAAATAGATCTAAGATTAGGTTACCATTAAATTTGTATGAGGAAAAAAGATGTAGAGAAGACTGCTTTGTGTTGCCACTATGGCTATTTTGAGTTTCTTGTCATGAAATTTTACCTCACAAATGCATTGGAAATTTTCAAATCTACAATGAATAATTTTTTTAGTAGGAATCTCAGAAAAAAAAATTTAGTGTTCTTTGATGATATCTTGATTTACAGTAAAACTTGGAAGGAGCATCTAGAACACTTGGATACAATTTTGGGTATTTTGGAGTAGAAATTATTTTATGCTAATTTGTCTAAATGTGAATTTTATATGACTAATTTTTTTTATTTGGGACACATCATAAGCTCACAGGGAGGCAGGTTGACCTGCATATGATATAGGCTATAATAGATTTTCCACCACCCACTAATCTTACTAAGTTGAGAGGGTTCTTTGGGTTATTCAACTACTATAGAATATATGTAAAAGGTTCTCTCAGCTTGCTGCCACCTTGAATAATTTGACTAAGAAGGGAGCCTTTTTTTGGATGGAAGAAGCTCAAGGTACGCTTGAGACACTTAAAAAGGTAATGAGCTCCTGCCCAGTGCTTGCAATTCTTGATTTCTCTCTTCCATTCGTTGTCGAATGTGATAATTATGGGGAAGGTATTGGGGTTGTTATAACTCAAAGTGGAAATCCTATAGCATTTGAAAGTAGAAAACTAAATCCTTTGAAAAAGGGGTATTTTATTTATGACAAAGAAATGTTGGCAATTATGCATGCTCTAGACAAGTTCAAATAATATCTAGTTTTTGGTAAGTTTATGGTTAATACTAATCATAATAGTCTAAAATTATTTTTGAATAAAAAGTATTTGAATGATCACTAACATAAATAGTTGAGTAAACTACATGCTTATGATTTTGAGATTGAATATGTAAAAGGAAAGAAAAATGTAGTTGCTAATGCACTTTCTAGGAAGAATTCCTTATGATCTCTTTCTACTATCATTGCTAATTGGAAAGTAAATATAACTTCAAAATATGCTAATGATTCATTTATACTAACATTTTGGATGGGAAGATGGAAGATGACAGGTATACCATTGTAAATGGTTTAATCTTTTACAAGGACAAGGTATACTTGGTACCGGGTTCTAAGATCAAGGAGAAGATAATAAAGGCCTTCCATGATACTCTTTTGGTTGGTCACCAAGGGTATTATTATAAATATAAACAAGATTGAGAAAGGTTTGTATGGAAGGGAATGAAAGATAATATCCTCACTCATATCAAGGAATGCATGGTATGTCAACAAAACAAGGGTGAGTAGATTTTTCCAGTAGGTTTGTTTTAGCCACTCTCAATTCTTGAGCACAAGTGGGAAAGCATATCAATGGAATTTATCATTGGTTTGCATAAAGCTCAAGGTACATATTGAATATTTGTGGTGGTAGATAGGTTGACAAAGTATGCACATTTCTTTCCCATCACTTCTAAATTTAAGGCACCTCAAGAAGTAGATTTATTTTTTAGAGAAATTTTTTAGATTACATGGGTTGCCTAGGAACATTGTTAGTAATAGAGATAGCTGATTTATTAGCTCTTTTTGGAAGGAATTATTTCATTTTACAGGTACCAAACTTAATCTTAGCACAAGCTATCATCCACAAATGGATGGAAAAACAAAAAATGTCAATAAGTGGATAGAGGGGTATTTGAGAAATTATGTTTGAAATCAGTAAGGTGCTTGGGTGAAGTGGTTACACATAGGAGAGTACTGAACTACAACAAATCTCATCATATGTCTATTGGAATGTCTCCCTCCTGTGCTCTCTATGGCTATGATGCTCTTTTTTTTTTTCTAGATAGTAGAGTCCCTATGACAAGCATGACTTTATCCAACAAAGCTAAGAGATTTTAAGTTCTCTTAAGTATAATTTGGTTTATGCTCAAAATCAATAAAAAATATATGAAGATAAGAAGAGAACTGAGAGATTTTTTGAAGTGGGTGATTATGTTGTATCCATACAATCAAATTTCCTTGAAGAGGAGTGGAGTAGAGAATCTCAAACCCAAATTTTATGGGCCCTACAAAGTCACCAGGATAGTTGGGGATGTTGCATATGAGTTGAAGCTGCCACCAGGTTGCAAGACACACAATATTCTCTATGTCTCATGTTTGAAGAATGTTGTAGGATGACAATTTGTGACTTATCCTATTATGCCACCTCTTGATGATGAGGGGAGACTGATCTTAGTACCTGAGGATATTGGAAACAAGAGAGAAGTTAAGAAATAGAAGCATCATTGAACACTTGGTCATATGGAAGGATTTTCCTATTGAGGATGCAACATGGGAAGGTTTAGAGGTTCTTAATCATCCAAAATTACATTTCTTGAGGACAAGAAATCTTTAGGAGGGAGGGCTTGTCATGTCCCCTTTCTAATTTTAGAAACTTTCTATTTTTAGTAGGCTTAGTGTCCTGAAAAAGTAGATTTGAATTTGATAATTTAATTGGGAAAAGGTTCATTATTCAAGATTATTAAATTAATTATTTTCAGAGGATAATATTAAATATGTTTGAAATAAATTATTAAATCAATTTTGGGTTTGAATTTTTGAGGAAGATTGATTTTTTCTTTTTTGGCATTAGTAGTGGTGCAATATGAGGTTTCTTCTTTTGCATTGTTTTTTTGGGTGCATGATTTTGTGCTTTCAAAACCTGGTTTGAGGAGTTACAAGTCTTCATATGCAAAGCACTCATTCTAGGCATTCGTATTTGGGGCTGCAAGGTTTGACATCCTTTATTACTTGTTTTGGCAGTTTGGATTGAGTTTATGCTTGTTTCACTATTCACAGGTAGTGGCTCCCCTACAAAGGTTGATAAACCATTGTAGGGATAATATATAAGGTTTGAAAACCAAGGATATTTTGAATCAAGGACTGTGGCTCTAAGGGTCTACAGGTGTGACTTCACATAGAAGTTGGATTGGTGTTGAAAGATGGCTTTATGTGAATTGTTTGGTTGAGTTATTTGGCAGGGTTTGTGTTTTTGGAGTGCTCATATTTTAGTATAGTTTTATATTGTTGTTATCAATTTGGTAGTTGTTTTAGTAGAGTTTATTCATGTATTTTTCTATTCCCAAACTTTATTTAGAATGTTGGTTGTTTTATAATTTAGAATGCAATGTTTTGGTTGCAATTTGTAGGTTTGTTTTCCCATTTTCATTATGCAAATTAGAGCAGAGTTTAGATTTTTTTTACTGTTGTCATGAATAGAAAATTAATGATTTTAAACTTGTAATACTAAAATAAATTAATTATTTTTTATTTGGCACAATATTTTATGTTAAAAATTAATAAAATGGTTATTTTTCATTGCACCCGATTCCCCCTTTTGGGAGTTTTTGAGAAAATCTTTGATGGAAGATTTAAAATGTTCTCAAGGGATATTACACATTCTTGCTTGCATCAATGAGAAAATAATGATTGGTGTTTTGGTTGATCCTACATGTTGTGTGAATTTTATAACATAAGAGATTATGTTGATAAATTTCTTACATAAGGATAGGTATGATGAATCAAAGAGCACAATACTTACACACAACAGACTCTTAGTGCCTCCAATTGATTTTATCACCCTCTCAATCTTGGTAGGACCTAGGACCGTAAATGATCTTATCAATATCATCCCTGAGTTAGACTTATTTAGAGTGAGACTAGGCATCTCATGGCTAGTTTCCATGAACACAATCACTTTGGTGATCCATAAGTGTTTGAAGTCTTTTCATGAGGGCTTTGTGCACATTGTACATGACACTAGATATAAAACTTTGGTGTTGCATGGGGGATACTCATCATATCACTCTTGGCCTACCCCTATTGGTCCACTTCCTCCAAGGATGGACCTATTATATGATGCCTATTTTAAATATAAGAAAGGGGTCATAGTGCCGAAGGTGACCTACCCTATCTTCCCTTAAGCTATTTTAGGTAAGGCCTCTATGATCGCACAATAGCAGGATGCCACCTCCTCTCAAAAGGGGAAGGGGATGTCTACTTGCACCCAAGATCCTTCCTCTTCTTTTGATATCTTATCTTCTTTTTCCTCTTGCCCTACTATGGCACCTTTAGCCTCTACTCCTATACCTCGCATGGGGAGTTCAATGGTACCCGCTTGGCAGAAGGCCAAGCATTAGGTATTTGAGCTTCCCATCTAACCCATGGTGTTGAGTCTTATTTTCTTTGGTAAGGGGAATGGATCTCATGGGGTTGACCCTACATCTTGGCCTTCGTGATCTCCTACTGCTCCTACCCCTCAAGCAGTTAATGGGAAGAGGCCCACCACCGAGGTGCCTGAGTCTACTTCACCTGTTTCAATTTCCACTCCTATGCTCCATGCTCGTACTCCTATCTAGAGGGTTTCCCTTCCATCAGCCATAATTCTGGATGTCATGCTTATGGCAGGATAGGAGCCTCATGTTCCTTCTGAAGCAACGAGTTGTAGTTTCTAGAGTTGAAGAAATTAGCTTATGCATGAGCACAAGTGTTAGAGGAAGGATTTGGTTGTTAAGAAATCTACCTCATGAAAAGTGGAAGAGGATCCAACAACTCCTATTTCAACATCTCCTAATATGGCTCCCTCTTCTGCTTCTTTTGCTTCAGTTCTCATTGCCTCAATATTGCTTTCTGCTCCTGCCGTGAATGCTGATGACCCTCACCCCAAGAGGGTGTAGGTTTTCATTACTCCCTTGATAAAACCTCCTCTTCTGATGTCCCTTCCAAACATTCCTCTATTTTCCCAACCTGTGGACATGCCAAACACCATGGTGGTTTTTATTGTAGCCTTGTCCTTTTCCTCCTTTCCTTTCACTTCATCTATAGGTATTCTACATCCTTCAACAAAGCATAAGTTGGAGGATGACCTCGCTTCCAATGGAGGTTGGAAGAAGGGATCACCTTCTTTAGGAGAGGGTTTCGCTTTGTCTTGCATCATCCTTGTGATGGAGGTGGCCCCAATGTCTCCCAAGTTTTTCACCGTCTCTCTTGAAGAGGTTGATGGTGGATCTCGGGTTCCCCCTTCATCTCCAATTTAGTTAACACATGACACTCTTGTAAAGTGTATGTTTAACTTGGTTGATGATGTCTCAGCTCTATCGATGATCTTTACAAGATCATTGGAATTTTCCTCATAGGAGTTGAGTGCAAAAGACCTTGAGGGGCCCTCTTCCTTAGCTCTTGTTGTGCCAGGAGAGTTGTAGGTTTCCCCCCTTGATATGTTTCCCTTGCAGGCTCATCCACTCTCTCCCTATAATAATCTAGATTGGGAGAATGATGACCTCCTGGTTGATGAGGAATAGGAGAGCACCTCTTCTTTATCTGTATATTAGATTTTTGCATGCGTGTTGTGTTTCCCCTATTATTTTTTTATCTATTCCTAAAGGACCCTTGTCATCCTTATAGGTGCATGGATATAGGAGTGAAATTGTGTCATAAACTTCCTCTATTTGTTGTATCATTCTCCTATATGTTGTATCTTGATTTTCAACAATTGGGGATGATGCAAAGTGTTGGGGAAATTTAGGCTTCCCTTCTGATGGAGCTTTTAAAAAATTTCTTTTGGTTCCATTTTAAATCTTGTAAAATTTGGTTTAATCCCTTGTCTTGGGGCTTAGGGTTATGTTTCTCATCAATGTTTTAGCGTTGGTGTTGTCAAAACCCTTCCAAATTAACCTTTAAGTCTGAAACTTGTGGTAGTAATTATATTTCATTATTGACCTTTTGAAGTAGGTTCTCAATTTTCTAAGTTGTGACTTATATTACTGAGATCATTCTTTTACCGACCCCTTGATCCTAATGTTCCCGATCATTACTCATGGTTGTATTAAAAATATCATTTTATATAAATGGGTTGAAATATGTCTAGGTTTTATTTAGCCCCTAAGTTTGGATTAATTTTTCCAATCGTTGGCCTAGGGTCTTAACCCATGCATTCATTTCCTTCTCCATTGTGCGCCTTGTCATCCCCTCTTTTAAAAATAAAATTTATGGCATGCATAGATATTTGGTTATGCAGTGACTGTTTGATCATCACGAGCAAATCGTAACCATTCCCCGTGCTCCTGCTATGATTCATTTTTCATTATTTTATTCCAATATAGAAGCTAGCGCAAGCCATGTGTCTTCTCTCTTTGGTGGGTCCAATACCATTTTCTGATCTACGAGTAATATCAAAATGAAATCAACGATGGTCGATGGGTGACGTGGTTTCATCTTGGCCACTCCCCACCACCCCATCCAATTTTATTTTGTACTAAAGAAATATCATGGGCTAGTGGGTAGATTGACACTTGTTGCTTCATGGAGGGACCGGCCAAGTTTTGGAGATGGAAATGTTTTATGAAGAAAGGATCAACGGTTGATGGTAGTTGACGTGGGTCAATCCTAACCACTCCCCGCTATCCCATGCAGAGCCCACTTGCAACTCTTGTTTCCTAGTGGGGGAGTAGGCAATTGCCACATGGAATATCTTAAAGGATTGGATGAACTTTAGTAGAGGAAAAGTATTGCTAAATTTTGCTCAGAAGGCATGAAGACTACAAGGGTACCATATTTGAACTAATTTATTTTTGCACGTGTTTAATATTTGAAGATTGCTTTTGATTGCTGCCGTTAATTCTATTAGATGGTGGTACATGCAGGAAGGTGATATTGAAATAGGGTAGAGTATGGGCCATTAGTCTAAGATTGAATCATGATCACTCCCCACTATCTTGTTGAGATGAGTTGCAAGTGGATTAATTCCCACAGGAGAGCAGGTAAACATGACATGATAGGTTTTATTTAATACTAAGTAGGTGATTAAGTGTGTAGATAGAGTGGATGTCTATCTTCTTGGGCTTTTCTAATTGGAAAAAGGCACCAAGTGCATGCAATTTTCCTTCTTCATGATTAATTACCTTGATTGTAATTAGCAGTTGATTTATCTCGGTGGATGATCAATGGCTCAGATTCAAAATCAAATGTTTGATTGTCAACTCACTCACATAAGCATTCCTCTAGTATTAATGGTTGGAAACCTCAAATTTTCTCAATATAATGAGGACCGACAGCCACATTTTTCTTTATAGTTTGCAATGAAAAGCTGAGAATTGAGCTTAAGTTCATGAAAAGAGATGGTACAAAGTATCTTTGATAAAAGGTTGTAGAGATATTGAGGTAGCTTTCCTGAGTAAGAAAGTGCTTGTATCTACTTGTTTCAATTATGTCTAAGTTAGTTTGTCAACTCTAATTTCCTGGGCTGGTGAGGGTTTTGTGGTCTACAATTTCCTTTTAAGCTGATAATAATTATGTGGGTTTGAGTATTTTGTTCTGCAAAATCATTTTAAGAACAAACTGATGAAGGGTCTGCCTATAATTAAGTGTCTTGTTGTCATCATCTTCTCTATTGAAAATGAGTAAACCCAATGTGTTTATTCATTTGGTTGGAAGGTCTAAGATACTTAGTCTACTTGAGTCCTAAGACGATGCTCCTAAAAGTGAAATTAAGGTACTAGGAGCTCCTAGAACACCAAAGGAGAAGAAAGCATGCAAGAAATTTAAAAAGAGTTGTGTCAAGAGTAGTTACCACCCAAGGAGCAGGGTCGTTCGGTGTGAGCATGGTGACCCTGGTGGAAAATGGGATAAGGCTTGTGGGAAGAAGAAAAGTAAGTTTCACAAGGCTTATATGGGAAGCACAACTCTACTATTGAGGTTTCAGATATTCCTTCGGACAATGACGCAAATAATGATCCAGAGTACAGTCATTACTTGCTCACTCTGGTGCCACATGAGGATTCTGATGAGGGAGTAGTAGCTTCTCCAATTTTAGCACGAACATAGAGTAGGCGAGCATACTCTAATTTTAAAGAATCAGAGTAGTGATTTGGCCCTATTTTTTATTTTTGATGACACCATTGTCACTATAGTGAGCTTGTCCTTTTCAACAAGTATATGGTTTTTTTGTCTTTGGTGCTGACTAGGAAATCTTCTTGGCTAGTGTGAAGGAGAGGTGTTGGACTCCGTTGCTCTGATGGAAGATATTCCTTTTCTGGTTAATATATAAGTTTTTTCCTTGTGTGTTGATGGAGAATCTTCTTTGATTGATGTGGACGTGGAATTTTGAAACTACTACAATGACTAATGATGCCTTTTGGAAGGTTGGGTGGTCTTCTTCGACAAACCGTTTGGAATGTTTTCTTTTGCTTTCCCTCATTTTACAATGATTAAATATAAATTTCTAGGGAATCTCTTAAATTCAGGTGAAATGAAATGTTAAATGCAAATGTAATTGTAATTCAGCCTAAGGCTTATTGCTCCTATATCTCTATAAATGGGATTTTAGTGCCAGTTACAAAGGGAGAATGGTTGGTTGGTCTTTCTGGAATTGGACACAAAAAAATTGTAAAGGATACTAAAATTTTCTAGTGTCCAGTCTTAGGTTTGAGTCTGCTAATATGTATATGAAGTTCTGATAGTAATGCTAATAATATAGAACAAAATAGTTAAAGTTCGACACCATTTTCTCTCCTATCTACTAGTTTTATAAACTATAAATAATATAATCAAGCGTTATCTTATTTGTCTCTATTGATTTCCAATGGATGTATGGTTGTATCCTTGCTTATTGATTTAAAGAATGGATGTAAATGCTTGAATAGAACTATATGTTTGTGTTGAATTAAGTGTTAGGATGCTAGCAAGAAGTGATGGTGGAGATGTAATGTTGAAATACTGTAATGCAATAGTTTCAAAGCTTTAAACAATCTCATGTGTGAAAATCATTGTCAATTTGTGTGGGTATTAGTATTGACTATGTTCCAAGGATGAGGCACTAGTATAAGTAAAGTATTCATATTGTATTGTGTCTATTGATTCAATGATAAACCATTCATTAAATCAAATTCTTTGAAAAGGGTTACAATTTTGTTAGGCATTACTATTCTTGGGCTCTAGGTATGAACTATTTTAAGAAGTAGCCAAATTCTTTGATAGAACCTGCTAATTAAGCCATTATATGAGAATCGTCTATGTGTTTATAATGTTGTGATAAATATTACACAAGAATAATGTAAAAAAATTGTTAGGATTACCCTCTTGGGTTTCACAGAGCCCGAAGTGTACAAGTAAGGGCCTCAGAATCCTTGTTTGTTGGCCAATCTTTATCCTTTCTATCCATTAGATTGTGGTAGATTCATAGGTAAGTGGTAAGATCAAGTTTGGTTATAAAAAAAATAACCAAGAGATTGGTGACTCTGTTGGGGAGAACTTGAGAAATGTGTGATAGAAGATCATCTAGCCTTAAGAGTTATTAAAGTTTCAAAATAATTTGTAACTAGAGATTGAAAATTGTGGAATCTTATGTGCCCATCCGAGTCACCAATAGATTGGTGACTTTGTTGGGGAGAACTTTGAATCTCCAGTTGTAGACTGCCATATCACAGAGTCAAGAATTTAGTGAATTTGAACATTTAGTTCAAATATTGAGAAGTTTTTAGACCTGGAAGAGGTTTTTTTGTAGCAACTTTAAATGAATTTATGTGTGACTCTATTGTGGGAGAAGACCCAAAAGTAAATTAATCTTTGAAGGAGCTTCATATTGCTTGAAGTTTAGTCCTCTATGAAGAGAGGTGGCAACTTTGTCAAAGGAACTTGATGAAGATGTGAAGAATGTTTCAGATCTACAAATATTTACAGTCAAGAAGAAGAATTCATAGTAGTTCCAACATTTCTAGGTATTTTTCATTTTTTGGTTTTCAAGAAAGATAAATTAGTGTGCGAAAACCATGTTAAATGATTTGGGGAAAATTTAGTTCCCTATTGAGTGAATTAAGCACTAGTGAAGGGAAGGATAATAGTAATTTTGCATACTTCTAAAGTGTAATTTGGAATATCTGTATTGGGTTGAAGAAGTATGCTAATCTTTGAAATATTCCTAATAAAAGGACTAAGGTGTATGCATGTGAGTTATACACCTTGAAATCATGACTAAATTAAGGAATAAGGCAGTGAAATGATCAATTGTGAAGTTGATATTTAAGGGTTGAATAGGGATACAAGACAAATGTAACACTCCCCTGTATTTACTTGGGGAATATCAAGTAAAACCATGTAGGGCATGCAACCTTTATCATGCCATCAAAGGATTTTTTCTCTAGAGAGATATAGGGCATTGAACTTTAGTGGTATTCAAGGTTTCCAAAACTTAACTCCTAATGATGTTAGGAAGAATTTGCCTAAATTTATAGGAAAAAGTTCATAGTTAACTTCTAGGCATTTGTATGCATTCATGGATTTGATGGGAGACTATGAGGTAAAACATGAGGATGTCATCATGAAGCTTTTTGTTTAGTCTTTGAAAGAAGATGCAAGAGACTAGTTCTCATATTTACCAATATCTTCTATAGCTTCATGGAATGAATTTGTCATAACATTTATAGAACAATTTAGTGAAAGGATTAATCCTAGTTTAGTAAGAATTTTTTTAGGGAAATCCAAAAGGATGAAGGGGAATTGATTCTAGCCTTCAACCTCATATTTGCAAGGGTAATAAGAAATATTCCTAAAATAGTGAGGCCAAGTGATGTAGAGTGTATAGTTGTGTATCTAGGTGGATTCGACAACAAGATGATTTATTTGATAAGGGATAATGATAAAAAAATATTGCATCAAACATGCCACATTGCTATGGATATTGAAAACAATGTGAAATATTCAATAATGAAAGGATATGTGGCTGAAATTTTCTGTTCTCCCAACACATCTCCTATAAATGAAATTTATAAGGGTGAACATGATGGTCACGATGATGATGATTTTAATGCTTTAGCTTGTTCAACCTCATAGCACATTGATCATATAAAAATCAAAGCTCAACCTTAGCAAAGTTTAAGTAGTGTTGATTAGATACTTTTTGTTCAAAAACTATCTAGCATAAAAAAATATGAGGGAGAATCACCATATGAATTGCTAGTAATTTTTTTGGATATTTTTGTTAGAAATCCCCAAAAGGTTGAGACCTGAGGACTCAATATGTATTGAACTATTATGTTAAATCTATGAGCCAGGGCTTAGAACCTTTCCTAAAGAGTTGAAATCACATGATTTTGATCATATGATTTGTTGGATCAGAATTGCTGAGGCTAAGTGTGATTATATACAAAGAATGAGGTCTTAATATCATACTGGGGGTCACCTTATTGAGGATCGAGAGTCTATCCAAGAAATGAATAAGGATGTTTAAAGAGGTAAGCACCTATCTAGTGTTGTGGGTGATCACATTAGTACACTTTCAAGCATTGCTAACATGCCTTTAAAAATTGATACACAAGATAGTGAAAATGAGAGTTTTTTAATTACTTCTATGATGAATATGAGTCTATTTGTGAAGGTGATCTAGAGGAATTCTTCTTGCCTGAAGGATGCAACAATATCAATAGTCATGAGGTTTTCCTTACTAGTGAATGAACAAAATTCATGTGAAGGATTCTTGGAATGCAATTCAGTTGCATCAGAACTAGAATGTTCTAGTAGTATGGTTAATGATGAATTTGAAGATAAGAATGTTTGTACCCAACATTTTGAGCTTGAATTCGGTGTTAAAAATGATGAGATTAGTGGTGATATCTAGTAGGGTCATGTTCTTAATTTCTTTTATGAAACATAAATGGAATGTGAAAATTTTATAGTAGAAATGGACAAGGTTGTTTTTGACATGGAATTTGTTGAAGGAAAGAATGAAATAGCTTGTTCTGTTACAAATAAACTACATTATAATTATAATGAACATTGTACATATGAGTTAGCAAACCTATCAATTGATGATGCACTTGAGTGCCCTGTTATTCACTCTATAATTTGTACTGTCATAATAGTGGTTTACAATTCCTGAGAGGAACAAATTTTAGCTGAAATCACATATTTTTAGAAAATATAATGATTTAAGCCTTAAAATTCCATTTTAAGGATTCCAATTGAAGAGGGTTTGATCAAATCACCTTAGATCAAACCCCTTTGGATAGAACCTCTCTAGTTTTAAACCATACCTATAAATGCGTCTCCTTTACACCTATCAAAATTTTGATAAAAAATAACATTTGATTTAGCTTTTGGGGGATCAAATGAATTCATTTAAAATTTATTTCAAATGATTATGGTATTCCTCAGAACAAGCTATCCAATGAATATAATTTTAATATGTTTTGGTTTTGTTATGTATTTGTTTTTTAAGTTTTATTAAACATAGGTTTTTCATCGAAAATGAATTTCTTTGTTCTTCACATGTAGAAAAATAGAAGATTATCAAAAAAAAAAATTGAAAAATATGAGTGCACCAGATATTGAAGTCCTTGATCCAACAAAAAAATTAAATTAAATTTTAACATATACAAAAAGTTGCGTTATACAGTCGCGCTGTGTCTGAATTGTAATTGTTTGACTTTGAAACTTGATTAAAGAAAAAATATTCAATAAAAAACTATCTAACCAAGTGGAAGCACTAGATATCAGAGTTGCAAATCTAAATTTGAAAGAATTAGAATTTTATCCTTCATGGAAAAAAAGTTATGCATTATACGATTGTGCATCACTTTTTAAAATGTTGTTTTCTAAAAAAATCAATTTTCATGGGAGATGGAAAAGAAGTACAATTTGATTCCAAAAATTTTGAAAAAAATATTTTTAGAATCTACAGACAAAATTTGATGAGACTCTAGTTTGCACCATCTTCAAATTCCTCACAGTTTAGCCGCTATAGGTGCCCGAATGTAAAGATTCAGTTAAAAATAATAATTTTAGTGTCCAGTTTGGCCAAAAATTGTAAACCACTATTATAGGATCACCCATAATTATATAATATTAATATTAATAATAATCCTAAATTATTTGAACCATCTTTTGAAACATTCTGCTTTGAGATGGTTGATGATTCAAAGAGTTAACATGATCATATTAATGAACCTGAAATGGAAGTGTTCTTTGATGCTTGGGATGGTATGGATGATGGTATTTGTTAGGATATCCTTGACCTGAATGAGAGAAAAATTACTATGAGTTCTGAAGAATCAATTTTCCATGGAAGTGGAACATGTAATAACATGACTGATTTCCATTGCTCTGGTGAGTGTGAACATCAACTTGAAAGGATTCCTGTTTATGAGAATTTCTTGTTCATAACACAAAATGGATGTGTATTTGGGGTAGGATCCAAACTAGATGATGGTACCAAGGTTTTATATAGGCTTCCTAATAATTTTGAGACATTAGAAGTAGAATTGCAATATCACTCCAAAGGGATAAGATATGTGTCCTCGAATGCGAATCCTGGAAGATGTATGGGGGTTTTCAGTTTGATGATAAAATTGAATTTGGTATTAGCCCATATGGTGATAGTAATCAAGTGGATTATGAGTATTTCTAACTTTTAGTCCAGTTAAAGGAACACTTGTTGGAGTATAATTTTGAGTTGAACAAGATAAAATGCTACATTGATTATGGATTCTAGTTAGCATCCAATTATGGTTTTCAATTGGAAAAGGTTTATAATGATATCAATTAGTTATTGGGAAATTAGTGATAACATTTTTGGTCTGGATCCAATACATACAATAGAAAATAAATCCTTTTATAGAGGAAAGAAATGGTTTTAGGTTTTGGTGACCTTGGGCCACCAATTTGAATCTAAATACTATCGAATTACAAGATGCAGGTTGAAAGCTTGCAGTTCAAGAAAGGATTTTCGAAAAATTGTTAAGTTGGATCATTTTGTATAATCATGTAAATATTGTACATATGTTGGTGGTTTTGGTCTGGTCTTCTTGCCTGGTCTGGGTAGGTCATGGTTTTGATTTTCTATGCCTGATCTGCTTCAACTTGAGATTTTTGGATCTCACCATTCCTGTGAGAGGCATGTTTCCCCAATAGGAACCACTGATGGAACTTTTAAAAAATTTCCTTTGGTTCCATTTCAAATCTTGCAACATTTGGTTTAATCCCTTTTCTTGGGGCTTAGGGTTATGTTTCTCATTGATGTTTTAGGGTTGGTATTGTCAAAACCCTTCCAAATTAACCTTTAAGTTTGAAACCTATGGCAGCCATTATTTTTCACTATTGACCTTCTGAAGTAGGTTCCTGATTGTCTAAGTTGTGACTTATGTTATTGAGCTCATTTTTTTGTTGACCCCTTGATCCCAATGTTCCTAATCATTACCCATGGTTGTATTAAAAATATCATTTTATTTAAATGGGTTGAAATATGTCTAGGTTTTATTTAGCTCCTAAGTTTGGATTAATTTTTCCAATCGTTGGCCTAGTGTGTTAACACATGCATTCATGTCCTTATCCATCATGTGTGTAGTTAGGCCCCTTTTTTAAAACTAACATTTGCGACATGTGTAGATATTTGGTTATGTGGTGACCGTTAGATCATCGCAAGAAAATCACAACCATTCCCATGCCCCCACTCTGATTCATTTTTCATTATTTTATTCCAATGGGGAAGCGGGTGCAAGCCATGTGTCTTCTCTATTTGGAAGACCCAATAACCTTTTGTGATTAGCGAATGGCATCAAAATGAAATCAATGATGGTCAATGGGTGACATGGTTTCATCTTGTTTGGTCCTTTCTATCCTGTCTGATTTTATTTTGTATTAAGGAAAAATCACGAGCTAGTGGGTGGACTGAAACTTGTTGCTTCATGGAGGGACCCACTAGGTTTTGGAGATGAAAAATGTTTTATGAAGCAAGGATCAACAGTCAATGGTAGGTGACATGGGTCAATCTTGACCACTCCCCACCATCCCGTGTGAAGCTTGCTTGCAACTCTCATTTCTCAGCAGGGGAGTAGATGACTGCCATGTGGAATATATTAAAGGCTTGGATGAACTTTAGTAGGGAAAATTATTGGTAAATTTTGTTGAGAAGGCATGAAGACTAAAATGGTGCTATATTTGAACCAATTTATTTTTGTACATGAGGATTTCTTTTGATTATGGCTATCAATTCTGTCAAATGGTGGTACATGCGGGAAGGTAATATTGAAATAGGGCAGAGTATGGGCCGATAGTCTATGATTAAATCATGATTGCTCCATGTTGTCTTGTTGAGATGAGTTGCAAGTGGATTAATTCCCATGAGCGAGCAGGTAAACATGACATGATGGGTTTTCTTTAATGCTAAGTAGGTGATTAAGTGTATAGATAGAGTGGATGTCTATCCTCTTGGGATTTTCTAAATAGGAAAAAGGGAGCTAGCACATGCAATTTTCCTTCTTCACAATTAATTACCTTGATTGTAATTATCAATTGATTTATCTCAATGGATGATCAACAACTCAGATTCAAAATCAAGTGGTTGATTGTTTGCTTACTCACACAAGCATTCCTCTAGTATTAATGGTTGGCACACTTAGATTTGTACAATATAATGAGGACTGATAGCCACATTTTTCTTCATATTTTGTAATCAAAAGTTGAGAATTGAGCTTAAGTTCATGAAAAGAGATGGTGGGAAGTATCTTTCATAAAAGGTCACATAGATATTGAGGTAGCTTTCCCTAGGTAAGTAGGTGCTTGTATCTTGTTTCAATTACGTCTAAGTTAGTTTGTCAATTACGTCTAAGTTGAGAATTGAGCTTAAGTTCATGAAAAGAGATGGTGGGAAGTATCTTTCATAAAAGGTCACATAGATATTGAGGTAGCTTTCCCTAGGTAAGTAGGTGCTTGTATCTTGTTTCAATTACATCTAAGTTAGTTTGTCAACTCTAATTTCCTAGAGTTTCGAGGGCTTTGTGGTCTACAATTTCCTTTTAAGCTAATAAGAATTGTGTGGGTTTGAGTATTTTGTTTTCTACAAATTTTTTTTAAGAAAAAACTAATGAAGGGTCTTCCTACAATTAAGTGTCTCATTGTTGTCGTGTTATTTGTTGAAAATGAGTAAACACAATGTTTTTGTTCATCCGTTCTGAAGTTATAGGAGACTTAGTCTTCTTGAGTCCCAAGACAATGCTCCTAAAAGTGAAATTGAGGTACTAGGAGCTCCTAAAACACCAAAGGAGAAGAAATCATGTAAGAAATTTAAAAAGAGTGGTGTCAAGAGTAGTTACCACCTAAGGAGCAAGGTCGTTGGGTGTGAGCATGGTGAGCCTAGTGGAAAATGGGCTAAGGCTTGTGGGAAGAAGAAAAGTAAGTACCACAAGGCTTATATGGGGAAGAACAACTCTCCTATTGAGGTTTTGAATAGCCCTTTAGACAATGATGAAGATACTGATCCACAATATAGTTGTTACTTGCTCACTCTAGTGCCACATGAGGATTCTGATAGGGGAGCAGTAGTAGCTTCTCCAGTTTTAGCATGAACATGGAGCAAACGGGCATACTATAATTTTGAAGAATCAAAGTAGTGCCCTACCCCTGTTTTTGTTTTTGATGACACCATTTCCACTATAACGAGCTCATCCTCTTCAACAAGTATATGGTTTTTTGTCTTTGGTGTTGACTAGGAAATCTTCTTGGCTAGTGTGAAAGAGAGGTGTTGGACTCTGTTGCTTTGATGATAGATATGCCTTTTCCACTCAATTATAAGTATTTTCCTTGTGTGCTAATGGAGAATCTTCTTTGATCAACGTGGATGTGGAATTTTGAAGCTGCTACAATGACTAATGATGCCTTTTGGAAGGCTAGTTGGTCTTCTTCGATGAACCATGTGGAATTTTGTCTTTTTCTTTCCCTCATTTTGCAATGATTAAATGTAACTATCTCAGGAATCTCTCAAATTCAAGTGAAATGAAATGTTAAATGCAAATGTAATTGTAATTCAGCCCAAGGCTTGTCACTCCCATATCTCTATAAATGGGATTTCAAGGCCAGTTACAAAGGGAGGATGGTTGGTTTGTCTTTCTAGAATTGGACACAAAGAAAATTGTAAAGGATACTAAAATTTTCTATTGTCAAGTCTTAGGTTCAAGTCTATTAATATGTATATGGAGTTCTGATAGTAATACTAACAATATAGAACATAATAGTTCAAGTTTGAAACCATTTTCTCTCCTATGTATTGGTTTTATAAACTATAAATAATATAATCAAGGGTTATCTTATTTCTCTCTGTTGATTTACAATGGATATATGGTTGTATCCTTGTTTATTGATTCAAATAATAGATATAAATGCTTGAATAGAACTATAGGTTTGTGTTAAATTAAGTGCTAGGATGGTAGTAAGAAGTGATGGTGGAGATGTAATGATGAAATACTGTAATGAAATATTTTCAAAGCTTTAAATAATGTCATGTGTGAAAATTGTTGTTAACTTATGTGGGTATTAGTATTGACTATGTTCCAAGGATGAGGCATTGGTCTAAGTATTCATATTGTATTGTGTCTATTGATTTAGTGATAAACCATTCATTAAATCAAATTGTTTGAAATGGGTTACAATTGTGTTAGGAATTACTATTCTCAGGCTCTAGGTATGAACTATTTTAAGAAGCAACCAACTTCTTTTATGGGCCCTTCTAATTGAGCCATTATATGAGAATCATCTATATGTTTATAATGTTGTGATAAAAATTGCATAAGAATATCGTAAGAACATTATTAGAACTACCCTCTTGGGTTTCACAGAGCTCGAAGTGTAGAAGTAAGGGCCTCAAAATTCTTACTTGTTTGTTGCCCAATACTTATCCTTTCTATCCATTTGATTGTGGTAGATTCATATGTAAGTGGTAAGATCAAGTTTGGTTCTAAGAAAATAACCAACACCTTCCATGTTGACCTAATTTTTTATTTTTATTTTGTCTTCATGTTCTCTTCTTTACTTTCTGATGCATTTGGGGATTGATGACAGTTCACACACATATTATATTATATCTATCTATCTATATATATGAATGGTTCTGACCTTGAATTATTAGATCCCCTCTCTTGATTTCTTTGTCTTTGTTTATTTTTATTTTTTATCCTTCTTTCTTCTTTGATTACTTCTTGATGTTGCAGTGCCTATGTGTTGTCCCTCACATGTGTGAAAAGATTTCCATGTCTATATCTAATCATGTATCATGGGCCACAATTTTTCTACATGTTCTTTCGTTCCTTAGGATGCCATGTGCTACTTCAGTTCGTGCACACCATCCTAAGGAGGGCTCCTACTTCCCCAATTTTCAATAAGGTGCATTCAGTGGCCAATGAATACCTTTCTCAAAATATTTACATTTTTCAACATCTTTTAAAAATTGCATCATTCAAAAAGGATCCCCTTAGCAATATTTTCTTTTGAAATCTAATTTATAACCAAAAGAATTGAGATTTCACCTTTGAGGAGACCACTCTTCTTTTTTTCAGATTCCTTGACAAAAGTGAATCTTTCAAAAGGATTCCTTGATGATAGGATCATTTGCAAAAAAATATTACCTTTCAAATATAGCATCCCTTGAGTGGACCCCCTTTTCTTTGGAAGGGTACTCAAGGGATCCCTTTGAAATCTTATCCTTCAGTTGTTTGTTTTGAGATATGATTGTCTATCTGTCTACAAGAATTTTTCTTACCTAACATGTTTTGTCTACAGATTAACATGTTGCCTTGCAGGACCAAGCAACTATAAGGGTCAATCAAACTCTATGGATCCTTTCACATCTGGCCTCTCTTGCCTCCTTTGCAGGATCAAGCATTTGTGGAGCATTTTCATTTTACATGATTGAGCACCTATAGAACCATTTTTTCATCCTTTGCAAGATTGAGCACCCTTGGAGCCAATTCTGTAGGACCAAGCACCTGTAAATCCTTTTGTTCACCTTCAATGGAACCAAGCACCTGTGGTGCTTTTGTTCAAATCTCCATAGGACTGAGTACCTATGGAACCATATCTCTCTCTCTCTCTCTTGTTCCTAATTTTTACAGATTGTGGTTTGCTTCCTTGATGGTTCAGGTATATTTTTTCAACTTCTTTCACTCTACTTTATTGTGCATTCACTGACACTTATGCTTGGTGAAAGTGGGGGGAAAATGTAATGGTGTGAATTTGTACCCCTTGCAAATTCACCTTTTACAAACCCCTTACCTTAGAATATGCAATCTTGATGTATTTTCCACATCTCCCATGTTTCATCCACTTGGCATCTCATTTATGTTGAGAAACAAGTGTCTCAAACTTACTATTAAGGCTCTTTGAAATCAGGAAAACACTTACCCAAGGTTCAGTCTTCTACACTATAGTACCATGGAAGTCTAAGCTAGCGTTTGTGGTATTACGAGGAATATTCGCTACTTGCCACCTCGTAGTAGTTTCATGGGGACTACAATATTGTGGTATTTGGTGGGTTGGTAGTGAGTCAAGTCAAAATCTACTACACCACAGTACCACAGAGATTTAAGCTAGTGCTAGAAGATTTGATATAGGTAACTTTCCATCCTACGATAGTCATGTAATGCCTACGGTATGACGGTAGGTAACCCACCATCCTACAATAGTCTATGAGGAGGCATCTGGTAGTGCAAGAGGAGTCATAACCTGCAACCTTGTGACAACTAGGTGAAGGGGTCTATGGTGGAGTGGTGTCCTATGATATAGATGTAACCTATGACACCATGATATTCATTTGGATGGGCTGTAGTAGAGTAGTATAGTGTGGTACTATGGTAACTAGTGGTGTTGTAAAGAATTAGTGTAACCCCACGATGGTTCAAGAATGACTCGGCATGATTGCAGTTGTGACTATTCAGTGGTGTAGAAGTTGAAGTGTCTGGTATGAAAATTTTCTTGTAACAATTGAGAAGTATGCATGTAATGTTGTAGTGCATTGGATCGGTGAAGTGAGAAGAGATTGCATTCAAAGGGGTTATGCTGCGAGATTTTCTCTAGATGGAACAAGATGTAAATCTCCATGTAAAGGCTCAGAGCCTACATTATACTACAATTGTGTATTTGGTTAATGAATAATACAATGGATCTATGCTTTTAGAGTGTGGGGTTTTTTACTTGAAAGGGTTTTCCCCATGTAAATATTTGTGTTCATATCTTTTATTCCATCTTTATTGTTTAATGATTTGGGTTATTGAATTTTTTTAATGCATATTGTTGAAACTAGTTGATCTTGCATGATCTAAAATTGCATGAACTTTCCTCTAAGGATTAATTGTGGGAAATAAACTATCTTATTCAAATTTATGGCATATTAGTACATGCTTTTGAGGATATTTGAAGAAACATAGTTTACCAAAGTCACCTACGGATCTCAGATGCTCATTCTGAGATGAGCCTTCAATTGGTAACAAAGCTAGTGTTTCTTGTTTTGGGTATTCCTTCTGTGAATATTTCTTTCTGTGAAGATTTCTTAGTCTAGAAAGCTTGAGGAAATCTAAAGGAATCGACTGAAGATTGATCCTTTGGTGAGTGGAAGTTCTTTCTTTTTTGTTTTAGTTTTAGTTTTAAGAGACAACACACATGTTGAAGGATGGTGAAGATAGAGGAAATGGAGTTGGTTATATTGAAATGATGTGATTTGAAGCTCGTAGTTGAAAGAGAAATAATCTTGATGCATGGGGGGGAATTTTTTTCTTTGCGGTTGTGTTGCAGCAAAGCTTTCACATTGGGTGTCTATGTGAGAGTTTCCCTGATGATATGGAGAAGCTTAGGTTGTTTTCTAGCTATGGAGTAATGTGATTATGTTGGGTGCTTTTTTTCCTGGTATTGGAAGGCATTATTTTTGTTACCCTGATTGCATGTAGGCTATGGAGTTGATCATTGGATGATCTTGAAGCTTCTACAATAGGTTGTCTCCCTTATATGCATGTGCATGTTGGTGGTTCTAGAGTTGGCCTGAAATGGGCCTAGATTTTTTGAATTGATTTTTCCTTTTATAGATGCTTTGTACTTGCATGGATCGCATTCATGTTCTTTAGATTTGAGGTTTTTATAGATTTTCATAAAAAATTCTATGGTTATGCTCATCTATGATAATCCATTATTCTAGTTTAACTATTATGGTGTTTTTTGTTTCATACTTTTGAGTCTTCCAGATGTGAAGTGGGTGTGGATGCACATGGGCGTTCTTCAAACATAGTGGTTTTGCAAGTTTTACATGGTCAAGAAAAAATTGTGGTTTTGCGGAGTTGAGATTAAGCTATTTTCTAGACCCTAGCTTTGGGGGTGTTACTAGACGAGATAGTTGTAGTTTTGCATGCATGCTTCATGCATGGTGTTAGGAAGTGAGATTCTTTCTTTGCATGGGAGTGTTGGTACTTGATTTTTCACTCAAAATTTTTGTGGTGATGCTTGGTGGATTCCTTGACTATGATGCTCATTTTGGACATGATTGGTAAATTAGATCCAAGCTTGATCTAGCGTTTGAGTCATGTTTTCTACACGATTATTCTCTTTGAGATCTCAATTTTGTAGTTTCCAATGCGATATTGGGTTTGCATGTTATATTGATTGGATCTATGGGTTGTGCAATGTTGTGGGTTGTCTTTACCTACATGTTTGTATTGGGATAACTCAGAAGTGGATTGTCGATATCCATAAGGTTGATTTAGTGTTGATGTAGACTTGCTTTATGCACTTATCTATGGTCACTTGTGCATTGGTGTAGTTGCTTTGAGATGAGAGGATGGATGATGTTGAGTACCTAGATAGTCAGTTATGGGGACTTGTAACATGTGTATCATGATGTCATGAATAGCTTGGATACACAACTTGGTGTAATTTTTTGATAGTGATGGTATTTTTGCTTGGTTTGGAGATCTTGGTGCCATTTGGTATTGTTGTCAGATGAACATGTTGATATGTGGACTTGGAGGATTTACAAATTAGTAGATATTTGGTCATGATGCTCGGAGAGCTCAGTTGTCAGAGTTCAGTGGGAGCTCTAGTAGTGACTTGGTCATGATGCTTGGAGAGCTCCGTTATCATAGTTTAGTGGGAGATTTAGTAGTGAATATGGATGAATTATCTTATTTAGTGTTGTAGATGCTACTCCTTGAAGAATGAAGAAGAATACCTTTGATGTGTTGTCATTGATGCCAATATTGTTTGGTGACAATTTTTTCCCATCTAGTAAATTGTGTCTGTGTTACCTTGACTCAGTAGTTTGGTCTAGAATTGATCATAGTAGAATACTGAATTATATGATTTAATATGTTATTAAGGACTATTAGATGTAGCCTTGGATGATATTTCAAAAAATTTAGTTAAATGGGTTGAAAGATATAAATGATAGAAGTTTGTCTTACAATTTTTGCTATGGCTCTTCTTTTGGCCAACTTAGACAAGTGGTGTACACTTTGTGGTAAAGAGTTATTCTTTAGGTCTGGGATGACCTAATTTATGTCTTGCATTTTTTTTAGTGCAAAATAAGTTTTTTTCTTGAGTTGACAAGATATGTTGAATCGAGTATGCTTACATCTAATTAGGCTAACCTAATTGATGTATATTGAAGTAAGTTGGTATATATATATGCATGAAACAATTTTTGTATTTTAGAGAGATACATACATAGATATAAGATGTATGTGTAATAAGTGACAAGGAAAAGAAGTGGTTTGTGATTGTGTGATATTGTGTGAAGTTGTTGTGAACCTACAAACCAGTGCAGAATTTTTTTTCTAGAGCTTAATTGGAACTAAATTTGACACACAGAAGGTGTATTTCATCAATTCATCCTTTTGGAAGTGAGCTGCACTCTTTTTTAATCTTTTTCAAGTTGTGATCCTTTCAAGGATAGTGTGTCTTGGTAGTATTCCTTGTAGTATCTTATGACCAGTTAGAATATATCGTGAGCTAATCCTCATTGTGGTTTTTCCCACTTTGGGTTTTCCACATAAAAATCTTGATGTTTATGTGTCATGTGATGTTATGATTCCTTTAGTGTTTTTTTAACAGTTGCAGCTAGATATGTTTTAGCTATTGAATGGTTAGTAGTTAAATGGTTTAGTAGAATACTAATTCACCCCTCCTATCAGTATTTTGGGTGTTCAACAGTTGGTATCAAAGCTTGGTTCCTTTTGAAAAGTTTAACAACTTAAGAAAGATCTTGAAGTTTGAACACATGGTTGACAAAAAGTATCATGTTCCTTCAGAAGAGATTTCTACAATTGAAGAACTCCATGTTGCTCTTGAAGATTTGGACAAAATTGAAAAAGAGAAAGAAACTCTGAAGGAAAAATTAAAAGAAGCAAATGAGTGCATCAAGAAACTTAGAGAACAAATCAAGAAATTAAAAGAAAGGAATAGAGAAGTAAGTGAGAAGTTGAAGAAAGCAAATGAGGACATCATCAAACTAAAGGTACAAGTGGAAGAAAATAAAAAATAATTGAAGATTGTCATAAAGATGAAATCCAAAGAAAAATTGATGAATGTACAAAGCTTGAACAAGAAGTGGTAACCCTAAGGTCTAACTTGGTGAAAGAAAGAGCTCATGAGGACAATTTCAAAACAAGTTCTACAATGCTTGATGAGTTGATTTCTTTTCAAAAACCCTATAAGGGCACAAGTGGTTTGGAATTGAAGAAGGGCAAAGATCAAAGAAAAATTAGACTCCTAACAAGGTTGACAATCAAAGGAATCCTCAAGGAAATGTTAGATAGATCAATAATCATAGAAGCAATGCTAGAAAGATTCCTATCAGACAACCTAATGCTCAAAGGTACCCATCTTTTAATGGTATTTATTTTTCATGCAATAAATTTGGTCATAGAGCAATAGAATGTAGAAATAGAATGAATTAGAATGTTAGATTTTTAGGCCAATGTTTGGCTTGCAATAAGTTTAGACATAGAGCTACTAAGTATAGAATTCAGATAATGATGAATAGATTCAATACTAGTAGAATAATTCAATCTTTTCAAGATTATTAACACTACACATGTTATGCTTTCAGACATAAAGCTAACTAGTGTAGATCAAGGTTAGATGTAAATCAGTCTGGTCAGAAAAATGTTGTGTGTTACACCTGTAGTAAACCAAGACATATTTCAAAATTATACATAAGTAAAAATGGGAAGAAATCTAATTCAGAACAAAGGAATAAAACTATGAATGAAGTTGATCCTACTGAAGTTAAAAAGGAAATGGAAAAAAAAATGGAAGAAAAAGGAAGAACATGAGAATAAGGATGAATCAAATGCATTTGTACTTGAATGTGGTGCAAATTTACTTCTTCTAAAAAACTAAACCCAGTAGTGGATTTATGGGGAGCAATTACAAAGAAATCTTATAAATCCTTGATATAAGAGTTGTCAAGCAGTGACATGAGGAATACCAAAATCATACATAGAGAAAAATGAAATTATTAGATTTCCAATTATATCCAACATATAGGAAACAAAATTTACTTGGGATTAAGGAGCAACTATTTCATAAAGTAACTTATTTTAACATTTATTTTCCAATTTCTAAGTTTCCTTAATTTTTTTTTGTATGTATGTGATTTATGAGATTGAAAAGGGTTATACTTTATAAAGCAAGAAAAACTAATAATATGGGATGCTCCCTAATCCCTTTTTGATACACTTAAATTAATCCAGGGTTAAAAATAAAATCATGCACTCTTAACAAAGGTACTAATCAATCATTGCTTTGCCCAACCAAATGTTTTTGCAAGGGATGCATAAGTAATACTAAAAGTGAGTACTTAAAGAGAAAAACTACAGAGATGTTCATAAGATGGTGATGATGAAATATAAATCCTTGTAAAAATATTTATTTTCATAGGGTGTATGTATGTACACACAACAATCACATTTTAGTAAGACACAAATATTCTATGTATAGGTTAATAATAATTAATGGGTACTATTGTATGAGAGTGAGGATTTGAAAGACTAACACTACAATGTGAAAAAATAGTAACAACAATTGATCTTGTATGCCATAGAGGAAACTAGGGGTTCTACAAGAGAATATCTATTGCAATAATTACAAAGAAGAACTCAAGCTTGACTTATTGCATAGTAGATAAGGATTATGGAGTTTTTAAATTGAATTAAAAGGAAAATAAAAGTTGAGACCAAGTTAAATTGTATGTAGTTCAAATTTAAAATTATAGTTGGATGTTTGAAATATGAATATGATAAAGTGATATATAATTAAAAGTTCAAATTTATCAACTATTTTTAGAAAAAATAAAATAAATTTTAACAATCAATTGTAAAGATGATCAAATAATCCTTTATGATTGTTGTTTTTTATTAATATTTTGAATGGTCTTTACTATACTTTTTTTATTTACAAACTTTCAAATAAAGAAACTAAAAATGACAAAAAAAATCCTAAAAACTTGTTTCGAGAATCTAGGGTAGGTCCCCATGCGTCTGCTTAGCTTATTTTGGCTAGCACCATTGCTCAACATTTTAAGGAACATATTGTGGAGCTGGTGGACCCATGATTGTATTTTTTTTGCTTATTTTTAAGCAGTCAATTTAAAATTAATTTTTTCAACTGTATAATGAAATGAACAGTGCTAATAATAATTTGTGGAAGTAAAAAATAGAGGGAAAAATTGGAGGAAAATATAAAAAAGGGAGGCAAAGAGATTTGTGAAGCCGCATATCATTCTTTTAATATGCATCAACTACTTATTTTTAGTCTCCATATTTTTCACAACTTATTTTCATTTTTTAAGTAGTTGCTGCTCCACAAAAATAGGAAAAGATTCTCAATTACCCTATTCCCATAAATAAAATTTTGCATGGGGACATCTAACTGCTTAATTTTAAGGAAAAATTAGACTTAAGTAGTAGCATGGGGACAAAGGGTAAAAACTCTAAAGAAATAAAAAGTAATAACAAAATTTATATAAAAAATGAAGAATAAGTAAAACATATATTTTCTTGTTTAAAAATTGTTCCTAATGTAAGAGCTAAAGATTAGCTCAATACCCAAGAACACTTGCAAAAACAATGAAAAAATTCTATAAGAGGATATACAAGAAAATGAGCTTGCTTTATATTAAGACCTATCAAATGATGAGGTATGAATTATATTACAAATGTGGACAATGACCTTCCTTATATAGGAAAGGTTGAAATGTAGTAATGAACACGATGTTGACATATTTCATAATCCTATGACATGAGATAACTAACAAACTAACTACCTAAGAATCATGCAAAATAGATAGATACGATAAGTTCTAGAAAAGCCAATTGAGACTTCTAGAAAGAATCTTATATCCTAAGTAAACTTAATCATGTGAATAAGTCTTCTAATTACCTAGTGAATGAATTAACTAGGTACAAGAATTTAATTCACTTTAACAACCCTCCTTAAGTGCAACTTAGGGAGAAGATTATTATTCAAATGATGCAAGAAATGAAAATATGGGTTCAGCTACTAGGCCATGTTAGTACCCATGTACAATTGCAAAAAGAAATCTCCAACAAATGAAGAAATGGGGAAAACCCAGTGGGACAAAACTCCTCTCCAAAAGAGAGAAAATAAATAAAAGAAATAAATCATGTGAGGAAGGATGGAGGACTCCATGATACCCTCAAGTACACCATTTGTCACATCGATATATTACAATCAATAGCCCCACATAAGAGGGAAATAAAGAGACTATGTAGCCCTCCCACAATGTGTGATCACCTATAAAAATGGTAAGTTCCTAAAGATAAAACATGATCCAATGTTGACAAACAACTTGTCTCCCTTTTGGAAGAAACAAAACCAAGTACAAATGCAAGTACGCTTCTCATTTTGGATAGGAATTGAAGGAAAGAAAAATGAATATGGATGATGATGATATCTCTGAAAGTTGCTCATGTGTCTCCTTTACCACTGAATATGAAAATGCCACAATCAAATTAGGCACATGCCTAATCAATATAGAAGGTGACAAATCAGGATATGTGGAAACTAATGCTGAACAATGTCCAAAGAACATGATGGTTTGAAAATAGTTGTGCAATGGTTGTCATCAAATAGGAGAGATAACCCCCCCTCAAATTTGAGACTCCACAAACAAAGATGCAATGTTTGATAGATAGGAATCCCAATCAAGAAGATAATCAGATACTTGTTTTAATGAATCATTGGACATGCTCAATGACTCACCAACATATGATGAATGGTCTTGTTGAACAGGAATGATGGAAACCTCAATCAATGAATCACTAAAGGTGAAGGTACATCAACTGTCTTTGATGGAGGAGCATCTGAACAACCCTCGTCATCCTCATTTGAAGATTCAAAGCATTCCAAATACGTACACTCTAGCATAGTATTATGAGCATGGGGTATCCTGTCTGAAAAATGAAGAGGCCCATGACATTCTGAATCATGATCATCAGGGAATGGTGGAGTATCAGGATCTACATATATCTCCCAAAGCTTAGTCCAAAGAGTATGAGGAAAATCACAATGATCAATACCTTTTAAAATATCATCATCAACATGCATTGCAATGACCCCTAAAACATTATATTTGTTGCAAATCCAAGAAATTTTTTGAATACCTTGACCTAGATTGGGAATAATACCATACAAATGTGGCAACAATTCAAGAGATTGGAGATGATCTATGATTCCATCTATCCATTGTTTATAGTTTCCCTTTTGCAACATAATCAAAGAAGGATAATATGCAAACTCCATGATGAACTATGATATATCTCCAAGATTTCAAAGAATTTTCCCTTCAACCACAATTAGAAACTCCCAAATATGATATATACTGCAAATGAAGTCTTCCCAAACTAATAGAACCTATCTAGGAGTTAGGATGTCCAAGTAATTAGTCAAAATGCCAAATATGAAAAATAATGAATAAATAATACCTGGGGATAAATCTAGAAAAGGTGCATGGAAACAATGAAAGATCTCCTAAATACCTTCCAAATGCAACTTGAATCACCAAAATCAGAGAAATTGGCAAAAAATTATGAGCTTGGAGGTCCAAAGGGGAGATATGACTACAATTGTGAATAATTTGTACATACAACAAAATCTTGCAAAAACATGTACACCACTACGAAGTACTTAGAGAGAGATTTCCACCAATATCTCATTTGCAAAATTTGAAGATCGTGGTGAAAAGTTATGAAAAATTGAAAAAAAGGCCTATTTGAAGGCACTTGGGGGAAAATCAGGTACACTGCTAAACTAATCCGGTGCAAAAATTTAGCATCAGGGGGCTTTTCATATGACTAGAAAAAATACAAGGAATGACCAATGGCTAAGAAACAAAACCCGTTAGCCAAAGTACATGGGGGTTTAGACCAAGTTTTTGAATAAAAAATTCTTAGTACCCACTGGAAGATAAATAATATGTCGGCCTAAATTTTAATACAAAGTTTTTTAAGATATAAAAAAAACATATAAATGAAATGGTATCTATGGTGAATGAAATGACAGGAACCATAGACTGTAAAAACCCTTATAGGTTCTAACTGATTTTTTTCCCTAGTTGTTGGTTTGAAAGTTTCAAACCTGCCTTTAACTTATGTCTTCAACAAGGACTTAATATATCATGTAGATTGAAAGCATAAATAATGGAAAATTAACTTGAATACAAATTTTAGGTAATCAACAAGTTGAACATAAACAAGAGGATCATACCCAATAATGATAGCTTATCTTCTTTATTCGATTTGAAAACTAATTAAAAATAGAGGTGGCTAGAAAGTACAATCAGTTAGGTCTGATTTGAGTTTCAGACCCTTAATTACATCCACTTGTGCCAAATCACAAGACCAAACCCTAGCTGTATGAATGGAAGATGAAGCTGAGTGAAGTAGGATGATGTGCTCAACTAGGAAATGACTAAAAAGTGACTACAACAACCCATTGGAGGTTGTAAATGCCAAAAATCCTCAAATATGATGATGAAATCAATTTGAAGACTGCTGTAATAGAAGTTTGATTAAGCCTAAAGCTGGAAATCACCAAAAATGCACTTCTTTTCCAAGTGAACCTATTGAAAACCCTTCTTCTACCAAGCACCACAAAACAAAATCACAAATTGCAACTAGAACTGCACTAAAGTAATCTGGTTAAGCTCAATGACGAATTATGTTTGAATTCATCTCACATGGTGGAATGGAGCCATCACCATTACCAAAATATTCAAGGAAGAACCACCTTGAATCAACTAAAAGCTACTTTCAATCAAGAGGAAATTGTCTTAAAAAAGTAACACTCAAAAACATGTTAATCTCACAACTCTTTGTGCCTTTAAATAAGGCTTCTAGTCCAAACTGCCCTTAGGAAAAGAATCTAATTTATTTTCAATAAAATATTAAATAACTAAATTGCTAAGTTTCATAAACCTCCCTTAGGGAAAGATCAGATTTTTCCTCATTAAATTATTCACTTAACTTTTGGCTAAGACACCTAACTCAAGTCACCTTCAAGAGGATCAGATTTGATCTTTCTATATATATATTAAAATATTCATTCCTTCTCCCCTAAGGCACTAGATTTCCCTTAAGAGAATTTGATTGCCTTTGAATATTAAAATATTTCAAATTGGAAGCTTCCTTGAGCTGCCCTAAGAGGAGATCGGGTTTGATCTTTAAATATTAGGTTGCTTCCCCCTTATGTTTGCTAAACCACCATAGGTGGGAGAATATTCTAGAATTAGACATGATTTGATGAGGTTGACTCACCTTCTTGTTTTCTTATTCTTGCAAATAGACCTTCTTACTTGGTTTGACTTGATGTAGACCTCCTTGCTTGCTTTGACCTCCTTGTGTGCCATGAGATAATGATAAAATAAGATCAACATTATGCTTTCTTGGTTAAGGATAATTCCCTCTTAGCTCTCTTAACACATCTATCCAAAATTTGTTTCTTTTGGCCAAAAATCATTCCCTAGTCAATGCCATATAACCCATTGGAATGTTGGATGGGCTAGAATCAGGTCACCATGATATCACTCCAAGAATGGGGACATTACATATTTTTCTAATGAACAGAGGATGATGACATTAGCAGACCGTAGGAAACTGACAGGTAAAAAAAGCTTTGTAAAGGCTAGCAATGATCACAAGGACTTGGCAAAAGAAGTAAAGATCTGGTGGGAAAAATACACAAAGGCACAGGGGTCGCAATGAATAAAATTTCCTATGCCATTTAAAATCTATAATAATAGGGACTCCTATTTACATAAGTAAAATTCTAATTTATCATAATAACAATTTTTTAAGTCTCATGAACCCATGAAGCCCCTCCATGGGACTACTGATAATTCAACATATGTAAGGTTAGCCCTAAGTGCATCTTTTGACTAATCTCACCCTACGGTTAAGGTATTATTAACAATCAAATGCATACCATGTAATTTTCCCTACAAAAGAGCTTGCTTTAACCTCGAAAGGTTTACGGTTCTTGTGAATATTGGAGGAGTAATGCCCTACAAATAATTGTTTGAGCAGTTGAATTTGTCTAGGTAGCCTTGAGCATTTCCTCATACTGGTATATATTTGTTTAATAAATGGGTTGCCTTTTGTGAACACCAAACCTACACAAACTAACATAAGATGAGAAAACACTTGTTAAACATGTTAGAAAGCTCAATATAATGTTCCCTATGACATTATAGGAAGAACAAAGATGAAAAGATAAAATGAAACAAGAACAAAACATGTAATCAACTAAGTGAACCAAACCTCAATCCCATAGGGGGATTGGTGCTCCTTTGATGTGGAAAGAATCCCTTTCCCAATCCCAATTGCTAAGCTTGATGATTTGAAGATGATCCAAGTGTTGAAATGATGCTAAGTAATGAAAATAAATTGAAAATGACATGAAGATGATGATTGATATGAACTCAAATTCATATAGTGATAATTCTTGAAGTTGTGGATCCATATTATGAAAATGATACCTCTATTTATAGAAGCTAGGGGTTGAAGAATGGATGAAATTGGTGAATACAAAATAAAATGGGAGCCAATGAGAATGTGCCAAGTGTCACAATTCTATTGGAGGAAGGTGGAGCACATTTTTGTAAATGTGTGAGTGGAGGAGGATGGAAGAAAAATAAATGAAATTGGTTGAGGATTTGAAAGGTTGTAAGAAGAATTGAATGAAATTGGTTGAGATTTGAGAGGATGTAAGAGAATTTATCGCAAATGTAAGAGGTTGTTGAGAGGAATATTCTTTGGAATATGACTTTGTGAGGGAAAATAGAGGAATTAAATAATTAATAGAAATTATTTTCATGTGCAACCTAGTTAGTTGACCATGGGTTGATTTAACTCTTAAAGAGTTAAAAGCTAGAGGAATCAATAATGATGATTATAAAGGTGATTTAGGATTAATTAATCTAAAATTAATTAATTGGAGTGGATTAGGAGATTGTAACATTTGATTTGATTGATTTTAATCAAATGAGAGGATTTAATTAAATGATTTTGATTTAGTTAAATATGATGAAAATTAGTTTAGAAGAAGGGTGAATTAATCAATACATTTAATTATTTGATTAATAGATAAATTTTTTAAATTTAACTAAATAATGTTGATTATTTAAATAATTGGTTAGTTTGAAGTGATTTGGAAAAAATGGTGTTAATTTATCAGAATTAGATGCATAGTATCAATCGAGACTTCTTTGATGTCTACATTTTCCCCTCTTTGAAGAGAGGTACTTGTTGCGTTAGTTTAAAGAATAACATTGCCATGATCAAAATTCAAATTTTTTTTTTTTAGATTCCCCATTGCTAACCCAGTAGAATAAATTACGTTGGTACACTGCCCCCTTGAGAGATTGGGAAAAAATTCCAAATTTTGGTTTGATCTCACGATAAATATTCACAACCAATTTAGCTCAAAGAGGACTAGAAAGCTTAGGTGTTTGATGTAGAAAAAAATGATGATGTATAGATAGTCATTAACCATGGTAGCCTCATGTATATTTTGATATAACACACAGATTCAATACTTGGATAGAACTATTAGTAAAGATACTAGAATAATACTGATGAATAGAAGATTGAGATGGATTAACCATTGATTTTGAGATTGATTCAGAAGTCCAACAAGTCTATAAGTTGTCAAGAATTTATTAGATATGGTGATGAGTGATGATGATTTTCTTTGTAATACCCCTCCTCTTACTATTTGGATTTATTATTTTTCTATGCATTCGTTTGCTACTTGTGATTGTGATGATACTATTATTGTTTGATTTGGTTAGTTAGATGTTAGATGATGCTATTATTTCATTATGGACATGATTATTTCATATGACATTATGGTTGGTGATGTTAGTTGATTTTCAAAATTATATTATGATGCAATGATTTAATGAATTATGTCATGAGATGAATTGTTAGTTTGGAAATGTTATTTTATTAGTTAGATTATAATTGTTAGGATAGATGTGATGAAGGACAATGTAGCATCACTCGGTTGCGAGTTCTCTGTTATGCTACGATTCCTTCTCACAATACAGTGCTTGATTTAATGCTTTGATTATATATATATATGCACATGTACATGACTTTGTTTGTATGGAGGGTTTGCAGGTACAAGTCTTGATTCCACCTACTTCGGCAGGACAGGGCGAGCACCAATAGCCCAACGGTTAAATGTTGAAACAGAGGTGATGATGAAGTCATCCCGTCCCATGATGTCAGATCGTCTCGTTTGTTGGTATTGTTCATTTTTGTGTAATTGTCATCTTTTGTGTTTGTGTTTTGTGTTATGTCGTATTTTACTTGAGGTGGCATTTTATAAGTAATGATTTATTTTATTTCAATGATTGAAATAATTGTTTATTTTAATGTTGATTTATTTGTATGAAAATATTTAAATGTTTTATTTAATTTTATAAGGTCATGTGTTTTATTAAATGATAATTAAATATTAAATGTGCTTTAATTATCAATTATCTGGTGGAGGATAATTATTAGAATAAATTATTTAAATTAAATAGATAATGTGATGTGCAAGAAAAGTGGTTAAAATAGAAATTAAAACAATAAAACAAATAAAATAATGAAAAAGTTGTGAGAGCAAATAAGAATACAGATCTGAGTAAAAGGCTTGCTTTTAAAGAATTATTTTCTTTTATTTTTGATTTTTAGAGTTTTTAGAAGAAACTGAGAATATCTTTTATTAAATTAAGAATTTTGTAAGTTTTTGGGGAGAGAGGTTTATGGAGACAGAAGTGGAAAAATCAAAGTGATGCATTTTGAATCTTCTGAAATTTCCAAAAAGTATATTTCCATTCTTTGTTGTAATATCTTGGGGGTAAGAGTCTTGGGGTGAAGGATTTGGATTCGAGATTGGAGCACGGTATTTTGGAGAAGAGATTTCAAAGCAGGAACAAGGAGCTCTTCGGAGAGGCCAACAGAATCAACGAGCATCATCAGATTTTTGAATAAGCGCAGGACTCCAGGTTCAGATGTTTCATCTCATTCTTCTTTCTGTTTCAAAAAGAAATTGATAAATAAATGAATATATATGATTGATTGTTTGAAAGAAAAAAGAAAACCTTCATTAGAAATTTAATGATTCCTAGTTAGCAAACCAATAGGAGAAGATTATTATCATTGAGAAACCATTATGTAGTTTCATTTATAATTGGATCTTGAATAATATTGTTTGTTTTTAGAAATACATTTGATTTGATATATATATATATATATATATATATATATATATATATATATATATATATATATGTTCTGATTAAAAATATAATATTAGTGAATAGAAAATTTGGTACTGAAAAGCCTCTGTCTGGTTAGAGTTATTATATATTTTCTTAGAGATTAGAATATATATACATGTGTATTTATTATTTATTTAATATGAATTAAAAACCTATGTCTATATTGATTTCTTAAGTTTATTTTTGTTTTTACTATCAAACCAGAATAAAATTTTAATTTAACATTATTTTTGGGGTTCGAGCCAAACCAGTACTAGGTCGGCCGAATTGCTTGGGATTTTTATTTATTTTCGTTAATACAAAAGTTTATTTTTAATGGGAAATGAAATTTTATATTAAAAAAAAAATTCTTTTAAAAAAAAATTTAAATAAAAGTTTTGGGAGGAGCTGGAAGGGTCGGCGCTGGGCCATACCCGCCAGCCCCCCCCCACTGTGTACTGCGCACAACAGTCATTATGACTACTGTACGCGGTGCAGGGAGGGCCGTCGGCCCTCTCCCAAGCCTTTTGGGAGGTTAATGTTATTTCGTTTTATTTTTATTTTTATTTTTATTTTTTGTATTTAATAAAATATATATATATATATATAATTAATTTCGTTTATATTTATTTTATTTTATTTTTTAGTCTTTAATAATATATATATATAGTTAATTATCTTACTAAAATTCTTTATAAAGTTATTTATAATATAATTTAATTTGTTATAAATAATTTTGTAAATAAAATGTTAATTGGTATGAATTATTTTATGTTTATATAGATTTTTGTGTATTTGTTCAGTTAGGTTAGAATAGTATAAAAACATTTTATGATTATATAGATTTATGTGTGGTTGTTTAGTTCGGTCAGGAAAATATAAAAAAATATTTTATGATTATAGATATGTATAAAATTATATATATGCAGTAAATTGTGTAAAGATGAATAAAAATAAAAAAACTATTATTTGTGGAATATGATTAAGTTGAGTGAATATGAAATTTATTATCTTTGAGTAATTAAAGAAAGCAAATTAGATAAGTTGTCATTAATTTTATTGTTCTTTATTTTCGACTCTATGTCGAGTAAAATAGAGATATTGTACTTAATTGGTCAAATCGTCTTTTTGAGCTAAAAAAATCTTGTGATCTTGTTATTGTCTTCTATTTATTGTTATTTACCTTATCCTTGTGATGTGGGAACTCTGTTATGTTTTGAACCTCATTTGGATTATTGTAAATCTTGGTCTTCTCCAGAGGCATGTTTTATGTCCTTTGATGTTTATACTTGTATATTTGTGATTAGAATATTACATGATTTTGAGCTTTATTATTTGGAATGGTTGTACATGGTTGTAGTTGTTGTGATTACAATTTATCGCGAGATGGATTTGCCTCGTATGTCTTGTTTTGAGTTTTATGCTTTTAATGTTATCCTTGTTTTGGTTATACTTTCAGAGTTGAAACTCATTGGCATTCTGTTTGGAAGGGTTGAATGGCGTTGTAAGATCTTTTGGTTATGAGTGATGCGAGAGGGTTAATGCCTCACATGGTTCTTGTTTTGGTATTATGTTCTTTATGTTATAGTTCAACCCTTGCCTAGTTTTGATTTATGTTAGGGGTCATAGGGAGAGTGGCTCTTCATGGGCGCCGGTGCCTCGAGTAAGAGGAAGTGCTCAGGGGAACCCACGTAAGAGTAGTTAAACAAGTGATAACCTAAAAATTGCATTTAGGGGGATGGGTAGTAAAACACACAAGATAGTTAAAATTGGATTCCTTGTCTATGCATTAGGGCTACTGTAGACTAGTGATAGACTGAGTAGGCCATGGTCGGCAAAGTCGTAGTCTCGTATTCATGAGAGATTATCGGCTCTGCATTAGCTACCCTATGGTGCCGGCGCCTCAGTTAGGAGGAAGGGCTAGGGGATCCATAGATGGGTGCCGACGCCTCAGTTGGAGGAAGTGCCAGGGGATCCCATGAGAGCTATGTGATGACACTCTCCACTAGACACCCTTGTGCCCTATTTTCTTGTTGCCTTTGGAATCATGTTCACATGAGCTACCCTATGGTGCCAGTGCCTCAAGTAGGAGGAAGAGCCAGGAGATCCATAGATGGGTGTCGGCGCCTCAAGTTGGAGGAAGGGCCAGGAGATCCCATGAAAGCTATGTGATGACACTCTCCACTAGACACCCTTGTTCTTGTTTCTTGTCACCTCTGGATATTGTATCTTTATGATGCTTTTGATTCTTGTGAATTTGTTTCATAATTGCTAATTGGTGATACTTCATGTTATTGTGATGAGTTTCTTAGTTTTAACTTGTTATGTGATTTGTGAAAGTTGATGGTTGTTCATTCTATGCTTTGAGTTGTACTTGTTTTGTATCATGTTGTTGTTGAGTTGGTTTGACTTTCATGGTCAGGTTTTCTTCCTCGTCACCTCTGAGCACGGGGGGTGAGTTACTTGTAATTCACATGGTTGGGTGGAACGTGCTCCGCACCTGTTGGGTTCCCCATCAGCATCTGGTCTTCTTAGCTTTCCACAGTGGAGTTGTACCAGTAATCACTTGTATTTCTTATTTCATTATTCTTGTATCAATCCCCATGTTGGGAAATTCAATGTAATTCATTTATCAAGAGATTGTAATGTAACTTTAAAATGATGATGTAATAGTTAGGTTCATTTGTATCTTTATTAGGGATGTATTATGTGATGTTTATTATTCTTGCATCATGGTTATTGGATGTATCCTTATTCCTGGTTATTTTAATATAAATGATATTGTTGTAATCTTTATTTTTATTTCTGTTTAGTTGTTGCGATGTAACCTCGCGTGCCCCAGAGAACTAATTGTGTTAATGCTATGTAATATGCTATGTGGTTATGGTTTAATGTTATTGCATGTTTAATTTAATTGTTTAAAAAAAAAAATTATTCGCATTGTGTGTGTTCTCTGGGGTTTGCACGGCGGGTGTTACATACTTATCTAGGATTAGGTCACGAACGACACAAATTTCCTTATGTTTGATAAAACACATAGATACGATGCATCAAGGTATAGACAACCAGGATGGCAGGGCATCTAGTGACATGGAATTTAACTCAACAAATAGATAGGAGTATTCTTGTTCACAAGTTTGGCATACAAAAACCTTGCTAGGATGCACTTCAAAAGTTTCAAACATCTCAGACCAAAATACAAAAAGGCATAACCTATCAATGCAATAGTCAACAAGTTTCCCAAAACACCTTCCATACATACCTAACAAAGCACGTATTCGCTAAGGTTATATTACAAGAACATCTGACAAGCACAAAAAATGAAAGATAATGATCAATGCCCCATTCCTTTCTCTCTAAATATTTTTTTGATTAGAAATCATCGAGAGGTCATTGTAATGAGTGCAATAAGATAAATCTCAAGAATAGATCAAGTAAACAAACAATTCAATGTTCTTCATACCCCTAGCCAAGACTAAACTATGTTGATGTTTGAGGTTGATGTCCATTGTAGGAAGGATATATCCTAGGACATGATGTTATCAGATGATTTTGAGACTGAAGGGATGATGGGCTATTGATACCAATAATTTACCAACTTGTTTACCTATTGACCTAGACTTGAGACCTTGATGTTTGAGTTTACACCTTTAAATTTGCTAAACTTGTTTCTAATTTTTTTGCCAAAGGTTGAAGATGATGAGAATTTATTATGAGCGGATTTTTATTGTGGGTGATTATTGAAGTGGGATAGATGAATTTGGGTTTTTTGAATGTTTTTGGTATTTTTGCAATGTTTTGAGGTTGTTTTTGGTATTTTCGAGATGCTTTACACATGTTTTGATTTAAATTTTTTTCAATGTTTTTGGGTTTTCTAAGATTTTGACCAAGAACCTAAACTAAAGACCTATCCTAGGGGCCTTGAGGGTTGATCAACGATTATCCTTTCCTATGTTATATACACATAGACCATGTAGTTTGACTGACACAAACTCATTTATTCATGAAGAATGAACATGTGTGGATTGCTAGTTTATTATGACACTCCTAAAGGATTGACCTAATGTGTCTCGAGGGCACATCAATGATGGCCTTGCCTACATTCAAGCTTAGAGACCCATATTTCAATGTGACAACTCTATCTTTTTGACTTTTTTTGACCTATTTTGGATTTTTTGACATGTTTTGGATGTTTTTGGGTTTTTTGATTTTATGAATGTTTTTGGTTTTTTGGATTTTACAATTTTTTTTGGATTTTATGATTTTAAGGAAGATTTCAAGAATATACACAAAAATGATTTGATGCAAGTATAAGAACATGCCCCTAGCATGATATGATAGACTACTTTGATATAGGCAGAACAAACTGACCTTAGGAATGCACCAAGTAGTAATAGGGGGAATATGATACAAACACATGATCAAGCTATGATGTGGATGGGGATGGGTGTCAAAAGGATTAATGGAACGTGATGGATGAATGATGTAGAATAATCTATAGAGATCATGGTGGATGGAAAGTGCTTATTACACGAGGCACCTGTTTTCCATTTTTTCACCAAGGTATATGCCCAAAGCGCCACCAAAGTGGTTTTCACTAGAGCATGATTTTTTTCTTTATTATTTTCAATCCTTTTCTCTATTTTTTTTGGATTTTTTATATTTTTATATTTTATTTTTTGGATTTATACCTTGCAAGTTTAGGCATAATTTTTTTTGAGATGGGAGCTATTGATAGGCTCTTGTAGAGGCTCCCCTTCAGATGTAAATAGCCGATATGCTCTTGATTTATAACTTGTCATGATGACGAAGGGTCCCAACTAATTGGGTTCAAACTTTCCCTTGCTATCTATATTTGCCACATTATTTTGATTCTCCTTTAATACAAGTTCTATGACTTGAAAGGTTTGACTCTTGATCTTTTTTATTGTAGCTTCACTTGAGACGGTTTTGATAGACTTGTAGGTGATTCAAGGCATCCATGTGGAGATCCTTTAGTAGTGATAGCTCATTCAACCATGACACCCAATATTATTCATTAGTAATGAGATTTTGCAATGATATTCTTAAGGATGGGATCTCAATTTCAATGGGAAGGATGGCTTCTGATGCATAGACTAGGGAGAAGGATGTTGCACTTGTAGGAATGAAGATACTCATTCGGTAGGCCCATAAGGCAGGATTCAATTGTAAGTTCCAGTCACAACCAACTTTATTGATTGTCTTCTTGCGAATTTCTAAGATGGTTTTATTAGAAGCCTTGGCTTGGCCATTACCTTTGGGGTAGTAGGGGGTGGAGAAGTGATGTTGGATATTGAATTTTTGGCATAGTTCTTGAACATCTTGGTTCTTGAAAGGTGTCTCGTTATCTAAGATAAGAGCTTGTGGAAAACTGTAGTGACAAATGAGGTAGTTTAGGATGAATTTGGAAATATAATTCCTGGTGATATAGGTCATGGGGATGGCTTCTACCCACTTTGTAAAGTAATTTTTTGTGGTGATAATGAACTTGTGTCCATTGGATGAAGTGGGAGTGATTTTGCAGATGAGATCGAGCCCCCATTGTGAAAAGGGCCAAGGTGTTATAATTGGTTGGAGCTCCTAAGTTGGTGCATGGATGAGTTCCCCATGCTATTGAAATTGTAAAAATATTTGGACATAATCATGAGCTTCCTTCTCCATCGTAGGCCAGTAGTACCTAGTCCTCAGTAGTTTCTTGGCCAAGGTCATACCACTAGAATGTGGACCACAAATACCATCGTGTACCTCAATTAAAGTATTCAAAGCTTCCTTAGGGTTAAGGCATCACAAGAGGGTTCCCTCGATACTCCTACGATAAAGGCTATCACCTAGGATGAAAAAATGGGATGGATTTTTGATAAAGGCTCTTTTAAGGTTTAGGGTGATATTGGTCAGGAGTAATCCTAATTTTAGGTAGGCAAGTATATGTCATGGTACCAAGAATCATTAGGACCAACGATTTCACACATGAAATCAGAATCTGAGACCTCAAAAGCTAGTACGGGAAGCTTCTCTACTAGGAATTCATGTTTATGGACGTTGCAGGGGATATCCAATAGTGATCCAATTGTTGCCATAGCATCAGTTGCTCTATTGTTTTCCCTTGGTATTTTCTGAAATGTGATGTCAATAAAGAATTCCTTGAGGCTCTCCACTAGTCTCTTATACGGGGTAAGCTTATCATCCTTTGTTTTTTATTCATCATTGAATTGATTGATGATTAGTTGTGAGTCCCCATAGACCTTAAGTGTCATAATCTACCAATATACTACAATTTAGAGTCCCATGACTAGAGCCTTGTACTTGGAAATATTGTTAGTGCATAGAAAAAATAACTTATATGACTTCGATATGCAATCTCCTTGTGGTGTGATGAAGAAGACTCCCACCCCTGACCCATGTTGTGTGTAAGACCTGTAAAAATATACTTTCCAATGATCTGTTGCACCTAGATTAAAGATTGACTCATCGAGGAATTTTGACACCAATGGTTTCTATGAATATATAGGGGCTTCTGCTAGTTTATCTTCAATTACTTTTCCTTTGATGGCTTTTCATTCTACATACTCAATGTCATATTCTATTAAGATCATAACCCACTTAGCCATTCATCCTGAGTGTTGCTTTAGAAAGGAGATACTTGAGAGGATCTATTTTGGCAATGAGATTTATCTGATGAGCCAACATATAGTGCCTAAATTTTTGTGTAGCAAAAGCTATTACTAGGCAAGCCTTCTCAATGAATGTGTAATTCAACTCGTTTCCTACCATGGTTTTACTGATATAGTAAATGTCTCTCTTTTCTTGTTTCATCATTTTGAGCCAAGAGAGCACCAAGGGCTGCTACTATTGCTAATATGTAGAGTATCAATGGTTTGTTCTGGATCAATGGGATGAGGACTAGTGGTGTCAACAAGTATTCTTTGATTTTGTTGAATGCCTGATCACATTTCTTGTCCCACTTGTATGCTACCCCCTTATGGAGTAGATGAGAATATGGGATAGCCTTATCTGCTGACTGTGCTATGAATCGATGAATGGATTGGAGTCTTCCTTGCAAATCCCTTAACTGCTTCAATGTCCATGGTTCTTCCATCTCAATAATTTCTTTGACTTTGAGAAGGTCTATCTTGATTCCCCTCATTGATACAATATACACTAGAATTTTCCTTGATTGCACACCAAAGACACATTTCTTAGAATTGAGTCACACCTTTATTCTTCTAGTCTATCAAAAATAGAGGCTAGTGCTTCTATGTAGTCTCGACACTTACTTGATTTGTGGATCATGTCATGAAAAATCAACATCATAGCTCTTTGGTAGGTAGATCTAGTGTTCTTCTACCCAAATGGCACCATGTTCCAATAGTAATTCCCCCATGGACAAGTGAAAATTTTCTTATGTTGATCATATTTGGCTATCATAATCTGATTGTACCCTGAAACCCCGTCCATCAATGATAGCATTTCATGTCATGCTATCATATCCACAATCATGTCTATATTTGGGAGAGGGAAATCATCCTTAGGTAATGCTTTGTTTAGGTCCCTAAAGTCAGTATAGATATGGATGCCCCCAGTGGGCTTAGAGATAGGTACAAGATTGGAAACCCACTCTAGATAATCAATTGGTCGTATGAAGCCAATGTCAAGGAGTTTTTTTAATACAAGTTTGACTAGTAATGTGATCTATGAATACATCTTTCTCAACTTTTTTCTTACTAGTTTCATCTCTGGATAGATAGCTAGATGATAAACCACAACCTCTGGATCAAGGTCAGGCATGTCAACATATGTCCATGCAAAATTCACTTTCCTATCTCTCAGAAATGTAGCCAAAAGTTCTTGTTTCTCGGTCAAAAGTGACTTTGCATAGAAAGTGATGTGCAACATTTCTTTAGTTCCTAGATTGATTGGGTTGCACTTTTCTACTAGTACAACTAATTTTTCCTGATGAATAACACTAAGGGGAAGATTGAATCCCTCATACTTTGGCACCTCAAAGAGGATTTTTCCATTGGATATGTCCTTTGTTTTTACTATTTTCAGGTTAGAAAGTGCCATAGTATGGTTTTCACTTAAAGACCTAGATATTACTCTTAGATTTTTTATTTGTGAATGAGAGATTCAATTGTTTCCCCATAGTATGCATGTGTGTCTAGCTCAATATCAAACCCTACTTTATGATCTCCATATGGTAGAGTATCTTGTAATCCCATGAATTCTGAGAGAGCCTCATCGTTTTTGAATGTGTCTAAGATCAGTGATCCTCATTGGTCACATTCTATCAGTTGGGGGTAGACAAGCGTTAATTCAATGGTTTGGTTACTTGGATCGAAAGACATGGTAGTGATCATAAAAAGGGAGGAATCCTCAAATAAAATGGGTAGGTTAGTAATGGGATCCTCATCACACACATTAGCTATATCAAAGGTATAGTTATCTAGAGGTAGACCTATGGAGACTGGTAACTGAGGAGGAGCTTTGAAATTTTTTAATGAGGGTACCTTTGCCAAGAATGGTTATCTTTCTAGGGGTACATCCAAGACTAATATTCTTTAGGTGTTTCTCAAGAATAATGGGTTCTAATAGGCCATTGTCATTTTTCCCAAGCTTCTCATTTTTGTTATAGCCCCATCCACACATGAACTATAGTCCTTTGTTATCATCGTGCATGGGAAGATCACATACAAGCCTTTCATCTTGATACAATAGGCTTGATACATCTTTCTTGTCTACTACCTCTTTTCTTAGGTCTCCCCACTTTCTAAAGGTGGTGGGTTTTTCTTTGAAGGTCTATGATGTTGTGTCAATTGGATGCAGTTCCCCATGAGATCTAGGAGATTGAGGTAGCTCTCCTATCAAAAAGGCACTTTTTTTCATTTTATAGTCTACACACCCATTCTCTTAGATAATAAACTTAATATTGGGGATGTATGGAATGGAAGGTGTCTTTGTCTCAGAAGTGGAGGCTTGGGTGGATGGTTCTATATATGGAGATGTGGGTCCCTCATCATTCTTTAGGACTTGAGGGATCTTGTAATATTTGGCATCCAAATTTTTGCAATAATAGAATGGTTTAGGGTCACCGTGGATTGTGGCTTCTTGGTTCTGATAATGGAATTTGACACATTGATAGAATGTGGATGCCACAACTTGCATCCCATTGATCCATGGGCACCCTAGGAGGACATTGTACAAGAGTTCAAAATCAAGGACTTGGCATGTAGTCTCCATGATTGTTGTCCCCATTGAATAGGGAGTTGAATGGTGCATTGAGACACCTATTCTTGGTCATCCTAGGACCTAATAATGATACCTTTACCCTTCTTAATGACATCTTTAGAGAATCCTAAATTCTTTACCAACTTCAAAGTACAAATATTTAGAATTGCACCTCCATCCACCAAGACTCTTTTGACTTTGTTCTTATGAACTAGGACTTCAAGATGGAGAGCATGGTTGTGGGATGGGTGGGTTGGAAGATCATGCTCTAAAAAAGTGAGGAGATGTGATGTAGTGATATGTCTGACCATATCCTACAACTGGTTAGCATTAAGATCTGTGGGGATGGAAGATGTATCCAATGCTTTCTCTAGGATGTCCCTATGTGCGGGTGAGATTTTTGGCAACTACATGATGGAGATTTGGGTGGGGGTTCTTTTCAGTTGATCTAGGACATTATAGCCATTGGGAATGGATTTTGGATTGGTGGCAGGTGCCTTGGGTTGTTGTGAAGGTCTTGGAATGGTAATTCTGCTACCCTATGTGGTGACTCCACACTTAGCTCTAGATCCCTTGATGTTGACAATTGTGACCCATTCATCCAAGGATGCAACAACATGGTCATAAATATGGTTTACATTATTGTAGCTCTTTCCTTTACCATTATTGTTTCCTTTATTATGATCTAGCATCGAGTTCATGTATATCTTGAGGTCTTGGTTGCTAGCAGGTTGTTCAATGATTATGGTCTTATTTTCAATGAGATCTTGGATCAAGTTTTTAAGTTGCATACAACTAGTTGTTGTGTGTCCCTTTATCTTGTGAAATTCACAAAGGTGCTTCTCATTATACCAAAATGGTTTAACTTGAGGCTCTTGGTAATTTTCATAGACTGGTATTTTGATGAGGTTTGCTTGTACTAGCTACTACATGATAGATTTGATTGGTTCCCCAAGTGGTGTGTATTTTTGTTTAGGGGGATACTTGTTCCTTTGGGGTGGTTCCCCTTGATCATTTAGATTGTTGATGGTTTGATTGGTGGGTTGTTGTGATGATGGGTTGATTTTTGCATTATTTTGGCATTGATTGGTGGTTGTTGGCATGATTTTTGTGTATTTTCCTTGCGGCATTGATATTACTTTGGTATCAATGACACCATCGTTAGTGACATTTTTGTTCCTTGCCCACATTCCAGGTTTTTCATTGTAATTGGTTGATGGTTGATTATCTTGATATGTGGGTGTTCCCCCTTATGCTATGAGGGCTCTTTCGCTATTGAGCTCCTTGGGGATCAATTGGTCATATGTTTCTATGCATTGCATTTTCAAATGAAATGATAGTGTTCCTTCAAGGTTAGAGATGATATCAAAATTTGTTGTTCTTCAGGCATAGTCCATTTGCTCCTATTGGCCTTAGATCACCATCATTGTAAGAAGGATGCAAATGTTTCCCCCTTGGCTTGTTTTAGGGTAGAAAATTCTTCTAGACTCAAATCCATGCCTATGTTAAATGAGTAATTCTATATGAATAAGTCCACAATTTCTTGAAACATTTTTTATTCCAAGGGGAAGGTGGGAGAACCATTCCATTGCTGGACCAACCAAACTTTGAGGGAAGAGCTGCATTAGATAAGAATCATTGTATGCAACTTCCATATATTGTACATGGAATTCCCTAATGTGATCTTCAAGATTTCCAGTCCTGTGATATTTGTCAAATTTTGGTATCTTGAATCCTTATGGGAATGGAATCATCACAATGCTTCTGTCGAATGGATAGGGGCATAAATTTCCTTGTGATTTTTTTATATTTCCTAATTGTAGGTCTAACACTTGTTGTGAGAGAAATTTATTTTGTGTGGACACATCATTTTGTGGATCGAGTGGTGGGATGGATGTGTTTTGGGGTGGTTTTGTTGCTTGAGTGAGTGGTGGGGTGGTTTGCGTGTTCATGGGAGGTTGCTACAAGTTTTGTTGTGCCAACAACACTTGTTGGTATGCCTATAATTGTTGATGTGCCAACAATGCTTGTTTTTGTGCTTTGTATTGTTGCAAAGCTTACTAATAAGCTTGTTGCTATAACAATGATTGTGCTTGAGCTTGTTACACTTGATATTGAGCATGTGCCTAAATTTGAGCTTGTTGGGTGGCTTGTGTAGCTTGGGAAGCCTGTGCAAATTTTGTGTTTTGTGCAATTTGTGTATCTTGTGTAGCTTGTTGTTGTTGCAATAAGGCTTGTGCTTGTGCTTGGGAAGCTTGTTGTGCTTGTTGTGTAGCTTACTAGGAAGCTTGTGTAGTTTCCCCAACTTGTGTAGTTTGTTGAGCTTGTAATTGTTGAAGAGCCTTTGATAGGCTTGTTAGGTTGCTTCCAGCACATTGTAATGTTGTATTGATTTTCCATGTTTGGGTTTGGCAGTGGAAATGGAGGATTTGGAATGGTGTGGGATGGTGTGATGATATTTTGTTGAGGTGGTTGTGGAGGTGTTGTTTTAGTGATGATAAGGGGTTGTGTGGTAGATGGTCTGGTTGAAAAGATAGGTCCTTGGGAGACCACATTTTGGGTTGTTGTAGATGGTGTAGTGATTGATTGTGTTGCTTGGATTGATGCCACATGCTGCTGCAATATTGGTGGCATGCTTAGAGGATTTGGTATTTTGGCTTGATTCACAATTGGAGGATTGTTTTGACTTGATATGTTGGGTAAAGGGGGTTTCCATAAACCTTGGGTTGATGTTGATGTTGATGTTGGAGGGAGAAATGGTGGGAAGATTGGTGGTGTGTTTCCTTGGAAAATTGAGGATGATGCATTAAAAGTTCCCATTTGTCCAAATGAATCTACTTGTCCTTGTGATACCATGGGGAGAGAAACTTGTTTATCAATAGAATAAGCTGGTGATGCAGCAAAGGTGGATGAATTGTTAGTGTCATGGAAAATTAGTGGAACATATGGATTATTTGGGTCTTGAGGGACAGTATTTGGTAGATCCAAGATGGTCTTTGTGTCCAAGTTTTGGTTATTTACAAGAGGATGTGTTTGAAGAGTGTGGAGCAATGAACTCCCCTTGGTAATCATGGGTTGACTTGGAGCATGAGATGATGTGGGTTGTATGATGGGTTGGATGAAATTTTAGAAGGATGGTGTAAATGAAGTGGCATATTCCTAAGAGGTTTTTCCATAATAGTGATCACATCATAATTAGAAGGGAGTTTAGGCACTTCCTTTGCTAATGCTAAAATGTATTGTGAAGGATTGAGTCTCATCATTGTGTTGAAAATCTTGTGGTTTTCAAGATTTTGGACTAGCTCCATGATTTCACCTTGGGTCATTCCTTGGACATTGTTGGTGACATCCTTCACTTGGAAAGCTCCCTCTTGAAGATATTGTGGTACTTGAGGGGGATTAAATGGGGGATTGGTAGATTCCATGTGATTGTATTATGATGTTTTCTGGCTTAGATCACTTGAAATAGATGTTTCTTTGTTTTGTTCCATGTTCTTCTTGTGTTGATATCTAGTTTGAACCATAAAATAAGGAACAACTTTTAGGAATATGGGAGGTAAACCTCTAACTCCTTAGGTTGGTCTAAAATTTATGTACAAAAAATAATATTTAGGATGTTAAGGATCAAATGATGGTGATGAGATAAATGAAAGATAAATGATGTGGATGTTTGAAATTTTAAGACCCTTGGAGGAATACTAGAGTTTAGGAATTTTGGATTTGGTTTGGATTTAGTTTGATTTAATTTTGGATAATGGACTTATAAACCCCAAGATGTTGGATGTTTGGAATAAAATTTTCCACAAGGATGATAATTTATCTAGATGTATGAGGAAGGATTCATCCACTCACACTTAGCCAAACAAGGTGATTTTGATTTTGATTTGAAGGATTTACCAAAAGTATAGTATGAATAATTTTTCCAAGGCTAAAAAGTTGTTTGTGAGATGGAATTTGATTGATGTTTGAAATAGATGAAGTGTTGATTTTGATCCTAGATGAACCTAGAGAGACTTTTGTTTACAAGACCTAGGTATTGAATAACATGCTATACTTCTAAGAACTTTTCACCTAAGAAGTAGTTCAAATTGTGCATACATATTTGGATTGTTCAAAGGAATGAGTCTATAGAACCTTGTGAACTTCTTGGTTATCTCGAGATGTTGTTTTAAGTTGCACTTCCTAATGTACTTCTTGATGGATTTTTGAGTATGACACCTAAACTTGAAGTTTTTGCACAGACTTTTGTTTTGGGATCTTAACCTTTTTGGAAATCATGAGAATAGGCAAATATGTGGGGTCCAATTGACTTTTATTTGGATTAAATGAGTTCTTTTTACCACATCAACACTTCTTGCTTAGTTTTCAAACTTGAATGTCTATGTATCAATTTATTCTCATTCCACAAGGTCCATTATGTGAAAATCAAGAGAATCAAGGCAATACTTTCCTTAATGTTGACTTTAGAGAGAGAAAATTGAGATATAGGCCCAAATATTTAGAAGCCTCTAAGGATAGAATCCCTAGGGACAAGTAGTAATATGTGGAATTTTCAAAGGTATTTTCTATTTCCAAAGGGTTTTAAATTTGATGACCTTGTTGAATGTTTGTTTCCAATTTTTTGAGATTTCAAGCAATGTGTTTGACTGACTTGCAAATTGTACAACCCTAGGATAGAAAATACAACATTTGTTGAGTTTCCACTTGGATTTCTCCAAACACTAGATAAAGTGAATAGTTAGAGATTTGGTGACACTGGCTCTCCTCCACAACACACACTTCTAGGGACCACCAAATCTCAAAATGCTTAAAATCTAGAGATCAAAAGGATTTTTTTGTTTCTACTTTTGAATAGTATAGATGTGAAGCGGCTTCAAAATGATCATTTTTGCACCAAAAAATAGTAAGAATTTTGGCTTCTATACAAATTGGTTTTTAGTTAGGTTAAAAAAGGACATGGAACCTTGCGCATGTCTAGCAAGCCACTAAAGACTTTAATAAATCCTACTAGGGGCTCTTATACTTTTTATAGTAGTACCTCATTCTAAAAGACACTGTACAGATAAGGCCTACATACCATGAGGAATTGATAGTTTAGTCTTATCCATTTATATACCAGCCTGAGTGTAAAACTAGTTGGAGTCACCTTTGAATTGGTCTTAGGCAGGCCCCTATAAAATGAAGAAAAGCGAGGGAGTACACTTGTAGTTCAACTGCCCAGTTCACGTAAAGTGCAAGGAGGGAGCACACACAATGTCTCTTTCTCACACTAGCATGATTTGTTCAATTTTAAACCTAAACATGAAATGTGTAGGTAATCTTTTAGACAACCATTGTCACTAAAATTCTTTTGATTCTCAAGATCACCATGAAGCATGAGAGAAGTGCATACACATTTGAATGAAACAAGTTGCAAAAAATATTATAAGAAAAAGCAAACACAAATTATTTTTAATCCTTAAAAGCAATGATGAGTTCTTTTTAGAGCACCAAAGCCAAGTATGAAGTTTTTCTTGAAGTTTAACCTCAAAAATCCAAATTATAGTGAGTTTCTAAGGTTCAATTTTAACCAACTTTGACAAAGCTTGAGTTGTTTGTAAATTTTACGTCCAAAATAAGTCTAGTTGGTTGTAGAATAGGAAATAAAATGCAGAAATAGAAGAATTAATTTATTAAAAAGAGCATTAAAAAATGCTTTTAGGCTTCCAACTTTATTTTCCTCTATTTCCTACAAAGGCGACACTCTACAACAAATGTCATGCTCTGCAAGTAGCAAATGCAATGCTTCAAGAAAATGTGGCACTCTCATGAATGCAAAGGCGATGATCTACAAAAGGTAGAGAGCATGAATGAGGCGTGATTTTGAAAGTGACACTCTACAGAGAAGAATTAAGACAAAATACAAAGAAGGAAAAAATGGCGTTGAAGCATATGTGATGTGATAGATGCAAGCAAGTGTGGAAAAATAGAGAAAAGGTGACACGCTAGAACAAAAGAAACTCTCTATGGGCTTGCAAATGAACAAAAGCGGTATCACATTCTTGTGTCTGCAAAAAATGACAATATTAAGCAAAAATTAATAAGTTAATATGGTAAGCCCTCCTTCTAGTGCCAAAATGTGAACACCAAACCTACACAAACTAACATAAGATCAACAAACAATTGTTAAACATGTTAGAAAGCTCAATCTAATGTTCCCTATGAAATTATTGGAAGAACAAAGATGAAAACATAAAAGAAAAAAAGAAAAAAGAATGTAATCAACTAAGTTAACCAAACCTCAATCCCATAGGGGGATTGGTGCTCCTTTGATGTGGAAAGAAGCCCTTTCCCAATCCTAATTGCTAAGCTTGAATATTTGAATATGATCCAAGTGTTGAAATGATGCTAAGTAATGAAAATAAACTGAAAATGACATGAAGATGATGATTGCTATGAACTCAAATGCCTATAGTGATAATGCTTAACTTATGGATCCATATTAGGAAAATGATGCCTCTATTTATAGAAGCCAAGGGCTGAAAAATTGATTAAATTGGTGAATTTGGGATAAAATGGGAGCTAATGAGAATGTTCCAAGTGTCACAATTCTATTCGAGGAAGATTGAGCACATTTTAGGAAATGTGTGAGTGGAGGAGCATGGAAGAGAAATTAATTAAATTGGTTGAGGATTTGAAAGGTTGTAAGAAGAATTGAATGAAATTGGTTGAGATTTGAGAGGATGTAAGAGAATTTATTGCAAATGTAAGAGGATGTGATAGATTTTTGAAAACCTTTGGAGGGAAATTGAATGGGAGGTTGTTGAGAGGAATATTCTTTGGAATATTCCTTTGTGAGGGAAAATAGATGAATTAAATAATTAATAGAAATTATTTTCATGTGCAACCTGGTTAGTTGACCATGGGCTGATTTAACTCTTGAAGAGCTAAAAGTTGGAGGAATTAATAATGATGATTAGAAAGGTGATTTAGTATTAATTAATCTAGAATTAATTAATTGGAGTGGATTAAGCGATTGTGACATTTGATTTTATTGATTTTAATCAAATGAGAGGATTTAAGGGGATTTAATTAAATGATTTTGATTTAATTAAATATGATGAAAATTATTTTAGAAAAAGGGTGAATTAATCAATAAATTTAATTATTTGATTAATAACTGAATTTGATAAATTTAACTAAATAATGTTGATTATTTAATTAATTGGTTAGCTTGAAGTGATTTTGGAAGAAATAGTGTTAATTTATTAGAATCAAATGCATACTATCAATTAGGACTTTTTTAGTGTCTACATTTTTCCCCTCTTTGAAGCAAGGTACCTAATACATCAATTGAAAGAATAACACTGCCATGATCAAAATTCAAAAAATTTCTAATTTTTTAGATTCCCCACTACTGCCCTAGTGGAAGAAATTACGTTGCTACACTTTTGAATGTGTTAATTGCTGCAAGTTTGAGCTATTCTGGTGGTGTTTTCATTGATGTTTTCATTGATGTCAACATAGTTTAGTATGTTGCAGATTGTACATGTATAGTTGAGATGCTACTGAGATGTTGTGAGTACATGGAGCTATCTTATTTCGTTACAGATGTGCTGTGTTGATGAGTTTCCAAGTGCTTTTGAGAAAATTAATAAAGAAGAGAAATCAAAGTGATGAATGTGTTCAGATTGTGCTCTGGTAAGTGCTTCACATTTCTCCTATGTTGATCCTATGCCTGTGCAGTTTTGAAGATTTGATAATGGTGATCTTATAGTGACATATCTTGAGTTTTAGCTTTTGGTGTGATAGTATGTGAAATTTTTGTTCACCAGTACATGTTTTCTATTGGAAAAGTTGATCTTTTATGGACTGGGAGAAATGTTTCTACTTTGTAGTCCTCTGTTGTTCTATTTTAGATGGTTTAGATCTAGGATTTGTATTTTTAAGGTGTTCTCTATATTTGACAAAGAAAGCTGAAGATTGGTGATCCAAAAGTCATGTTTTAGTATTCTAGTGTAGGTTTGTACAATTTGGATGAACCGATGAATGGTTTTTAGTGTTTGAAGCATATTTTTTTGTTGTGGATGTATTTGAAGAAATATTAGATGTATTCTTGTGCATAATGAAGAGTGTTGTGGAGTTTGTGTGTCATCTTTGTATTGGGAAGCATGTACATCATTGTTCATTTTTGTTTTCATTAGGTTTGGCCAACTTGGTGTTTACAATTCATTCAAAGAATAAAATACAATCGAGGAAGCATGTGGTTGATTCGAGAATATTATTTTTGATCTTAAAAAATATATTTTTTTGTCCATTCTTATTCCTTTTCACTGTGGGATTTTTGAGTTTCTGACCTAATTTGAATTTATGAAATAAGACATTTGTGGCCTACCTTGGTGAAATTTTCTAAGGTTGAGAATGGTATAAAAGCAAGTTGAATTGTGAAGAGTTGAATGACAGTGTGATGCAAAGTGATGAAAGTGTGCCACAAATCATAAGAGTAGAAGTGTGTGTGTAAGTGAGTTGTGATAGTAATTTTTATTATGTTGGATTCTTTGAGGTAGTGAGCTAAAGGTTTTTGCATTTCTTACTCAAGTTGTGGATGTGTATTAATTGTAGTGATAGATCTTTTGTTCTCTTTTGTATTTGTAGGAAGTGAGCCTCCCTATTGGACAATGTCCCTTTGTATTTGGACAATAATACCTCTTTTGGGAAGTGAGCCCTTAGCAGTGAGCCTCTTTATTTTTTTATAATATTTTATATTGTGAGTTAACCCTCATCATTGTTTTTCCCTTATTGGGTTTTTCACATAAAAATCTGGTGTTCATTATGTTGATTTACTTTTGGTTATTTGTGTTTCATGCTCTTACTTAATAACAAAATAGTGTGGTTGTGGAATTGATAAGTGTTGAAGTTTTAAGTTTGAAAGAAATGAAAGAGTGAAGTTGACAAAGAAGCCAGCGACAAAGCATGGATTTGTGAATCTGAAAATGGAAGAAGGTGAAGAATTTACAAGTTTCTTTCAGAGAGTTGAATTGACTACAAATGAAGGAAATCAAGGAGGAAAACTATTAGATGAAGATATAATTGAGAAGATCTTGATCACCCTACCAAACTGCTACAATGATATGATTTCATTTATTGAAGAAATGTATGATCCTAAGAAGTACACTTTAGAATAGTTGTTCAACATCTTGCAAGCATTCAAGATGAGGAAGTTTTAGAAAGAAGATGAGATGGAAGAGAAGACAAAAATGAAATTTAAGGCAATGAAGATTGAAGAACCAGATAGTGATGGCGATGATGAGTTGGAAGCAAACTTCCCTAGGAAGTTGTAGAAAGGTACTGGAGAGTATAAAGGTATGTTTCCCTTTAAATGTTTCAATTGTTGTAATATTGGCCATTATGGTTCAAGATGTCCGAATAGAGTTGCACTTAAGAAGAACAAGGATTCTAAGGATAAGGATAGAAAGGATAAGAAGTATAAGAAGTTGTACTATGTTAAAGAAGAAGCAAGTATTTCTAATGATTAATTTGAGAATGAGATTGATGATAGTGAATTCTTATTCTTAGCTTTGGAAAATAAATCTGTATCCACTAACTTTGAAAAATGTGTAAGTAAGAAGGTTTCGGAGAAGAAAAAGAATATGACGGAACGCAATTTTGTTACCGCTTTTCATGCAAGACATGATGAATACTTCTGGGTAATTGATAATGGATGTTCTAATCACATGACCGAAGATAAGAGTAAGTTCACTGAACTTGAGAAATATGATGGTGGCTAAGTTATGCTTGGTGATGATTTAGGAGCTAAAATTTATGGGAAAATTTCAATTAGTTTTGATGAAGTGCACAGTACTGATCATGTATATTATGTGAAGGGTTTGAGGCATAACCTTCTAAGTTTTGGCCATATGTGTAGCAATGACTTTAAACTTGTGTTTCAGAACAATACCTATGAAATCAAAAAAGGGTCTGGAAATGGAGATATGGTTGCTGTTGGAAGAACTCATGGAAAAATCTATTAGCTGAAGGGAGTTGATGTTCAATGTCTAGTATCTTAAGTCAATAAAAGTTGGCTATGGCACCGAAGAATGGGACATGAAAATTTTGATAATCTGGTCAAGATCAATTCAAAGGAGATTGTTCGAGGGCTGCCTAGAATCACAAGACTTGCTAATACTATTTGTAGAAGCTATCAGTTGGGGAAACAAACAAGATGTGGCTTTAAGGGAAAATATCACTCTACTACCTGAATGCCGGAGTTAATTCACACTAATCTTTGTGGCCCAACTAGAATTAGAAGCCTGAATGGTGATAGATATTTTATGTTGCTTATTGATGATTATATTCGAATGACATGGGTTGATTTTCTTAGAGAAAAGACTTAGGCTCTGGATAGGTTTAAGGTATTCAAAGCAAGAGTGGAAAATGAAGTAAATTTGAAAATCAAGTGTTTGAGATCTAATAGAGGTGGTGAATTCACTTATGGTGAATTTAATGCATTCTATGAACAACGTGGCATAAAAAGATAATTTTCTACTTTGAGAACCCCTCAGCAGAATGAAGTAGTTGAAAGGAAAAGTGAGACTATAGAGGAAGCTACTAGAACTATGATGAAAGAATCAAATGTACCAAATGTATATTGGAGAGAAGTGATACACATTATATTCTTCATAAAGTTCAAATCAGATACAACAACACAAAGACTCCTTTTGAGTTATGGACTGGTAAGACTCTTACTGTGAAATATTTTAAGGTGTTTGGAAGTAGATGTTATATTAAAAGGGATGATGAAAATCTTGGGAATTTTGATGCTAGATGTGATGAAGGAATTTTTCTTGGATACTCTACTACTAGCAAAGCATACATATTTTTTAACAAAATATTGAGAAAGATTGTTGAAAGTGTTAATGTGAAAGTTGATGAAGACATACATAGACCTATTGAGATAAGTGAAGTTGAACCTGATGATCCTTTCTATGGACATGTTCCTGAGGAGAATAAAGAGGAGGAAGAAGAGAAAGAAGGAAAAATTAAAGAAGAAGAAGAAAAGAATGATTTTCTCTAAGTGTTTTTAGATTAGATTGTGTTGTATTTTTTGAATCAACACTTACAACATAATCTAATCTAGAAACACTTACAACAAATCTTCATGAATTGTGGAAATCTATTATCATTAGAAGAAAATGAGCTGGAACCTACTGTTAAGACTCCTAAGTATGTATAAAAGAATCATCCATAGGAACAGATAATTGGAGATAAAAGTGAAGGCATAAAGACAAGAAGTAGAGTTGTAGATGAGGTAAACTTGTGTTTACTTTCTAAAATTGAACCTAAATATATAAGTGAAGCATGTGAAGATGAGAGCTAGATGAGAGAAATGAAAGGAGAGTTACAATAGATAGAAAAGAATCGGTAATGGGAACTAGTCCCTAGGCTTGTGAATAAAAATGTGATTGGCTCAAAATGGGTGTTCCAAAATAAGCTAAATGAAAGTGGAGAATTTGTAAGGAATAAGGAAAGACTTGTATGTAAGGGATATTCGAAAGTTGAAGGTATATATTTTGAAGAGACATTTTCCCCTGTGGCTAGAATGGAAGCTATAAGGATTTTTTTGGTATTTTGAGCCCACAAGGATTTCAAAGTGTATCAGATGGATGTTAAGTCAGTTTTTCTAAATGGTGAATTGGAGGAAGAAGTGTGCATGGAACAACCTAAAGGGTTTTAGTTATCTGAAAAATTGGACATGGTTTGTAAGTTGAAGAAGGCATTGTATGGAATGAAGCAAGCTCCCAGAGCTTGGTATGCAAGATTGGACATATATCTAACAAAGCAAGGATTCAACAAAGGTTTTGTTGACAACAATATCTACTTCAAAGTGAAAGGTAACAAAATGTTGATAATATTTGTGTATGTTGATGATATCATTTTTGGTGGAAATGATGGAATGTGTAAAAATTTTGTTGAAGAGATGTAGAAAGAATTTGAGATGTCTATGATTGGTGAGTTGAATTTCTTCCTTGGTCTACAAGTGAATCAAATTGATAAAGGGATATTCATTTTATAATCTAAGTATGTAAAAGAGTTGTTGAACAAGTTTGGGATGGATGATTCCAAACTAGTTTGTACTCCTATGGTAACTGGATGTAAATTGAGCAAAGATGATGAATCTGCTAAGACTGATTAGAGAAAATACAGATCTATGACTATTGTATCTTACTACTAATAGAATAGATATTATACATGTAGTATGTTTAGTTCCCAAATTCCAAGTAGATCCTAAAGAAGCACATGCCACAACTGTAAAGAGGATATTTAGATATCTTAAAGGTACACCAGATTATGGATTATGGTATCCTATGAGTGATGATTTTATCCTGAGTGCTTATATAGATGTTGATTGGACCAGATGTGTAGATGACCAGAAGAATACCAGTGGTGGTTCTTTCTTTCTATGAAAAAGATTAGTTTCATGGTTGAGTAAAAATCAAGACTCGATTTCTTTATCCACCATAGAAGCAGAATATATTGCTATAGCATCCTACTATACATAGGTTTTGTGGATGAAGCAAACTCTAAAAGACATTGGAGTGGTATGTGATGAGCCTATTTCCATTTTATGTGACAATACTAGTGCAATAAACATTTCAAAGAACCCGGTTATGCATTCAAGAAAAAAACACATATCTATCAAATATCATTTCCTGAGAGAAAAAGTGTTGGAGAATGAATTCAGATTTGAGTATGTGACAACAAAGGAATATATTGCAGATATATTTACTAAGGATCTTCTGAAGGATACTTTTGAGCATCTTAGGGAGAGGTTGGGGGTCATTTCCCCTTCAAACTAAGTGCACATGAAGGCTCATCAGTCTAATGGCCAACCCAATAGCAGATTCCATAGCTGCCATCGTTAACACCGATAAGGCAAATGATTGACCCATCATATCATCTGGATAAATGGGAAATACCAAAGGCTTCGAATTGACGGCTGGTAACATTGATTCAATGGACATTGAAATAATAGTAATATTCCGTCTATTTGGGAAGATTCCCCGAATACCCGAGAGGGGAATGATCATAGGAAATGTTGAATATTTGATGAGATCCATTTTGCGAATGTGGAACGGAGGGGAAATTCCAGAGGGGACTTGATTCTGAATTCAGAATCGATCACCAGTTATAGCTATAGTTAGGAAAGGACTACAAAAATTGGAAGGGGCCTGGGGCTTACTAGAATAGGAGAATTAATCAGTTAAAGGCTCAAACCCCACCGGGGGGTGGGAGATATAAGGGCCTTAGGTCGGTGGGGTGCCCTTCGTGCAGGACTGACCCATTCGCAACAACTATAGAGGGATTCATAGATTATTTATTTATATATACTGATAGATGGGTCTACTCCATAGGGGGAGTAGAAAAGGTTTTCATTGTTTCATTATGAGTGTAATCCTAAGAGAGTAATCAGAGCAGTTGGTCTATGCCATTGATGTCAAAGGGGGAGAGAAATTCATGTGAAAAAAAATTGTGATAGAAGACAAGGTGTTCTCCCATAATATTGTAGGATGTTGTCTTTGATAGTTTTTCACACCATGTGTTGCCATAAATGACAAAGGGGGAGATTGTTGCAAGTATGAGCTAGTCTGGTGGTATTTTCATTTATGTTTTCATTGATGTCAACAAAATTCAATATGTTACAAATTATACATGTATAGTTGAGATGTTGCTGAGATGTTGTGAGTACATGGAGCTATCTTATATTATTACATATGTGCTATGTTGATGAGTTTCCAACTACTTTTGAGAAAATTAATAAAGAAGAGAAGTGAGAGTGATGAATGTGTTCAGATTGTGTTTCGGTATGTGTTCCATGTTTCTCTTATGTTGATCCTATGATTGTGTGGTTTTGAAGATTTGATAATGGTGATCTTGTAGTGACATATCTTGAGTTTTAGCTTCTGGTGTGATGGTATGTGAAAGTTGTGTTCATTGGTATATGTTTTCCACTAGCAAAGTTGATCTTCTATGGATTGGGAGAAATGTTTCTACTCTTCAGTCCTTTGTTGTTCTATTTCAAATCATGTGGATTTGGGATTTGTCTTTTGAAGATGTTCTCTGTGTTTTTCCAAAGAAGGTTGAAGATTGGTGATCCAAAAGTCATGTTTCAGTATTCTAGTGTAGGTTTGTATAATTTAGATGAACGAGTGAAAGGTGTTTAGTGTTTGAAGCAAATTATTTTTGATGCAAATGTATCTAAAGAAATATGAGATGTATTCTTGTGCATGTTGAAGCATATTGTGGAGCCCACATGTCATCTTTGTATTGGGAAGCATGTACATCATTATTCATTTGTGTTTTCATTAGGTTTGGCAAACCTAGTGTTTACACTTCATTCAAAGAATAAAATAAAATTGAGGAAGTGTGTGATTGATTCAAAAATATTATTTTTGGTCCACTCTTATTCCTTTCCACTATGGGAATTTTGAGTTGTCAACCTGATTTGAATTTATGAAATAAGACATTTGTGACCAACCTTGGTGAAAGATTCTAAGGTTGAGAATGGTATAAAAGCAAGTTGAATTATGAAGAGTTGAATGAAATTGTGATGCAAAGTGATGAAAGTGTGCCACAAATCATAAAAGCAGAAGTGTGTGTGTAAGTGAGTTGTGACAACATTTTTTATTATGTCAGATTCCTGAAAGTGAGCTAAAGGTTTCTACAATTCTTACTCAAGCTATGGATGTGTATTAATTGTAGTGGTGGATCTTCTGATCTCTTTTGTATTTGTACGTAGTGAGCCTCCTTGTTGGACAGTGAGTCCTTTTTGTAGGTAGTGAGCCTTTGTATTTGGATAGTGAGTCCTCTTCTGGGTAGTGAGCCCTTGGAATTGAGCCTCTATATTTAGTTTTATAATCTTTTATATTGTGAGTTAACCCTCACTATGGTTTTTCCCTTATTGGGTTTTCCACATAAAAATCTGGGGTTCATTGTGTTGATTTACTTTATGTTATTTGTGTTTCATGCTCTTACTTAATCAAAAAATAGTGTGGTTATGGAATTCATAAGTATTAAAAGTTTAAGTTTGAATTGTGTGATAACTGATTCACCCCTCTTAGTTGTCCTATGCCTATTTAGCATTAATAATATTAGGAAATTATTTTTGGGTAAAGGGTGAAATCTTTTTCAATTGATTTAGTAGTTTTGATTAATTAATGTAGGGATAACATTTGAAAGAGCAATATATCCTGTATTTAAAGAAATGGAAAACAAATTTGTAATAAATTATGTTGATGATATCGTGGTGTTTTCAAATAGCATTGCGGATAACTTGAGTGACCTCAATCAAGTTTTCTAGAGGTGTCAAGATCTTGGTATCAAAATAGACCCTAAGAATTATATCTTTGGTATCAAAATAGACCCTAAGAATTATGTCTTTGGTATCATTGGAAACAGATTTTTCCATGCAACAACGTGTGATTCTTTGTAATGGTAAGCACTTTTATGTTAAATGTTGTATTTGTAATTTTTTATATTTTTTAATATTGGGTAGTATGTTTTTAATATTGGGACAAACTTAGTTACACATTGAATACTAGGTGGTACTTTGAATATATTTATGAAGCTTTAAACACTAGACTCGTTGAAGAAAATTGACACTCCTAACTACTCTAGCAACCAAAGTGAAAATTGACACTCCTAACTACTCTAGCAACCAAAGTGACACTATAAAATTTCTAGATTCCCTATGCTTTAGTGTAGCTAGGGTTTCTGGAATATTTGTATTTTTATTCCTATGGACTATGGAAACCTATTCCCTTCTAATTGTAGACTGGAAAATACTTTAAAAAACACTTAAAATCAAATAAAAAATGTATGCAAAATTTTGGTGAATATAAATTTGGCTTACTTCTCAACATCGGGCACAAAATCAATGAATTTTTAATCTTATGGTATGTTCTTGAAAATTGCTTTAAGTACTTTATTTATAATGAAATAAAAATAATGTATGAAGGCTTTCCGAAGAATGTGAAATTGGCTTACCTCTCATGAACCTAACATTGATGAATTTTGAATCATATGGTATATTATTGAGAATTTATGAAGTATTTAATTTAAAATAAAATTAAAAACATTCATTTGTTTTTTGGGGTGAATATAGAGTTAGCTTATATTTTAAATGCATGTCTAATATTCATAAATTTTGAATTATATGACTTATCAATAGGAATTGTTTAATTTAGTGTAAAATTATTTAATACATTTAAGAATGTAAATTTTATTGAAATTATTAGAATTTTAGAATTACCAAAATAAAATCATAATTGTAGAGTGAAAATAATATCATAATAGGTTAGGATTCATTTTTTTTAATGTTATATTAGTTTATAAATTTTATGTTTTCTCATGTAAGAAATTTCTCATGACAAACTATTTTAATTAATTTATTAATATACAAAAATATCAATTTATTATTTACTAATTTAATAATATAATTAAGATGTAATATAATTCTAGCATTCCCCTCTATCACATCAATTTAAACAAAAGATGGAACATTATATGGATTGAATATAACAATTCATTTCAAAATTTGATGATGTGCCTCCACTAAATCTCTCACTCACCCAACACACCAAACTAATTGCATCAATGCATGTTTAGAGACTTCACTGTTGAACCCCACAAATCCTCCATACTATGTGAGAATAAATTTTAACCTCCATGTATATAAGGAGAAAATAACTTTTCTCTAAGAGTCCACCCTCCTTTGAGAGTGTCAAAATCTTCCCTCCTACGTACAACAAAAATAAAATTAATATAGATACACTAATCATATCTATTTTAGTGATTACACTATCTATACAACAAGTAAATGTATGCATACTAATCACACCTATTTTAGAGGGTATGCTACCCACAATTATTGCCAAGCCTGTTACACCCCAATTATGTAATTACTGTTTACTATTACTATGTAGGGTAAAATGTGAATTCAGTGGATGAATAAATTGTACTTGCATTTTTTTATCACTACAATATGAATGTATGTTATCTCATTTAATAGCATATGAAGGAATGCATTTATGTGATTGGATGAATATTGAATTGATATTCTAACTTTAGAGATGTATTATGTATATTGCATATTTTGTGAACAACTAATTGTCGTGTGCATAGATATATGTTCAATTCCTCTAGGCAGAGGGGAAGTATCACTCAAGAGGTCTTGGTGAAGTAACTAGTAACATAACCTATCTGAGCTTACACACACCATAGTAGAATAATTGAGTCATGTTATTAAGTGGGAAGTTGGTAAGTCATCGTTAGTTAATATGTCTGCATTAGTAAGAGTCTTGCTTACTTTTGAGTGCATTATTGGGTGATGTTTATCTATTTGAGCTTGTGAATTCTTTCTTTGTTACTATGCTTGTATTGATATGTGGAACATACAAGGAATATGTATACACACACACATGCATGATGATAATAGACCAAACTTAAGAAGGAATGTGTAGATGAGGGTACAAAGGTAGATGTATCTATGCACACTCATGCACAAGTTCCTTATGCATATGGAACTATCTAATGGATCTAACAACATGTATATGTATACATATAGATATATCACTCAGGCTTTTATCAATACCATAGTAATTGTGTATGATTTTGGTGTAAGAATTGAATGTTTGTGTGTATAGATAATGTATGTACATATATCCATATGTATATATGTATCAATACACATGTATGGTAGAAAATGGATATGGCCATACAAATCTATCAATACATGTCTACATACATATACATGTACATAGAGGCATATATATTAATACACAATTGATATATACAATACACAATTGATATATTAATATAACAATGCGATAGCTATATTGATATATTCGTTTGTATATCGATTATATATATATGCTTTATTGACATATGATAAATATGGATATATACTAACATATATATTTTCTTACCAATATATATCATGTATAGATGTATGTATATATACATATATGTTATGTATATATATTTAAAATATTGTATATGGCTTTGAAGTTGACTATCATAAATAACTTAGAGGCTGATTTATTAAACTAAATCAAGGCTGAAGTATGATATAATTGTAACTGTATTCTTTGGCCGCATATTACTCTTACTGCTTGCGTATGAAGAGTTTGTAATCTGTAAAAAATGAGTAACTATTAAGTCGATGTAAGGTGAAAGACTAAGTCGACACCTTTTGTGTGAAGCCTGTGGACTTAGTAAAATTTTAGTGCCATGTTATTGAGTATAGACCAAGATCTATAAAGGTGTGAAAATAAGTCGACGACTTTGTCAAACTAATTTATTATGTGAATCAACTCATACCAAGACTTAGTCGATGCAAGGTTGGTGTTGCATATCTGATGTTGACTATTTTAGATATGAAGGAAACCACACAAAATCTGTAATTTTATTGATGCTTTGGTGCCACCTTTGAATCCTTATACCTATAGATGTCCATTATGAAATGCAAACCAAATTCAATCATGTGTTAGTTTGATTTATTCTCTAATTGTTGTCAATCAACAAGGTTGATCTATAGTTGTTTTAGCTAAGTATGTGCTTACATGTTCACAATATTTTAGCTATGATATATGTGTTGTTGTGCATACTAATTACTATTAGAACTCATGCCTAAACTATAGGTTGAGAGGTCTCCAAATTGTTGTATAAATAGTGGAGTTAGTTCACTAGTTTGGGACACATTCCTTGAGCAAGTTTCTACATTATATTTACATTCCTTTTTGTATTATTCTGCCTAATACAATGAGTGAGAGCTTTGATAATTAAAGAGATTTTATTATTATTTTGAGAGAAGTATTTTCCAACTTATGAGATAGTGGTTGTTGAGACTTTGTTGGAAGATCGATACCAGGCTAGTTGTTGTTATGGAAGTGTTGTGTTTGTAGCCAGTCGATTGGAAAGCTTATCATAGGCATGAAGATATTCTTCCTTTTTTTTATTATTTTTGAAAGAGTTGTTTCTTGATTTTTTAAACTAGTCTATTATAGTTACTTGCAATTAGAAAAAATCAAAGTTTTCTTTGAAAGAAAAGTAGATGTTTACTCCTTTGGTGAATTGTTTGTAGATACTCCATGATAGTATAGATTGTTTCATAGGTATTATTATTATACTAGATATGATTAAACATGGGTAGCTTAAGGGATACTCATAGCTAGATAATTGATTATGCTAGATGGCTAATAGGTTACTCCCAGGATTGTTGTCCAGTGAAGGGAGGGAACTAGTACTTTGCTTAATGAGTTGTGTTACCTTAGGTTGTGTTAAAGAGATAGGTTATCCTGGGGATTAGCTTACCTGTGGAGAGGGATTACCTACGCATAGATATAATGGCCTTAAGTCAAAATAAGCTTGCTATAATGTAAGTGAATGGTAGACCTTTGCTCGATTATACTAAGTGAGAACACTTTGGCCAAAGTAGTGTGATTTCCCAGGGCTCCAATGTCAGTTCACCATGTCCATTTAAATGCATGAGGGTTACCTAGTGTAGGTTATAAATCCTAGTCATGTAGGGGACAACACTAGGTTAGAGTGGTATGTCATACAGGGTTACCCAACTAATACCTTCATCGAAGGGTAGGGTCATCTATCATTGATAGATGTTTGGGGGATTGCATATGAGTCTGTGGTTGGCAGAAAAGTGCTTGAGTGATGCTTCTCCTCCTCAGCAAGTGACAAAAGACCAAGGTTTAAAAGGAAAATTCCTAGACCAGCTATATATTATGCTATGAAACTCAGAGGAGCTATGTATGTAGTGTAATTTCTTGGAATATTGTATTTTGTGAATTATTTTATTGAAATGGAAATCCATATTATATGTTGTTATAGAATATTTGTTCATATATTATCAATAAAGAAAGGATTTTTTTTTATTTTAATGGTTTATTACATAGTTTATTTTACTCACACAGTGAAATCTTAGGAAAATTTACTTTAGTGTATGATTGGCATATTACATGTGGTATCAGAGCTACCAGGTTTAGCTTTGGAACCTATGAGCTCATCATTATTTCCATCCAACATTATCTAATGTTGTGAATTCTTGTGCTAGGATAGTGCATCTCAAATTAATGGCTTGAAAGTTAGTAATTGAAAACAAATGCTATCTCAAGGCCAAGAAGGAAAGAGAAGTCATCATTTGAACAATTGAGGGTACCAACTACAACAATACCATTTGGTTGAGTGACACCAAAACATCCAGTCACACACTTTCTCGAATCCATGATGTAAAGAGGAAGATGGAAATGGAGGCTATGTACAACTATCTACCTTCCATCTCACCAAAAAAGTTTGATTCATTATCACTTTCCAAGGATATTCCCTAGAAGGAAGTTTCAATCTAACATTTATCTTTAGGGACCCTAAAGTTCTTCCAATGGTGGAAGTATTAGTAATTTCTCTGAGTAACAAGTCTAAGGGATATGCACCTTGTAACTATGTATCAAATGATAAATCTGAAGGCTTACTATCCATTTTGGGATAGGTATGAACAAATGAGAGATGAGCAACAATCTCATTTTTTAGGATATACTCCATTAAGCTATGCGTCAGAGAGTGAATCTGAGGGATACTCTCCACTCGACTATCTAAAGAGTTACCCCATGTAATAAAAGGATATTGAAATCCTTATGAAATGAATAAAATCATTTGTTTATCAAAAATGTTTTCTTAATCTTATGTGGAATTATTTGTGTATGAAATCTATTTCTAATGTTTTCCATAATATAGTTGATAGCATAATTAGTCTAACATGGATGGAAAAAAAATTGGAACTCAATATGAACTCATGGAAGCTGACATGGGGGGAATTTTTTGAGATTTTCTACAAGTGATGGTTGCCTCAACTTTACTTTGACCAAAAACTCACAGGTTTCTAGAGTTTGAAACAAGGAAATATGTCAGTGAATGAGTAATGGGAGAAGTTTACCCGACTTCTACATTATGTCCTTATATATCATAAGGATGAATGTTTTTGTGTAAGAAAATTTATAATGGGGCTTAACAATAAAATAGGAGGAGAAGTGGATATGCATGGTCCAAGAACTATGGATCTTGTATATGAAAAAGTAATTAAGCAAGAGAAAAAGCTTAGGGCTATCTCCAATCAATAGGAAATAAAGACTGTAAGAAGATTATAGAAATTCCTGACAAGCCAACTCCAAAGAAGGTGGAGGTTGTGCAAAATGTACCTAAGAAAGGAGAAAAACATAACCACAATAGTGGAAAAAATTTGAGAAGGGAGCAGAAGAGGAATGGTTACAATAGTGGAAATACAAACAATGCTAGTGGAAATGCTACTAGATCTGGAGAACCCATGAAGAAGAAGGTACCATTTACGAGATGCTTCACATATGGGGGAGACCACTTTGCTAGATATTGTCTCAATAAGCCTTCTAAAATCACACTACCTAGTCAGTGGGAAATGTTCCAATAAAAGATACATGCAACAGTGGATGACTGTCAAGCAGAGTATCAAGCAACTCCCATTGAAACTCTAGGTGTTTTGTTTGGTTTACCCATTTTAGTTCTTATTGATACTAGTGAAACTAAGAATTTCATTTCACCTAGAGTAGCTAAACAATTATCTAGAAAGGTTGGACACATGACAATTTCTTGGGATGTAGAGTATGCAAACCTAACAAGAGCAAATGTGGAACAATGTTTGTTCGAGGCTAGGATAGAGCTACCTTGTTTTTCTACATAAGTAAATTTATACATCGCACCTTTAGGATCCTCCGATGTTATCCTAGGTATGAATTGGTTATGGAGATATAGGGATAAGGTAGATTTCCAAGCAAAAATCATAGAATGCTTAGATGATCTTGTTAACTGAGTGAAGTTCCAAGGGATACCTAGAGAGGTCAAGATTTGTCAAATCTTGGCAATGCAACTAGTGAGGACTAAGAAGAAAGGGTGCAAAATATTTTCCATTAAGATTAAAGAACTTGAAGAAGATCTTGATAAATTAGAATCCTAGAGCTTCCAAGAGATTGAATATGGTGAAATAGATGACACTAGAATATCAAACATGGAAAGGCATCCTCTATTAAGAAAGTTTTTAGATGTGTTTCCAGATGAGTTACCTAGGCTACCACTGAACATGATATTTGATTTCTTAATAAATATAGTTCTAGGGTTTGAACCTATTTCCAAAGTGCCCTATAGGATGACAAAAATTGAGCTAATGGAGCTTAAGGCATAGTTGGAAAAGCTTTTGTCAAAAGGGTTGATAAGACCAAGTGTTTCACCTTGGGGAGCACCAACCATTTTTGTGGAAAAGAAGGATGGTACTTTGTGTTTATGCATCGAATGTTGTATGCTTAACAAAGCCATGATGAAGAAAATGTATTTGTTGCCACACATTGATGATATTTTCAATCAAATGATGATGCTTTGTGTTTATGCATCAAATGTTGTATGCTTAACAAATCCACGATGAAGAAAATGTATTTGTTGCCACATTGATGATATTTTCAATAAAATGGAAAAGAAGGATGGTACTTTGTGTTTATGCATTGAATGTTGTATTATTAACAAATCCATGATGAAGAAAATGTATTTGTTGCCACACATTGATGATATTTTAAATCAAATGAGGGGAGCTTCCATGTTCTCTAAAATAGATCTGAGATCTGGATATCACCAATTGAGAATTACATATGAAGATATCTTTAAGACCACATTCAGAACCAGGTATGGACACTATGAGTTCACATTTTTACCTTTTTGGTTAACAAATGCACCTATCACATTTATGAATGTGATGAATAGTGTATTTAGAGATTGCCTAGATAAATTTGTCTTGGTTTTTCTAGATGACATCTTGATTTATTCTGAGGATGAGGAAGATGACTGTAGACATTTAGAGATAGTTCTACAATGGTTAAAGGAGCATAAGTTATATGGTAAACTTTATAAGTGCAATTTATTCCAAATGAGAGTTCATTATTTAGGGAATGTAATATCAATACACAAAATATTTATAGATCCGACTAAGATCAAGGTAGTACTAGAGTGGCCAGTACCCAAAAATGTGTCTGAGGTAAGAATTTTCATGGGTCTAGCATGGTACTATAGAAAGCTTGTTGTGAACTTCTCCAAGATTACTTTTCCAATTACATATTTACATAGGAAAGGGAAGAAATTTGAGTGGATTGAGAAGTTTCAAGAAGCCTTTGACCTAATCAAAGAGAAGTTGACCACTGCGTAGATCTTGAAAGAACCATATCTTGAGGGTAACTATACGATTATCACAGATGCATTTGGGGAAGGTTTAGGAGGTGTGTTAATACAAGATGAGAAAGTGATTGGTTATGAATCAAGAAAGTTGAAACCTTATGAGAAAAATTATGCATCACAAGATTTGGAGTTAGTAGCTGTGGTTCACGAATTATAAATGTGGAGGCACTACTTGTTAGGAAAACCATTTGAATTGAAAACTGTTCATAATGGGTTAAAGTACCTTTTCACTCAACCTAATTTGAATGTTAGCTAGAGAAGATGGTTAGAGTTAATAGTTGATTATGACTTCAATATCAGTTATATTAAAGGGAAAGAAAATTGGGTCATCGATGCCTTAAGTTGAAGACATCATATTGCTTCAATAGTGACAATTCAAACCGACTTTAAGGGACAAGTGTTGTAAAAGTGCAAAGATGATGAGTACTACTTGCAAGTCAAGCATGAACTCACTAATAATCCACAAGATTCTAGGTATGAAGGTTTTCATTTTGAATATAGTGGATTACTTAGATATAAAGGGAGGATGTATGTACCTGACGTAGGAGAGTTAAGAAATCTGGTATGGAAGGAAGTACATGAAGCACCATACTCTGGACACCCTAGAGTGACCAAAATGATGGTGGATGTGAAGCCATTATACTTTTGGAAAGGGATGAAAGGACATGCTGCTAATTTTGTGATTAGGTGTCTTGAATGTCAAAGGAGGAAAGTGGAGCATCATCATCCTACAGGCTTGTTATATCCACATGACATACTAGAGAGAAAGTGGAAAGCCATAAGTACATTGACTTTGTGCAAGGATGGCCTATGTCAAGAAATAATTACAATGCCATTCTTGTGGTAGTAGATAAGCTCACCAAAGTCTCACATTTTATACTTGAGAATCTAACTGATGGAGAATCTATCATAGCAAGAAAGTTTGTACAAGAATTGTTTAGGTTGCATGGAATTTTGGAGAAGATTATCTCAGATAGGGATGCATGAGTCACTTCTAGGTTTTGGAAAACCTTGTTTTTCACACTTAGAAATTAGTGGAATATTAGATATGAATATCATTTAGAGAAGGAAGGAAAAACTAAAAGGGTGAATAAAGTATTGGAAGACCTGCTGAGAATGTATTGCATGGATCAGTAGTACAAGTGGGAAGACTACTTACCCTTAGTAGAATTTTCTTACAACAATTCTTATCATTCTACGATAAAGATGGCTCCTTTTGCAACATTGTATGGTTGAAAGTGTCAACCTCCTATAAGTTGGGATAAACTTGAGGATAGAGTAAGTCTTGGGCTAGAAATGTTAGTGGAATGGAAGAGCAAGTTAATATTGTTAAGAAAAGTTTGGTTGAAGCTAATGACCAACAAAAAAGCTATGTCAATGCTAAGAGAGTGCCCTGAAATTTTGTCATAGGTGAATAAATGTTATTGAAAGTGAAACCTCACAAGAGCTCCTTTAAATTTGAAAAGTCTTCCAAGTTAGCCCTACATTATGTTGGACCTTTTTGGATTCTAGAAGAAATGAATTTGATATCCTATCAAATAGCATTGCCTCCAGCTTTTGCTAGAATGCATAATGTCTTTCATGTGTCCTACCTAAAGATGTATGTACCTAGTGATAATCATGTGATTGATTGGACTAGGATTTATATGTATAGGACTCGAAAGTAGTAACACTCAATCCCATCAAGGTGCTTGAAACACATAAGCTTTCCTTGCATAACATAGAGGTTCTGTAGTGCAAAGTCTAGTGGGACCAGTATGCAGAAGACAACCACTTGGGAGGATTATGCTAAAATTCAACAAAAGTTTCCTCATGTTTTAGATGTTGTTGAGAATGCTTGAAACAATATGTTGATTGTTTGTTTTTTTTTATGTTGCTACATAAAATATTTGGGGATGGCGATTCACAAGGGGGGAGTATGTTACACCCCAAATGTTTAGTTACTATTTACTATTACTATGTAGGGTAAAATGTGAATGTAATGTGAATTTAGTGGATGAATAAATTGTACTTTCACTTTGTTATCAATACTTTATGAATGAATTTTATCTCATTTAATATCATATGAAGGAATGTATTTATGTGATTAGATGAAAATTGAATTCCATATTGCATATTTTGTGAACAACTGACTGCCATGTGCATGTGTTAGTGGTTGCAAGTATATGTTCAATTCCTCAAAGCAGAGGGGAAGTATCACCTAGGAGGTCTTATTCAGGTAACTAATAACATAACATACTTGATTGTACGCACACCACAGTAGAATTATTGAGTTGGGTTATTAAGTGGGAAGTTGGTAAGTCATCCTTAGTTAATATGTCTACATTGGTAAGAGTCTTGTTTACTTTTGAGTGCATTATTGGGTGATGTTTATCCATTTGATCTTGTGAGTTCTTTCTTTGTTACTATGCTTGTATTGATACATGGAACATATGAGGAATGTGTATATGAACACACATGCATTACAATGATAGACCATATGAAAGAAGGAACACATACATGAGGGTATGTAGGTAGACGTATATATGCACACTCATGCACAAGTTACTTATGTGCATGGAACTATCTAATGGATCTAATAGAATTGATATGTATATGTATAGATATATCACTTATAGACTTTGTAAGAGAGGGGAAGCACTGTGTGCAAGACCACAGGTCATGGAGGGTCGAGACACGAGAGGCTGCCCTAACTTACCTCGGCTAATATAGTGGTTAAGGTATTGGGGATGAGAATGATCAGGATTATAGAACCCTATGATCACTCACCAATTTTGAGATTTAAGGTGGGGCTAGGCAAGTCAATTTTTAGGTCCAACTCTGCACCTCAAAGAGCTCTCTACCTAAGGATGTTAGCGTGGATTTTGGATGACAACACAACATGTTGGCATCTTGAAATCATGATGTAGTCCATACGGTCAGAACATAGTCAAGGCAAGGTTGAACTCAGTAAAATGACTAACATCCTAGCTTAACAAATTCTAAGAGAACAAAAAAATACTATGAAATAAGAGAAATACAAATAGAGGTGATAAAATAGGTATACCAAAGCTAAGATGACAAAGACAATCTTGTAGAAAATCCTATTCACTAGCTAGCTCCACAAAGTGCGCCCACCTACACATAGCAAGAGAGGGAATGTTGGGGGGCTTGTATAGGGGCCTTCCTCAATTAGACCCTCGTTTACATGTTTCCACCGCCATAGACAAACAAAATAATGAGATAAAGAAGCAATGTAATGAAAACACAAACACTACAATGCAATCCTATGCTATTCACCAAATGAGAGAAGAGAGGAGAGGGAAGCTTACCACCTCTACCAAGAGCACTCCAGGCTTCTTGGGGGAGAAATGAGAGGAATTAAAGCCTCTGCTATGAATGGCATGGTCCCAAACATGCTCTACCAATTTGATGGAGTGTGATGTTGTTGCAATGGAATACTTGGAATGCTTGGAAGTGAGTGAAAGTGAGCTTGTGGAGTGATGTGAGAGTGTGAGTATGGAAGCTTGATGTGATGAAGAGTTTCAAGTGAAGTTGTGAAGAGTTGGAATGCAAATTGGAAGAGTGAATATGAAGGAATGAGGATGAAAATGACTGTATTCAGGTCAGTCGGCCAAAGGAGGCATTACTACTTCATTGCCAATGAGAAGAGTAACGCCTTTGCTAGCTCAGCTGTAGGAATCTTCTAGGGACATAAGCATGTCGCGCAAATGCCTGCGCACTGCACAGGCATCCACAATAGAAAATCCTCCATAGACACACAAAATAGGCTCCATGTGGACCACTAAGAATGAGATTAAGTAAATTTAAGCCTCTGAATTTGGTTTTCTAAAGTGTATAAAGGAAAAAAGGGGATTTGTGCCTAGGGTGTAAATTCACTCGTATACATTTTTCCCCCACTTTAGTGAGCATGAGTATTGATGAGTGCTTGGTAAAGTAGATCAAGAGGAGAGTAGGGTTAGAATAGTATACCTAAACCATTGAGAAATCAATACTCAGTCTGGCATACCCGAAGGTGCAGGAGATGTGGACTCCATAGCTACTCAGAACATGAAGTTGGAACAAAGCATCTTACAAGCCTGTGGACCTGAAAAGTGGCAACCCCCAAGATCTCTCACATGGAGGAAGCCCCAAGGAAGTAGATTTCATAGAGTTAGGAAGTAGTGACATGTCTACCTATAGATAGAACATGTCAAAAGTGGTGACATTTCTATCTACAGATAGAGCATTTCTGAAGCGGTGACATGTCTACTCATGAATAGAGAATGTCAAAAGTGACAACATGTCTACCCATAGATAGAGAATGTCAAAAGCGACAACATGTCTACCCACAGATAGAGCATTTCTGAAGTGGTGACACATCTACCCATATATAGAACATGTCAAAAGTAATGAAATGTCTACCTATAGATAGAGTGTGTCTAAAAGCGGTCGTTCATGTAGATCGTAAAACTTTCAAAGGGGTCCCTTATGAACCCTTCAAAAGGAGAGGGGTCAACTCAAGGGATGTGCTATTTGAAAAGTGAGGTCTAGTTAGGCTACCCCCAAGCTAGACACAAAAGGGCGAATGGAATGAGTATAGTTGGGCTTTCCCTAGGCTAGATGTGAAAAATTCCATTCATTACAAAGGATTTTGAAGAAAGGTTCCCTAGGGAACCCACCGTGAAGGAGAAGGGGGATCTACTCAAGGGACACAATTCAAAAGAAACTATTTTCTTAGAGTGATTTTTCATCAAAGAATCCTTTCAAAAGATGTTCACTTCATCAAGGAATTCAAAAGGAAGGTCATTCCACCACGTGAGGGGAAGTCAAAGTAGTTCCCACTTCAGAGGAAGGTCTTAAAGTCCTTTCTTTAGAAACCCATGATGAAGGAAACACATTTCATTAGGGTTCCAAGTTGAGAATGCAATTCTAACGAAAAAATTGTTGTGAAGAATTTCAAGAAAAAGGTTCGTTGGAAATGAATTCATTCTTTAAAAATAAAAAACATTAAATAAGATAACATTGTCACACATAGGAGAGACAACTCAAGCAAAGAAAAGATAAAGATAAAGGGAAATAAAAAAAGAAAATACAAAAAAAGGACATAGGGGGATCTAGTTTAGTGGGGTCAGATCTGTCCAAGCTCATATAATAACTATAGGTAATCGCAATGCAAGGAGAAATATCATCAATCCCTAACCAGATCAAGAATAATGCATGAAAATAAAAATAAAAATAAAAGATTGGCTCAACATGGAAGGGAAGCCTAATGCTCCCAATGCTTTGCAGTGTCCCCAATTTATTGAAAATTAATCACAAACATGGAAGAATGATGGTACAAATAGAAGAAGGTTTACAACACAAAAACCACATCTATATCCAAGCACCGACAAGGGTGATGAGGGTCATCTAGGCACACATAGCATGAGTACACAAGAACACACAATTGCTATCATAATAGTGGTTTACAATTCCTGAGAGGAATGAATTTTAGCTGAAATCATATATTTTTAGAAAATATAATGATTTAAGCCTTAAAAAGTTCCATTTTAAGGATTCCAATTGAAGAGGGTTTGATCAAATCACCTTAGATCAAACCCCCTTAGATAGAACCTCGCTAGTTTTAAACCATACCTATAAATGCGTCCTTTACACCTATCAAAATGCTGATAAAAATCACTTTTGATTTAGATTTTGGGGGATCAAATGAATTCATTTAAAATTTATTTTAAATGATTATGGTATTCCTCAGAACAAGCTATCCAATGAATATAATTTTAATATGTTTTGGTTTTGTTATGTATTTGTTTTTTAAGTTTTATTAAACATAGGTTTTTCATCTAAAATGAATTTCTTTGTTCTTCAATATGGAAAATAGAAGATTACTAAAAAACAAAATATGAGTGCACCAAGTCCTGATCCAACAAAAGTTAAATTAAATTTTGACATATACAAAAAAGTTACGCTATACAACAAGGTTGTGTCTCCATCTGTAATTTGTGTGACTTTGAAACTTGATTAAGGAAAAAATATTCAATAAAAAACTATCTAACCAAGTGGAAGCACTAGATATCAAAGTTACAAATCTAAATTTGAAAGAATTATAATTTTATCCTTCATGGAAAAAATGTTATGCGTTATACGATGTGCGTCACTTTTTAAAAATGTTGTTTTCTGAAAAAAATCAATTTTCGTGGGAGATGGAAAAAGAAGTGCAATTTGATTCCAAAAATTTGGAAAAAAATATTTTTAGAATCTACAAAAAAAATTTGATGAGACTCTAGTTTGCACCATCTTCAAATTCCTCACAGTTTAGCCGCTATAGGTGCCTAAATGTGAAGATTTAGTTAAAAATAATAATTTCAGTGTCCAGTTTACAGAAGATCAAGAAAAGGGGACCTCCTAACACTGATCATCTAAGAGGTCATATACTTCCTAATCTAGATCCTCATAGGGGGAAGGAGGATGAGCCTACAAGGCTAGAATGTTAAGTGGAGGAGCATCCAACCCTCCCAAAATAAGGGCTAAGGAATAGGGCCCCTCAAGGTCCTCTCCACTAAGCTCCTATGGAGTCAAAGTCAGTGATTTTGTGAAGATCACCAATAGGGCTGAGACTTCATCCACAAAATTAAACATGCATCCCATAGGAGCATCATGCTTATTCTCAGTGGATGGCATAGGCTATGCCTGAGATTCATCGTTAAGCTCACTGAATGACTCAGGAGAGGTGATGAACTCAGGGGAAGCTAGGACTGGTTCTATCACAAGGACATAACAAGTCATAATGAAGCCACCTTGTTAAGGTGGACTCCTCTTATGTCCTCCTTTGCTAGAAGGACGAACCTCTGCCTCTTTCTTCATGGGAGGAGATGAACTCCACATAGACGAAGCTAGGGGTGCAGATGAAGAGGAGGATAAAACCATAGTGGACACAACCAAAGTGTTAACCATGTCCACGGGCTTAGGGAAGGGAAAAATATCTAGGATGGACATCAACAAAGGTGGCTTTGCTGAAGGGGCGATAAACACCTATACAAGTTTAGGATTAGGCATGTTTGTGCTCAAAATAGAAGCGAGGAGTGGATCAAGTTGAAGAGAAATAATAGGAAGGGAGGAAGGAGACGTTGCAGGAGATCCTAAAATAGGAGTGGTCGTTTCTTCCTCCTTCTGCTATGAGGTAGCTTGCTTGGCCAAGAGAGCCTTTCACCAGTGCTTGCACTCATGTACAAGGAAGTTTCTACAGCTCTTGGAGTTAGAAGCCAGAGCTTGTGAAGGGACAGGAGGTTCCTACTCGACCATAGGTACATTCACTATGGTTGTTTCGGGTGGAGGGATGGGTTCCTATACAGGGGCAGGGGGAATAGGTTAAAGAGTGACAGGAGGAGTTGACTCGAGAGCCTTGGTAGCAAGCCTCTTTATGCTCACTACCTTAGGAATAGGAGTAGTAAGAGGCCACAACGATCAATACAAGGAGGAATCTTCTTGAAGGATCTTCTTCCTCTCATACCGAATGGATCTAGGCTCCTTTAATAGAACATAAAGCTCAAATGCAAGATGCTTAGGCTTTCATCAAGTGGGCACCAAAGGGTTCTCTTGTAAATAAGGAGCAAAACCTAATGGTACCATAGCTAAATGAGAAGAAGCATCATACTAAGTAGCAAAAGAAGAAGGAGGATCACACGACCGCTTCTCTTCTTTCCTCTTTCAAGCCTTAGTGGCCTCACTGCCAGCCTTCAAACAAGCCCTATGCAAAATAACATAGGGTGAGGGAGGATACGTCACCTTTGGCCTCAAACATCCTTTCTTATAGTTCTAAAATGTCTTATGCAAAAGGCCAATCCTAGGCAGCAGGGGACCCACAAAGACAGGCCATGGGTGATCCAAGGAGTAGTTACCATGTGCAATCAGAGGTTAGTAACCAGTGTCATGGATCACATGGACGAAACCTCCGTGGATAAATTTTAAACATTTATGCATTATAGATGGTATCGTGTTGATCAATACCAACCAAGGGATACCTAACTTTACATGGAAGAGTTCAAACCTAGGGATGATATCAAACAAGAGGTTTACGAACTTAGGCTCGACTAAGACTGATAGGAAAATGCTACCCAAGGGGGTACATAAAGCCCATCATGCGTGCGAATGAAACTCATGGGGGAATCATATCCATCCTTATGTAAAAAGTTAATTAGGATAATCTCCTCTATTATTATATTCACTTGTGATGTTGGGTCAATGAGAACACTTGCTATGATGTTCCTATACATTTGTGCAGGAATGTAAAGAGGAGATGGTTCCCTGTTGAAGCCCATTGGCAGGTCCTATGAACTAAAGGTTATGCCAACACTACTATCCATAGGCTACAAAAAGGGGATGGGTTGATGAAAAAAGGAGGCCATTACACACACTAGACAACACCTTCATAGAATCCCCAAAGGTTATTGGATAAGGCAATGACCCAATTAAGGTTTTGTCATGCAATACCTTTGGAACCTTCCAACTACACCACCTAGGGGTCACAGGTTGGGTTGCAAGGAAACAACCTTACAACACTCACACCTACAACACTCCTAGAGTACGAGGAAAGGGACTGCCAGTATCACAAGAACAAAACCAAAATGGTTCACATCAAGCTCACTAAAAATGTAAGAGAGGGGGACTAACGCGTGCAAGGCCCTAGGTCATGGAGGGTCAAGATGTGAGAGGCTACCCTAACTTACCTTACCTAAGTGTAGGGTTTAAGGTATTTGGGATGAGAATGATGAGGATTATAGAACCCTACGACCACTCATCAATTCTAAGCTTTAAGGTGGGGCTAGGCAAGTCAGTTTTTAGGTCCAACTTTGCACATCAAGAGCTCTCTGCCCAAGGATGTCAACACAAACTTTGGATGATAGTGCAGTGCGTTTGTATCTTGAAAGTGTGTTATAGTCTATAAGGTCAGAACATAATTGAGGCAAGGTTGAACTCATTAAATGACTAACGACCTAGCTTAACAACGTCTAAGAGAACAAAACAATACTATGAAATAAGAGAAATACAAACAAAGGTGATAAAATAAGTATACCAAAGCTAAGGTGACGAAGATGATCTCGTAGAAGAGCCTATTCGCTAGCTAGCTCCAAAAAGTGTGTCTACCTACACATAGCAATAAAGAGAATGTTGGGGGCTGTATAGGGGCTTGCCTCAATCAGACCCCCCTTTAGGTGTTCCCACCACCATAGACAAAAATAAGAACGAGATAAAGAAGCAATGTAATGAAAACAAAAACACTACAATGTAGTACTATGTTATTCACCAAATGATAGAGGAGAGGAGAGGGAAACTTACCACCTCCACCAAGAGAACTCAAGGCTACTTGGGGGAGAAATGAGAGGAACTCAAGCCTCTAATACGAATGGTGTGGTCCCAAATGTGCTCTACTAAGTTGATGGAGTGTGATGTTGTTGCAATGGAATGCTTGGAATGCTTGGAAGTGAGTGAAAGTGAGCTTGTGGAGTGATGTGAGAGTGTGAGTATGGAAGCTTGATGTGATGAAGAGTTTCAAGTGAAGCTGTGAAGAGTTGGAATGAAAATTGGAAGAGTGCATATGAAGGAATGAGGATGAAAACGACCATATTCTGATCAATCAGCGAAAGGAGGTGTTACTACTTCACTACCAATGAGAAGAGTAATGCCTTTGCTAGCTCAACCGCATGAACCTGCCAGGGACATCTGTGCATTGCACAAACATCCCTGAGAGAACGACCTCCATCAACACACAAAATAGGCTCCACGTGGACCACCAATAGTGGGCTTAAGTAAATTTAAGCCTTTGAGTTTGGTTTTCTAAAGTGTATAAAGACAAAAAGGAGAATTGCACCTAGGGTGCAAATTCGCTCTTATATAGGCTCTTATCAATACCATAGTAATTGTGTATTATTTTGGTGTAAGAATCGAATGTATATAAATACAACGTATATACATATATCCATATGTATATATGTATCAATATACGCATATGGTGGAAAATGGACATGTCCATACAAATGTGTGTACCAATATAAATGTCTATGTACACATATGTTATGTATATATATATTTAAAATGCTATATATGGCTTTGAAGTCGATTATCATAAATAACTTAGAGGTCAATTTATTAAACAAAATCAAGGCCAAAGTATGATATAATTGTGGTTGTATTCTTTAGTCGCATATTACTCTTATTGCTTGCATATGAAGTGTTTGTAATCTATAAAGAATGAGCAACCATTAAGTCAATGTAAGGTGAAATACTAAGTCAACGCCTTTTGTGGGAAGCCCATGGACTTAGTAAACTTTTAATGTTATCTTATTTAGCATAGTCTAACATCTACCAATGCATAAAAATAGGTCGACAACTTTGTCAAACTAATTTATTATGTGAATAGACTCATACCAAGAGTTAGTCGATGCAAGATTGGTGTTGCATATCTAATTTTGACGGTTTCATATATGAAGGAAAACACACCAACTCTATAAGTGAATATTGATGCTTTGGCGCCACCTTTGAATCCTTATACTTGTAGATGTCTATTATGAAATACAAACCAAATTCAATCATGTGTTGATTCGATTTAGTCTCTAATTGTTCTTAATCAACAAGGTCAATTTGTAGTTGTTTTAGATGAGTATGTGCTTACATATTCACCACCTTTTAGCTGTGAGATATGTGATACCATGCATGCTAATTGCTGTAAAAAATCATGCCTAAACTATATACTAAGAGGTCTTCAAATCATTGTATAAATAGTGGAGTTCATTCACTTGTTTGGGATACATTCCTTGAGAAAGTTTCTGCATTCTATTTACATTCCTTTCTGCATTATTCTTCCTAATATAGTGAGTGAGAGATTTGAGCATTAGAGAGAGTTTATTATTATTTTGAGATAAGTATTTTCCAACTTGTGATATAGTGGTTGTTGAGACTTTGTTGGAAGATCGATACTAGGCTATTTGTTGTTCTACAAGTGTTGTGTTTGTAGCCAATCCATTGGAAAGCTTATCACAGGCATGAGGATATTCTTCCTTTGTTTGTATCAATTTTGAAAGAAATGCTTCTTGATTGTTTAAACTAGTCTATTATAGTTACTTGCAATGAGGAAAAAGAAAAGTTTTTTTTAAAAGAAAAATAGAAGATATTTACTCCTTTGGTGAATTATTTGTAGATACTCCATGATAGGAGAGATTTTTTATTCATAGGTATTATTATTGTAGATCGAGGATTATTAGTGCTGGTCAATTATGCTTGATCCATGATGAATCGAAGCATAACTTAGCCACTAAACCTCAATCTCAAACAAGATCATTCAAATTAAAAGTTCAAACTAAGCATTTATTGAAACTAAAAACTATAAACTATGAAAAAAGTTAAATGTCTACTCCAATCCATTTAAAACTTATCCCATTTTGGAATTGGTTTCGTGTTGATGTGGAACAATGACCCTTTCCCAATCTCATGATTAGTGAGCCTATTTCAGTCAATTCTATTCACAAGAATGGATGAAACTGTTATGCTAAATTGATGAAAACATGAATTATATTAAATTAACATGATGGAAGCTAAATTAACATGATCTTAAGCTAAATTAACATTATTTTAAGCTAAAATTGATCTAATTATGCAATTTCTAAGTTAAACTAAGCTAATTCTAAGCTAAAATATGGAAAACCTAATTTATAAACAAACTAAGATGGATGCATGGAAGCTATTAACGGATTTTTTAAGCTATTTGGAAACTAAAATGAACTAAAACAAGCTAAAAGTGAGTAAATTAAGAGTGCGAGGGTGAGTGAATTCAAAAAAACAAGATTTCAATTGAAAGATGGATCCATTGTCTCCAAATAGTGTTCTATTTATAGGAGAGAAAATTAGAAATGAAGGGTTGAGATAAAAAAGCCTAATCAATAGTCAAGGATGGAGGAAATAGGAGGCATAGATCATGGGTTCTCATCAATGAGTGAGAATACAAGATGAGATTCCAATCAAGGGTGCTCATTTGTTCCAAAAAAACACACTTTTGACCTACACATAGAGGTCACCAAGTGACTTGCCCAAGAGGTCACAAGCTTAGCTTGCTCAAGAAGCCAAGTGAGATGATTGGAAGAGAGAGAATATTCTTTGGAATATTCTCATGGGTGAGGATAAAGATATTTTTCAAATTAAAAGAAAGTTTTAATTGTGCAAAAAGGAGATAAGGAATATTCTCTTTTTAAAGGAAAATTAGTTTAATTGTTAATTAAAGAAGATTTAATCACACAATTAGGGGATTAGAAGAATTAAAGGGTTTTTCATTAAAGTTAAAAATGATTTAATGAAAGGGGGAAAGGTAAAATGATATTTAATTAAATAACTTAGGGTTAATTAATTAAATAAGATGACTTAGGAAATTAAATTAAATAGTATGATTTATTTAATTTAATGAGATGAAATGTTAGTGTGAAAGTGGGAGAATTAAGCCGATTCGATGAATTAGGCTAATGGAAAAAAATGATGCAATTAATTAACTAGCTAGGATAATTCAATTAATTAAGCAAAAAGATGATGATTTTCGAGAGGAAATGATGTTAGTAAACCTAATTCAAGTGTATGATATCATTTAGGACATTTTTTAGTGTATACATTTTGCCTCTTTGAAGCACGGTACCTACTGCTTCGATTCAAATACTGATGCTCTCTCGAGTTAAAATTGTTGCTTAAATCAAACAATTTTTTTTAAAATTTTTTAGATGCCCCACCAGCAGGATAAAGTTGATACCCTACCCCCTCGAGAAATTGAGCAAAAAATTTGAATTTTGGGTTGATTTCTTGATAAAGGTGAAAAGATACCTTGGGGGTCTAGAAAGGCTCTAGGATGCAAGAATTATGCCACAAACACAAAAAAGATGCAAAATAATTTTTTGATTAGAAAAATTGGGGAAAATGATGATAAAACCTAGCTTCATAGTGAAATTAGGGCAAAAAACCTTCATTTTCTAGCTTAAATAAGCCAAGAAGGGTCACTTTCAATTCATTTGCGCATTCAAACCTTGGAGATTCTTGCTATTTTGAGCTTTGACCCTCTAATGAAATGGTGCGACGAGAGCTCCCCAGAAACATCTTTGATTGGGTTTAAGAGTACCAACAACTTCCAGGCTCAAGAGCATCAATATGTAACTCAAAACTTGATTTGAAATTTGACTTTTTGATGCATTTATTGCACGTTAAAGTTTAAAATTTGGGGGCATCACTATATAGTGATTCCCATTTAAAAATCGGTGATGCTAAAATAAATTATAGCGACACATATGTATATGGTGATGCACTTCACAATTTAAAATTAGGGTTTCTAATTTTATTTTACAACACATACTTATATAGCGATGCATCTACCAATTTGAAAACTAGGGTTATGGTTTCTAAAGCTTAAATCATGATGCACATGTATACGGCAACACACTTTGTGATTTACAATTTGAAATTCCTTTGGGTGTTACAATTTGAAATTTGTAATATAGCGACACTACTATGATTTTTGAACTAAAAATTTCAAATTGAGTCAAATTTTCTCAATTTTTGACATCATGTGCTTCATGGGTGTAGGAGGTCATTCCACCACTGATGTCATGCAAGCAAAAACCCACAGGTTTTTCCAGACTTGGTGATTTGTTTGATTTAGGCTAGGAGCACCTGGGAGAGATCGGCCTCTGATATCTTGCATGTGTGCCCATCATCCTAACTCATTTAGTGATGATGACTACTTTGTGCGAGAGATGACATAGTGAGACTTCATCTTTTCACCTTCCCACGAGTGAGGTGACTCTGAATTTAGAGGATGTATGGCAGATTTTATGCTTTCCCATTCATGGTGAGCAAGTGATTTTTTATGTCAACACTGGATACGATGCTTGTCACGAGTTGATGGAGATGGAGACCATTGTTCTTGTTACCTCCCAGATTGACCTTGAGTCATATAGAGGTTGGGTTCCCACATTTTTTATTGATTATTGCAACCATCATTTTAGGTTTGGTTGCTCCTGATAGCAGAGGATTTACCCCAAGATGGGGCTTGGCATGACATTGTATGCTTCACAAGAGGACTCTTTTTGCATGGGGGACAGTGATGCTAGCCTCACTATACCATGAAATGCACAACTTTGTGTATTGTGATGGATGAGCCATTGGTGTAGGGGTGACCTTGCTACATATTTGGGGTGTAGGAGCATATAGTTGTGCTCTGACCAATTGTACAAATGGCCAACATTGAGCCAGATGATCCTGTGATCTGGTGGTATAGAGGCACGATTACCTTGCGGTACACTAGATAGAATGGGCTCCCGTACTGGAGATGGGTATTAAATGACATGATAGTTTTTAGATGGAACCTGTGGCTATAGATGTCACAATGGTATGATGATGCTCAATAGTTATTCTTTGTGAGGAAAATCTAATATATGCAGGGTTGTGAGCATACCATCATTGGGCGATACCTTCCAGACAAAGTGGTGTGGTAGTTTGGTGAGGTGTAGGAAAGATCAGATGATGCATACAGGGCTATTTTTGTGAGGTCTACTTGAGAGGTTCCCACTTGTGTACCTACCATCCCATCTCCGGAGGTAGTGGAGGGATTTAGACAGTTGATGGCTTAGCAATGGACCTATGACCAAGGTCAAGTGACAGTGCAAACTATTCCTTCTTATGATGCATGGTTCACATCTTTGCAGAGACTGAAAAATCCAATAGGTGCTCCTTCATGAGGGAGACCTAGAGCTAGAGGAGCCAAGGGAAGAGGAAAAGGTCAGGAATAGGGATGGGGATAGGGTGGCCTAGATGGCTAGGATGGATAGGTTCTAGGGGCCCCACCAGTTATTTAGCAGCCTAATGCTCAACAATAGTAGCTTGTACAACCACCACTACCATTGGATCCTAGGGATATACCGATCTAATAGCTGCAACAACAAGTGTAGGTCAACACAGGTGAGTGAGATTAGGCCTGCCAACTGATTTTGGCTATTATTGTTAAGCAAGACCAGGCTAGATAGTATGTAGTGGCCATCATAGTAGAAAGGGACCATGCCAGGTAGTAGCTTTAGGCTGTGATTGTTGAGAGGGACCAATAAATCGATCAATGATAGCAGTTAGAGGCCCTCATAGTGGCTACTCAGGGTAGTACTCTATCCGCTAGATTATACAGAGAGGTTGTGACCCAGGTGACATATTATATGATGCATTACCACCGGTATGTACCACATGAACTTTGATAGCCTAATTATTCATAGTGTAGTGATGTATGGCCCAGGGCTGAGGAACAACCAAAAAAGTAGGCTGGAGAGGGTAGCAACCATTAGGGCTAGCTCTCATGTACAAACACTTTTTGATTTTGTTGCCCAATTTTTGACATGATATACATTCATGAGTTCCTTTTTTATAGCCTCATGGATATTTTTATTTATGATTGATGTACACACACTGATCCAAATTTTGTACCATGACTTTCATTTTTTGATATATATATGTGTGTGTGTGTGTGTGTGTGTGTATGATATGAATATGGATTCAATATGATGTGTTCATCTTATTTCATTCTTATGATGTATGGATGCATATGTTGTGAGATGCTTATATTTTATTATGTATGGATGCATTTTACTTTCAATGCCTATGTGATAAGTGATGATACATGAGATGGAATGAGATGGATGTAATGTTATATTATTTTCATTATCTTTTCATTATATGCTATGTGATGGATGATATGCCATGATTATGTATGCAAATGTTATGTATGCATTTATTTTTATGTATTTCTATGTAGTTTTAGGATGTGATTTATGCATATGAATGCATGGATGGAAATGTGATGTAAGCTTATGATATATGAAACAATTTAAGATTCTTAGAATAACAAATCTATATAATTCATCACAACTTAAATGACAATGCAAAATGTATGATGTGATATGATATGATGATGCAAGATGGATGTTTTATGATTATGCTATGATTATGAGATGCATGTATGCTAATTATTTGTGGATGTAGTATGGCTACATTTGATGAAATTTTTGTTGACTATCATGATACCAGGTTAGCATAGAAAGAAGATAGAAGAAAAAAGAATGATTTGACCATTAACTATGATGATTGCTTCAAAAGATCCAAAAAGTATATGATCAATTGAGGCTTTATTAGAGATGGTAAAGAGAAATGTAGGATGCATGATGAAGAATGCAAGATGATGATAATTTGCTCACTTTTTGGGATTGGGATTTTTCGTCATTCCTTATTGTTTGATATAACACATAGACATGATGCATCAAGGTATTGATAACTAGGATGACTTTTTATCTAGTGTAATGGACTTTGACTTGAAAAACAAACTAGGATAATTATTGTTCACACCTTGACATATGGAAACCTCATTGGAATGTAAATTAGAAGCTTAGAATACATTGGACCAAAGCATACACAATAGTCAACAACATACTCTAAACAACTTCCCTACACACAACTAAGCAAGTATGTGCCAAGATTAGTTTACAAGAGTACACACAAGCAAAACAACCAAAAAGATAATGATTGATTCCCCATTCCTTTCTCTCTAAATCATTTTGATATGCATCATCGAGAGTTCCTCGAAATGGGTCATTAAGATAAATCATAAGAAAATATTATAAACAAATAGTTAGTGTTATCTATATCTCTTGCCAATTTAACTTTAGCTAAGGTGATGTCCGATACTGATGTCCATTGCAGGAAGGATACATCCTAGGACATGTTGATCAGATGGTTGTTTGATGTTAGGATAATGATGAGCTTTATGATAAGTCATTGATATAAACTTCATTGGTACATTTACTATGATCTGGACTTTCGATTTTGATGATTAGGTTCGCACTTTATGACTTGCTATGTTTTCTTTCTATTTGTTTCATGAAATGTTGAAGGTGACAATCAATTTATTATGGATGGAGGTTTATTGAGGTGAAATCAAAGTGGGATGAATGTTTTTGGATTATTTCAATGTTTTTGCTATTTTGAAAATGTTTTGAGGTTGTTTTTGGTATTTTTGAAAGTTTATGTGAATGTTTGTGTTTTCAATTATTTGAGGCTATTTTGGTATTTTGATGTTTTCTACTATTTTTGGGATTTTCAATTTTCAAATGTTTTTGTGTTTTCCAATGTTTTTTTATTTTCAAATGTTGTACAAAATTTTAGGGGTTTTTTGAGTTTATATGGATGTTTTAGGATTTTTGAGAGTTTTCTGACCAAGAACCTAACCTATAGACCTATCTTAGAGATCTTGGTGGCTGATCAAAGATAAGCCTTGCCTACATTATACACACAGAGACCACGTAGTTCAATGGACTCGGCTTATTGACAAGATGAGATATGAACATTTGAGAGATGTCAGTTTATTATGATAAAATACTAAGGGACTGACCTAGGGTGTCTTTGGGGAACATCAATGATGATTGCCTATGTTCAAGCTTAGAGACAACATAGTTCGACAAGGTACTATTTTTGGATTTTCAATGTTCGACCTTTTTAGAAATTTTGATGTGGTTTGGATGATTTGGATTTTGAATTTACAATTTTCTAAATGTTTTTGGATTTTAGCTATATAGGATTTTGCAAATGTTTTTGTATTTTTTGATGAACATTTTACGAATGTTTTTGGTGTTTTATATTGAAACAATTCTAATGACCTTAAGATATACAAGAACCTGATACAATCCATAATGAATTTCCCCCAGTGTGACATGTTAAACTACTTTGATAAAGGTAGGACAAACTGACCTTTGGAATATGTCAAGTAGTACTAAAGGAATTGTGATACTTCACAATGTCAAGCTATGATAAGGACATGGATGACTGGTGGATGGAAATACTAATAGGACAAAGAGCCAAATAATAGATGGATGTGATTTTATTTATGCAAGGAACCTATTTTCTATGGTTTCACAAAGGTACTTTCCCAAAGTGCCATTGAAGTGGATTTCACTAGAGGATGATTGTTTTTCTTTTCTTTTTCAATCTTTTTTCTCTTTTTTTTGAATTTTGATCATTTTTTTATTTTTTTGTATTTTCAAATTTACACCCTTGAAGGCTAGGTATAAAGTTTTTTAAGATGAAAGCTATTAGTCAACTCCTACAAGGGTTCACCTTTAGGGGTTGACAATTAGTATGCTCATGATCTGTAGGTTGTTGTGATAATGAAAGGACCCAACCAATTAGGCTCAAACTTTCCTTTGCTATCTTGATCTAGAAGGTTCTTCTGATTCTATTTTAGGACAAGATCCCCTACCTATAAAGACCGACATTTGATCTTCTATTATAGCTTTTTTTAGTTAGTTTTGATATACTTGGAAATGATTGAGGGCGTCAAGATGACGCTCATCCATGAATTCTAACTTGTTCAACTGAGATACTCTGTACTCTTCATCGGTGATAAGATTCTGTAGTAACACTCATAATGATGGGAGCTCAACCTTAATAGGAAAGATAGATTCAGATCCATAGACTAGGGAGAAATGGGATGCACCTTTTGGTGTGTAGATACTAGTTTGATAAGCCTAGAGAGGATTTAGTTGCACATGCCATTCATGACCAACTTCATTCACTATTTTCTTCAATATTTTCAAGAGGGTTTCATTTGTATCCTCAGCTTGACCATTTCCCTGGGGGTAATACGTGGTAGAAAATCGATGTTGGATGTTGAATATTTGACATAGCTCTTTCACATCCTAATTTTTAAAGGGGGTTCCATTATCTGAGATAATAGTTTGTGGAACACTGTATTGGAAGATTAGGTATTTTAGGATGAATTTAGCAATTTTCTTCCCTGTTATGTAGGTCATGGGAGTGGATTTGACCCACTTATTAAGGTACTAAGTGGTGGTTAGGATAAAATTGTGGCCATTGGATGAGGTTGGGGTGATTTTACCTATAAAGTGAAGTCTCCACTGTAAGAAAGGCCAAGGTGTGATCATGGGTTGCAACTCTTGAGCTGAAGCATGAATAAGATCTCTATGCTATTGACATTGGACACACTTCTACATGTATTGATGAGCTTACTTTTCTATGGGTGGCCAATAGTACCTAGTTCTAAATAGTTTCTTAGCTAATGTCATACCGCTAGAGTGTGACCCACATATGCCATCATGTACCTCTGTTAAAGTAGTTAAGAACTCCTTTTGGTTGAGAAATTGTAGTAATGTTCCCTCGGTACTTCCGCAATAATAGGATCACAAATTAGGATGAATTTTTAACAAAGGTCTTCTTAAGGTTCAAGGTGATATCAGATGGGAGGGTTCCTCTGCTAAGATAGATAAACATTTCATGGTACCACAGGGATCCAGGACCAATAATGAAACACAAAAATTCTAATTCAGGGATCTCAAAAGTTGTAATGAGAAGTTTTTCTACCAAGAATTCACATTGGAGGAAGTTTTTCGGCATGTCTAGAAGTGATTTGATGATTTCCATGGCATTTGCTACTCTTTTGTTCATGCGAGGAATCTGCTCAAAATTTATGTCTATAAAAAGGTCTTTGAGATTTTCCACCATCTTTTTGTAAGGAGTGAGCTTGTCATCCTTAGTTTGATAGTCATCGTTGACTTGGTTGATAACTAGCTTTGAGTCTCCATGGACTTTCATCTCTTATATCTTCCAATGAATTGTTATCCTTAGACCTAGGATTAGGGCTTTGTACTCAACAATGTTGTTAGTGCAAGGGAATGACAGTTGGTAGGAATTTGGGATGCAATCACCTTGAGGGGTGATGAAGAGAATGTATGCTCCTGATCCATGTTAAGTGAACAATCCATCAAAGTATATCTTCCACTGAGTTATGAGATTAATAAGGAACACTAATTTTTTAGGGAACTCAAATATTAGAGGGTTCTCAGCATAGATAGGTGCTTCTGCTAGTTGATCTACAATCACTTTTCCTTTGATTGCCTTGCGCTCTACATACTCTATGTCAAAATTAATTAATATCATCACCCATTTAGCCATTCTCCCTATGAGAGTTGCTTTGGATAACAAGTATTTCAATGGATCATTTTTTTTAATGAGCTTGATTTGATGTGATAGCATGTAGTGCCTGAACTTTTGTGAAGCAAAAACTACTGCTAGGCATGTTTTCTCAATAGGTGAATAGTCCATTTCATAGCCCATCAAAGTTATGTTGATGTAGTAGATAACCCTTTCCTTTTCATTTTCATCATGTTGTGCTAAAAGAGCTCTTAGTGTTGTTGGTGTTGCTGAGATATACAGGATCAGTGGTTTGTTTGGTATTGGTGGCATGAGCACTGGAGGTGTTAGTAGGTGATCTTTGATTTGTTGGAAAGATTTATCACACTTCTCATCCCACTTATAGGTGTAGACACCTAAATTTTTTCTCATAATAATCTTTATCCATTGCATATTTCATTTAGTCATTTGCATAAATCATTTAACCATTTGCATAATCATTAACTCATCCATTTCATTAATCATTAATCCATAATCATTTAAATACATCCATTACAGATTTTATACATAATCATTAGATTCATACATTAAGTCATATTTCCATATTCATAAATCCATTATCCATTCTATATATAATTCATTTCATGCATAACCATTTTATAAGCATTTATCTCTCTCATTAAACCATTTATAAATCTATAATCATGAAAGTATTATTTATCCATTAATCGTTAAAATATTATATTTATCCATAATCATTCGTTCATTTGCATAATCATACATTAATCTATTTGCATATCCCATTAAAATATTTATATTCTCTAATATGATTCATGCATTTATAAATATTTATAAAATCCCACATAATCATATATCCCACATTCTTCCCAAAATTTTGATCTTTCCCATGAGAACATCTATAAAATCCCTTATCGTCACCAAAAAGCACATACACTCAATACATTATCAATCCTCTCTTCCATTCATCACAACTTCTTGTTGCACTTGTGCTCATAAAAATCAGAGAGCATCAAATGCATAAACCAAGATCATGGTGAATAGGAAAATAATGGAGTTTGATTTCTTTTGAATGCTCATGTTTTTTGGTTTTCATAGTGTAATTTAATTTTGCATGCGTTTTCATTTAAGAAATGATCTATGGATGTTATGTTGAAATATTAATTTGGATTTATATTTTAAATCATTTAGTTTTTCAATTTTCAGCATATACTAAATGGTGAACCTGATGTGAACCCATTAAATATTTAGACATTTTGTTGATCATGCATAAACACTATTTGTTTATTTTTAAGCCTTTGTTTATTCATTAACTAGAGCACTTGAGATGAATAAATACTGATCATGAATAAATATTGTTTGTTTATTCTGCTAATCATTAACTAGAGCGCTTGAGATGAATAGCAAGAAGATGTGAATTGTTTTACAGCCTACGTTTTTACTTTACATCGTTCACATGCATACATTTTCTCTCCACCTTCTAGATGTTTTACTACTATAAAATGGGATCAATATAAGAATTTGGCAGCACCCAAGTAACTCTAGGTTATTTTTCCATTACTCATTGGCAAGTGTTTGAATATTGTTTATGCAAACTGAAAAGAGATCATCAACCTGTTAAACAGATTTGTATGAATGTTTTAAAAAACTTTTTCAAGAAATCCATTTTGTGCATAACCTGCAATTGTGGGTCTCCATATAAGCACTCTTTCAAAAACCTCATTCACTTTGTCTGCCTTGGTATAGTTGCAACTATAGTAGCCGAGACAAATTTTTATCTTACTATGCTTTGGCATACACCCATGTACTAATCTAGAGCATAATGCGTAGGTAGATAGGATAGTGGCCTTAAGAATGTATTGCAAGCTCTATGTGACATTACTATTTACAGACTTGTGGATTTGTCACATGCAACAACATTGATTTAACACGTGCAACAACACAGAGATGTAAGGAAACAAAACATATATTGTAATGGCACCTTAGAGGCGAGATCAGTTTTTTTTCATAAAAAAATTGTCTTACAAACCTTGAGTGATATTGTTTTTCATGCTCAAAGTTGTGGATTTGTGCAAGATATCTGCATTTTGAATTCAACATCTACAACATTGCCCTTATTTTGTTGTTTCTTTATAAGCTTTAAATTAGTTTAGTTTAGAATTTAATTTTAGATTAATTTAGAATTTAGAATTAATTTGATTGTCATTAGATAGTTTAAATTAATTTTAATAAGTAATTTGTTAATGTTAGTAACTAATTTGTTATGTTAGATTAATTTTAGCTGATTATATTAGTATTAGTTAGACTAATTTTACTAATAAATTAGATTAATTTTAGCTGAAATTAGTTTAGATTAGACTAGTATTAGTTAGATTAATTTAGTTGCAATTAATTTAGATTAGATTGACATCAGTTTAGATTAATTTTAGTAACTTAGATTAATATTAATGTAGATTAATTTTAGATTAGCATTAATTTGGATTTAATTCTAATTAGAATTTAGATTTTAGTCTTTAAATTAGATTTAGTTTTTAATTTTAATTTATCTTTTATTTTTTAATTTAGATTTAACTTTTCACAACTTTTTGTCTTTAATTTAGATTTAACTTTATTATAAAATCAATTTTTAGCCTTTTAGATCTAATTTCTAATTTAGATTTAACTTTTTAATTTAGATTGGATTTCTAATTTAGAATGTAGATTCAAATTTTTTAATTTAGATTCAGTTTTAATTTTTAATTCAAATTTAGTTTTTAATTTAGAAGGTAGATTTAATTTAGTTTAGATAAAATTCTAATTTAGATTTAAATTAACTTAGTTTAGATTAACCTTAATTTAGATTTTAGATTAGATGTTATTTCTCTTCTTAGTTTAGTTTAATTTCAAGGCTAATTTTGTTTATTTGCTTTTTGTGTAGGTTTTCCTTTCAAAGACTTAAAAGGTAGAAATATTAACATGCGTTTGTCAAAGAATGGAGGCTTGAAACTATTAATGACATTTGGTGCATGACGTTTCTCAAAGACTGATTTTTTTTTAAACCAATTGTCTTTTAGTATAGTAAACACTTCAATTGGTGCTTAAAAAGAACAACTATCTTTTTTCACATAGATTTAACTAGGGGGTTAACAAACTTCTATTTTTCATGCTTTTAAGATGGTAGGTATTATGATCTCACCTTGTGCAAACTCGGTGATCAGAAAGCTAGATCCATGTTTTTCTATGTTTACCTATTGGAGGGCCTGCCTTGGTGGGAAAAAGTACTCACCCCAAGGGAACGACCCAAGCGGTAACGGGCTAAATCCAAGCTCTTCCAAACCACTATATATAAATTTATGATTGCAAGGAAAGTGTTGATCATCAAAGCTTGCACCTCTCTAACTGTTTTATGGGAATAATGAGTGGTGGAAAAATTGCGTCCCACTGAATACCTCCAAGAATTTTATAGAAAGTTGGCTCTTCTTTGGGGTTTGGAGATAAGGGGAGAAGGAAATCTAAACATAAAACATAAAAGGTAATGCTCCAAAGCTTTTACAACATTTCAAACCCAAAGCATTCCTATGAGTGATATAATTAGATACAAAATGCCACAACCCTTCATTGTTGGAAAGAGAACGAACAACAAAGGCTAACTTCAAGCACAATGTAGACTTTCAAATCTTTTTGTTGGCAGTGTTCATTAAGGTTCAATCATACATAAATATTTCTATGAGTAACATAAAAAATATCTCAGAAATCACATGAACTCTTCCTCCTAATACAACATAATATAACAAAACAACAACTTAAAAAAAACAAATAAGTCCAATGACATAATCCAATTTTCTTAAGCTATTACTCTACCATACAAGAATAGAACATGGAAATCAACTACTTAAACGATCCAAATTTAGCTTGCAAGATATAGTGTTTCATTCAAAATGATAATATAAAGAAAGAAAGCTTGAAAAAGGCCATACATGCATAGTCTCAACAATTTCTCCTTAATAGTTTGTGCCTTAAAATATCAAATGAACTTTGAAGTAGAGGTTAGATGCCAATCCAACAATAGTTTAAGCCTTAAAATATATAACATGCCAAAGAAAAGTAGTTTTGCAATTTTACTCTTGAAAATAATTCCAAACCCTAAGAAAACTAAAGAAACTGCAACTTGGAATTCAACCCCACATTATGTTGTTGCACTTCTTTTATAGCCGCCAAAAGAAGAAAACATTGCCATAGCACATAAGTAATTGATACTATATGTCGATACTTGATAGCTCACAATTTGATCGTGGATCCTTGGTTAGGTTGCAACAATCTTTGCTCATTAATTCTTAGCTGGTGCATTAATACCCTTCAGATATTTAGCAAAGATAGAGGTTCGTAAATGATCAAATCCTAAAAACAATCTGGAAAAAGGGTCCTGTTGACCAATCCCATCATCCAAAGGCACCAACTCAAATCTTCCATCTTGAAAACCAAAAAAAAGAAAAGGCCAACAAGATCTAACAAACTCCCAAAAGATATTGTCTCATAAGAGGCACAATCCTCTTCTAGTGAAGAGATGATGTGTCACACAGGTAGGGATTCTATGTTTTCCAAAAAATATTTTGGAGAAAACTTCCACCAAGCTGACAAATGTCTTGGGCCCTCCTCCAAAAGGAAAATGATGAAAGAAAGTTGTGCAACCACCAAGTAGCACATTTCCCATCTTTCCAACCGATCTTGCATAAACCCAAACATCTCCGAAACCAAAAACAAAAAGAAGCTAAAGATAAAAAAGACTAAGGAAAAGAAAATAGTTTTGTAAGGAAAGAAAAGGTGAGGAAATGCCTTCCTAATGTTAATTCTAAGAGGAATAGTGTATGCTATAGGTTCAAAAATCAATTACAGTTCATTAAAGATGCACATTACTGGAATAATAGAAAGATAATTAAGATCATACAAAAAATTGAACACTGGTATTTAATGTGTGAAAACCCTTATGGGAGAAAAACTCACCACACCAAATAAAGTCACTTTTTATTATAGTAAATGAATTACATACAGAGTTACAAACTCTCCTTCATAGATGACAATTTCACAGCAGTAACATTTCCCTGATCAACCTTGCACAAAACAAATCTAGATTATAGTTCATTATGTCCCACTGTTACAATGCGTATACAACATACAATGGAGAACACTAACTTGTCAAACCATTTTCTATTACAGTACACTATAATGTATATCCCACAACCATCGTCAATTCATTCTCTGAACAAATAGTTTAGTTTAGTTTCCTCTGTTGAGCAACTGTTGATCTTACCCGTCACTGGACATACACCACTAACTCAACATAGTCCTCCAATAACAATCATACACCTCAACATTCAATCCAATTTAGTGTTCATTCAACTATGGTTTTCCTTCAAATCCATAGACATGATCAACACTATCAGTGAACATATGAGATGCCAAAATGATAGCCCAAGTCTCCCCGATGTCCCAAAAGAACATCAAGACCATGTGCATCCTCAAGAGTCACACCAAAATTCAATTGGAATAGATCCATCGGCCAGAGAAAAAGTGTCAGTCCAACATTCTTAGGTCTCACTAGAGACCAATGTTACCCCGATGCTGACCCATGCATGACCATCAGAAAGTGTCTCCTTGACGGAACCATTCGGCCAGACTTCTATCATCACAAGGAGTTAGAAATCTCACGCTAATAGTTCAGGTCACATTGAAAATTTCCATTAGCAAGATCGACCATTAGTCTCACCGATTTGATTACTTTGAGCCTTTAGAACTAAGTTGCTTGTTAGAAAAATATTCTAGGTGTCTCACCAATTTTTCTCTTTTAGGAGGTTTAGTTCAGTAAGTTTGAGGCACATGTCTCCAAAAATCTCCCACTTGATGAAGATCTTACTAACACCTCCAGAGCATTTAGAAACTACTGAGATTGATGGGCTTAATGGTCCATCGAACTAGTACACCACCTATACTTGTCTATGCTCATTGGTTTCATTAATGCATCTACAACATTTTCTAGGGTATCCACTTTCTCTAAAGAGACCTTTTCATCCTCCACCATATCTCGTACAAAATGATACTGTACATCAATATGTTTCATCCTGGCATGGAAATATGGATTTTTTACCAAACAAATAGCGCTCTGACTATCACAACAAATTGTAATTCTCCCTACACTAAGCCCAATATTAGAACACAAATGTCTATTCCATACAACTTCTTTGTAGGCATGTGTTGTTGCCATGTACTTAGCTTTCGTAGTGGATAAAATGACTATAGCCTACTGCTTGCTCATCCAGCTAACTGCACCACCATTCAACATGAAAATATATCCACTAGTGGATCTTCGACTATCAATGTTCCTTTCCCAATCAAAATCCACATACCCTCAAATGTTGAGTGATTTTTTTGATCCAATCAAGTTACCATGATAACATAAAGCACACTGAGATGTACCTTTTAAATATCTAAAGATCCTTTTCACAACATTCCAATGTGGCATTCCTAGATTCACCATAAACCGACTAAGTACTCCCACTACTTGGGAAATGTCTAGCCTTGTGTAGACCATTGTATACATTAAACTACCAACTACACTTGCATAAGGCACTTTGGTCATTTCCTCCATCTCAATAGGTGATTTTGGACAATCTTCAACAGATAGTTTTGTTCCCTGCAAAACTGGAACAACTAGTTGCTTGCAATCACTCATACCAAATCTCTCCAAAATAGTGTTAATATACTTACATTGGCTGAGCCAAAGCTTTCTGCTCTTTCTATCACTAGTTATTTCCATCCCTAGAATATACCTTGCTGCAACAAGATCTTTCATTTTAAACTTTGTAGACAATTGAGATTTTAGATCAGAAATCATAAACTTACTATTCCCTATGAACAACATATCATCAACATAGAGGGCAATAATAAGAACACAATCATTTTTCAGTTTTGAAGTATACACAATGATCATATTTTGATCTTACAAATGCCAAAGAAAGTACAAATGTGTCAAGCTTTTGGTACCACATTCTATGTGACTACTTCAAACCATACATATATTTCTTTAACTTGAAAATCATATTTGCTTTACCTTTTTCCACAAAGTGCTTAGGTTGGGACATATAAATTTCTTCTTCAATATCTCCATGAAGAAATGTTGTCTTCACATCCATATGTTCAATCTTTAAGTCATATGCTACTGGAAGTGAAAAAATAAATTTGATAGATGTCAGCTTAGCTACAGGAAAAAATATTTCTCTATAATCAATTTCCTCTACCTAGGAATACCCTTCACAACCAACCTCAATTTATACTTTTCAACACTACCATCCATACCAATTCTCTTTTTAAATACCCACTTATAGCCAATAGCTTTTCTTCCTTTGAGCAAGGGCACCAAACTCTAGATTTCATTCTTCTCTAATGATGCCATTTCTTCATTCATGGCTTCCAATCAAGAATTTGAATCAGGCATTCTAATTGCCTCCTTAATAGTCTTTGGCACATCAATGCTAGTAATTAAAGCATAGGCACAAGTAGAATCTAACATAGAGAATCCATACCTATTAGGTTGTCACTTCTCACGTGTAGACCTCCTCACAGGTAGAGGCCAAGGTTGTGGTTCTACTTCTTGTTCATAACTCTCAGAGCTGCTCAAACTCTCCTCAGATTCAGGTACACTGTCAACTTGTTGTTCCTCTTTTTTTGGTGTTAGAGGAATTTTGACAACATCATTTTCCTCCTTGTCTTCTTTCATCCCTAGTAGCAGATCCACTAAAGAAGGTTTCAACTCATGAAATATTACACTTCTAATGTATACAACCTTTTTAGTCACGAGATTCCAAAGCTTGTATATCCTTTCACACCAATGTCGTAGCTAATGAAGATACACTTAACATCTTTGTTCTCCAATTTATATCTCTTCTCATTTGGCACATAAACATATACATCTTAGCAAAATACACAAACACATCTCAGAGAGGGCTTCTTACCAGACCAAGCTTCCATAGGCATTTTATCAACAAGTGTCGAAGAGGGAGATCGGTTTACCAGGTAACATGTTGTAGCCATAGCCTTAGCCTAGAACTTTTGCTCCAAACTAGCATTGCTCAACATACTTCTCCATCTCTCCATAGTCCTATTAAACCTTTTAGCAACTCCATTTTGTTGTGAAGTGTAAGGTGTTGTTTTATTCCTTTTAATTCCATGGTCTTTGCAATACCTTTCAAAATCAGCAAAATAGAATTCACCACCGTTATCTGTCCTCAAGCATTTAATTTTCTTACCAGTATGATTTTCAACCAATTTCTTGAACTCTTTAAACTAACCAAACACTTATGATTTACTTTTTAGAAAATAAACAAATTCCCTTATTGAATAATCGTTAATAAAAGAAACATAATATCTTGAATTTTGATAATGAAGGAATGTTTATTGGACCAAAAACATCAAAGTGAATATAATCCAGAACACTAGAAGATTTGTGAGGACTAGAGAAAAATGAAACATCATTATTTTTTCCATATATACAATGTTCACAAAATTCAAATTCTAGGTTACAATCTTCAAGCCCCTCAACAGAGTTTTTATTTTTTAAGGCATTTACATCCTTCTCACCAATGTGACTGAGCCTTTCATGCCAGAACATAGTCTTCCTTGTAGGAAGTTTAATTTCGAAAGAATTTTCCCCTATAGGGACTTCAGTCTCTTCTACACAAACAAAATTTTATGACTTTGTACAAACATTGTTACATTGAACAAGTGCATCTAGCTTGTACAAAGTACACATTTGAGCACCCCTAGCTAGCACCATTGAGCCTCTAGTCATTTTGTAGCCATTGCTTGAGAACGAGACTTGAAATCCAACATTATTCAACTTGCTTACATAAAGTAAATTTTGATCCAAACTTGGTATATGCATTATGCCATCAATTCCCTTAATTCTTCCATCAGGAAACTAAATTTTGACTCTTCCACGACCAACAATTTTTAGAGATGAATTGTTTGCTAAGTGCACCTTTCCACCATCATATTTTTCATACTTTGTGAACCAGTCTCTATGAGATGTCATGTGGAAATCTACTTTAGAATCAATCAACTAGACATCATCTGATGTGTGAGTCACCAAAGCTGCAATGAAGGCATCTGCTTCACTCTAAGAAGAATCATTATTAGAATTCTTCTTCTTCTTCTTTTCCTCCTCTTTGTAATATTTTTAGACATGACCAGACTGTCCACAGTTCCAACACTTAACCTTGGAGTTCTTTCCAGGAGACTTTGATCTCCCTTCTGATTTTGATTTGGACTTCCTATCCTTCTTCTTTCCTTTTTCTTTCGATCTTCCTCAAACAACAAGAGCATCCTTTTTCATTTCAGAAGATTTCCTTTGCATCTCTTTTGAAAAAAAAGAAGCAACCACATCTTCCATCTTTAAAGTGGTTGTCATGCTCCCAATCACCTTCATTGAATGATCCCAAGAATTAGGCAAATAACACAACAATACCATATAGCGATCTTTGTCATCTATTTTCACACTCATAGATGTTAACTAAGCAATCAACATGTTGAACATATTCAAATGACCAGCCACATATGCCCCCTCGTCCATTTTCAAAGAGTACAACTTCTTCCTTAAGAACAACTTATTCACCAAGGACTTGCCTTGATAAATGTCTCCAATCTTCTTCCACAAAGAAGATGTAGATTTCTCTATGTGAAAGTTCAAGAGAATAGAGTCTACAAAAAAGAGTATTATCAACCATTTTACTTATCTGTCTGTGAGGTCCCAATCATTTTCCTTCATGCCAAAAGGTTTTGTTCTAGACACAACAAGAGAAAGATCATGATCCATGAACAGGTTTTCCATTTTGATTTTCCACAACTCAAAATTGCTACCATTGAATTTCTCAATTTCAATCTTTCTTGATGTACTTGCCATCTTAATCTGCAATCCAGATTTCTAAGTTTGTACAAAAGTCCTACTTCAGAATTGACACAGAAGACCAACCCTACCCACAAGGATAACACAACTAGCGAGGCTTTGATACCACTTGTAAGGAAAGAAAAGGTGTGGAAACACCTTCCTAATGCTAATTCTAAGAGGAATAGTGCATACTATAGGTTCAAAATTCAATTACAATTCATTAAAGATGTGCATTATTGGAATAATAGAAAGACAATTAAGATCATACACAAAATTGAACACCGACATTTAATGTGGGAAAACCCTTATGAGAGTAAAACCCACCACACTAAAGAAATTCACTATGTATTATAGTAAATGAATTACATACAAAGTTACAAAATCTCCTTCATAGATGACAATTTCATAGTAGTAGACATTTCCCTGATCAACCTTGCATTGAACAAATCCTGATTACAGTTCGTTATGTCTCACTGTTACAATGCTTATACAATGTGTAATGAAGAACACTAAATTTTTTAACCATTCTCTATTATAGTAAATTGTAATGTATATCCCACAACCATGGTTAATTTGTTCTCTAAACAAATGATTCAGTTTAGTTTCCTTTGTTGAGCAATTGTCGATCTTACTAGTCACTGGACAAACACAACCAACTCAGCACAGTCTTCCAATGACCATCGTACACCTTAGCATTCAATCCAAATAATTTTTTATTCAATTGTGGTCTACCTTCAAATCCATCGGCATGATCAACATTATTGACGAACATCTGAGATGTCACAACGATAGCCTAGGTCTCCCCGATGTCCCAAAAGATCATCAAGACCACACACATCGCCAAGAGTGACACTGATGTTCAATTAGAATAGATCCATCATCTAGAGCAAAAGTGTTGGTCAAACATTCTCAGGTCTAACCACATACCAATGTTACCCTGACATTGACCCATGCACGACCATCAGAAAGAGTCTCCTTGATGAAACCCTTCGGCTAGACTTCTATCATTGCTGAGAGTTAGAAATCTCGTGCTGACAGTTTAGGTCACACTGACAACTTCTATCAGCAAGATCAACCATTAGTATCACTGATTTGATCACTTCTAGCCTTAAGAACTAAGCTACTCATCAATAAAACATTCTAGGTGTCTCACCAATTTTTCTCTTTCAGGAGGTTCAGATCAATAAGTTTGAAGCACATGTCTCCAACATGTTTCACAGTTTTGGTGATTCACAAGGGCCTTCACTTGCAGAGTTACGAACCCTACTCTCTGGAAATTCCTAGAGTTTAAGGAAAGAAGAGTGTAGAGCCTGCCATTCTACTTTGGTTGGTAAGGGAAGATTACAAATGAGCCTATATGCTTGGTCAAGCTAGAAGACTTCCCTGAAAGACACGACTCCCCACCTTGTGTAATTGCCCCAAGGTAATGATAAAGATGAGAAAGATGAAAAATATCCTGCTCAATCTCATCAGCTGTATGCACTGTACTTGAACTCAGGAATTTTGTAGAAGTTTGATCCTTTTGTTTGATAACTTCAATAATCTTTTCTATTGTCTGCACATCTCCATCTAGGGAGAAAAGAGGATGTAGCTCATAATTGACTAGGACATTGAAATCCTTTTTTACTTCCTCAACTTTCCTTGCCAACACCATCTACCAATCTTTGCACTTTTTGGGGCCCTTGTGGGAGTTGACAATCTCGCTCGCTCTGATGGAAGTGACTCCTTGGGCAGAAACTACAACATCTTTCAAGATTTTGTCAAAAGCCACACAAAGCCTAGAAATGAAACTTTGTGATTCCGCTACTTGAGAGTTACATGTCTGTAGAATGTGATCAACCATCAAGCCAATCTTCCCATTTATTTCCCACTTTCAAGATTTTGTCAAAATCCACACAAAGCCTGGAAATGAAACTTTGTGATTCCACTACTTGAGAGTTACATGTCTGCAGAATGTGATCAGCCATCGATTCAATCTTCCCATTTATTTCCCAAACATCCCTCAAGAATTGCAAGACATGCCTGCAAATAGGAACCACAATTGTAATATGCTCCCAGTGTGAAGATACCATTCTTTTTAGTAGTGGGAGGGACCCAACCTTCTAAGCAACAGCCAACTCCTGATTGAGTTGAATCACTTTGGCTCTTGCATTCTCCTCTACTTGATCCATCTCCTTAAGAGTGTTTTCCAACTTAGAGCTTATTCTTCTAATCTCTTGGCTGGGGGTCTACAAAGTGGACACAAAATCTTGTTTTCTCCAACTTCGATCTTTCTACATTTGCTTGTGCCTTCCTGACACTATCAAAAACTCGAGATCGGACATTGTCTAGCTCTTTCTATAGGTTTTTCATGAGTACTTCTATAATCCATGTTGGTCTAATGCTGGGTGGTGAGGTCATCTTTCAATTTTTTTAATTTTGAGATGTAGTTGAACCTAGTAGCTTTGTGCTTCTTGAAGAAACCTTGAGGTTTCCCGTTGCTTCCCTTGAATCTACTTTATGCAAGCTATCTCAACATCCCTGGCCTTGATTTCAGTTTGCAATCTATACACTATTTCCCTGACATTAACCAAATCTATCTCACACTTCCTCAACTTTCTACCCAGCCTTTCATAATCTGCATATAATACCTACTTGGTGGTCTTAGCTAAGACCACTTTGTTGCATGGACAAGTTTCATTCAAATCAAGGCCCATCGTCTAGATTTCATAATCCTCCATCTATATTTACCCCTTGGGTTTAGCCATGAATGATGTCATGGTTGTAGTCAGGAGAGAATTCCATTCATTAAAATAAGCATCGATCTTCTTAACAACTAGCAATTTAGTGTTCTTGAACAACTGTCTCTATTTAGCATTTCGTCGGGCCTTCTTGGTTGCACTAAAATGATCCTAGAGGCTTTGAGGGACATCAAAATTCTACATTGCAATAAGGGTAATAGGAGGGAAACCAAAAAAGGTGATGGAAGTTGAGACTTTGGATGTATGAGCATGCGGTGAAGTGAAAGGGGGTGTTATCATGGAAAAGGGTGGTGCACCAAGCTGAGACTGAATCGTGGATTTTCTAGTAGGGGTGAAGAGAGATATAGTCAAGAAGATTTTTTTTACCCAAAAGATGATTGGATAGGAGTGGGTGATGCAGAGGGTCAGGGACTTTGAAAGAAAACACCAAGTTACAAGACTAACAATGATTCACTCTCAACCTTTCAACTAGGCACCAACATGGAGATAATGCCTCAACTTATCATTCATGACTTATTTGCCTTCCTTATGGACCCAAACCCTAGGAACACTCTTAAGAGACCCAAAAAAACTTTTTTTGAATGATTTCAAATCCCAACCCTTTGATTTAGACACAAAACCAAATTTTCACCTTAACTAGGCTACTAGCCCAACTAGGCCTCTAGCAAAGGATTTTTGACTTTGCACTCAAACTTTCCAAAGGAACCTCCAAAATAATGATTGAACTAGATGTGGTTTGTGATGATACATAACATACTAGATTCTTGATGGCACTTGTTTTGGAGCACACCAAACAAAAATCTATTGTTTCCTCCAATTTATGCCTAATTAGCCCTCTTTTTCATAGCAACCCCTCTTTAAACTCAACCCCTGACCATGAAACTTTCAAAAATCCCTTAAAATGACTCAAAACCAAGGATTCCAAGTTTTTAGGCCTCTATGACACATCTAACATGCTCAAACACAAAACCCTCCTTAACTTGCCTCAAAAAGTAGGGCTTCTTGAAAACTAACCTTCTAATCACTTCCAGAACTTTCTCATTGACTCTACACCATTAGGACAACATATTTAGTCTATCCCAACTCAAAAACATGCCCCTCATTAAGGCAGATCCGTTGTTGCTATACCTTAGCCTCCAACTTCAAGCACTTTCCACAGTCAAATCTTGGTGTACACCATAGTATTCATCTCTCTTGCACATTATATTGTTAGTCCAGTATGGTACATGTTAAATATGATCCATTTCACAAGATACAGTCATAAACTCCCATGAAATGGATCATTTATCCATGAAAAACCCTCAAACTAGTGTAAATTTTGTGTTCTTTTTTAGGATAGTCAATATAAAATGCAAAGAAATTAATTATCACTACTTTCAGAGCCTTCAATGGTGTTAAAATATGTAAAAAAAAACTCCTAAATCATCCTACTAGACATAGATTCAATAGAGATCAAGTATTTAACAAAAGAACACCATAAAAGTGCCAAAAACTATGTTTTTTCACTATTTCCTAAAAATAGTCCATACAATGCTTGCTCCAAATGCCCAACCTCTATAAAAATGATTATTTTGGCTTTGTATATCCTTTCCCCAACTGATCCAACCGTTTGGGATTGATTAAGTTGCATAAAAGTGATTAAAACTCATAAAAGCTAGTTACCCGCCCAAATTGGAATTCAAATATTTGAATTTCCAAATTTACGTTTTATTTATTCCTACTAACTAGAAACATTAAAAACCATTACATTATTATTTTTCAACCTTATTTGACACCATTAAAGCATTATAAATCTACCTAATCTCCTAGAACATGATTGTTCCCTTTATATTGCAATTTGGTCCTAGGATCCTTATTAGGACCCTTAGGACTTTTGACCTCTTTAATGTGTTCACCCATTCCAAAGGCCATTATAGGCTCCAAGATATCATAATTGATGCTTTGAGGTGATTAATAGGTCTTCAAGACCCCTGCATTCTCCTATCTCCTGAAGAGTTCCTTGAAGAGCTTGGGTGCTCCTACACCATTCTCCCCAAGAAAGAAAGAGTTCTTGCCCTAGGAAGCATCCAACTTGTTGCTGCCATAAGACTCCTTGTTCCTATATGTTTGTACCTTCTGATTACCAAGCATGAAATCTCCCAAAGTTACCTTCTTCCTTTTCTTCCAACCTGCATTCATGTCACTCAACATGTTAGTGTCAAAAATCTGTTTTGTTTGTCCTTTTTGCTACTTGATAATAGCCTGTTCGTGTACCCTATTTCTGCCTTTATTCCACTCATTTCCTTGTGAAAGAACACCACTCCTATTACCCTTAACAATAGGGCATTAAATACTCTCAATCTTAATATTGTCCAAGTCCCAAATATTCTGATTTTTAGGACTGTACTCTTCATATATCTGCTGCAACTTGTCTTTTCTCAATCTACCAATGTCTTCCCCTGCTTCACCCTGCTTTTTCACCTACAAACTCTTCTTAAAAAAATCACAAAACTATCATTAGATTGCTCCAAAGGCAAAGTAACTAATTTATATCTAACATCTCCTTTATGCACCAAATATGTATTATGGAATCCATCATGCAATGTCCTTCTAGCATACTTCCATGGTCTCCCCAAGATGATATGACCACAAGTCATTGGAATGAAATCACAAAGCACCCTATCATGATATGATCTAATTGAGAAATCTACATAAGCCCTCTTACAAATCTCTACATGCTATCCTTGAGTTACCCAAGTGGCCTTGTAGGTGGTAGGATGATCAAATGTTTCAATCCCTAGCTTGGTTATCATATCAAGTGAAACTAAATTGCTATGTGACCCTGAATCTATGAGCAATCTGCAGATCTTACCATGACTTAAACAATTTTTTTTGAAAATAGTTACCTTTGGCTCTTGATGAAGTCTTTCTCCTTGCTTGACCATAAGAAACTCACCATCAGTCACAGGGTCTGCCATGAATGTTTTTGGTTCCTGCTTCTTGTCTTCTTCTTCCTATACCAAGTTAGCTCTCCTATCTCTGCCCCTATCAGCTTGTTCCCATTTAGGACACTTGAAGGAAGGATGCCCTAGTTCATTGCAATTGAAACATCTACATGTGAATGGTCCTCTACCTTGTCCAAATCTGCCTCCTCCTCTAGGAGTGTATCCTCCTCTTTGATCAGAAAATACCTCTTTGCCTTTGTCATTGCTGCTCTTGTCATTGCTGCCTTGTCCTTGTTCTCTATTACCTCTGCCCTTGTTTGAACTACCTCCTCTTCCACCATTGCTTGATCCTTCTTGCTTCCTCTTCACCTTTTCTTTTGCTCTAATGGCCAACTAAAAACATTCTTCCAATGTCCTTGGCAATTGCAAACCAATCTCATCTTGTAGGTTGTACCTCAAGCCATTGATATACCTAGTTATTTTCTCATCCTCTTCTTCATAACCTCCTCTAATACTAAGCTTGTGAAATTGCTCAGTATAGGACATAAAATCCAAGTCCTTTTGCTTTAAATTCTACCTCATCCTATTCACATCAATTGTGTAATCAGATGGTAGGAATTTCTCCTTGACCAAACTCTTCATCCTAGCCCATGTAGAAAATTTTTCCAATCCTCTAGCCATCCTATCATTCTGAAAACTAGTCCACCATGTCAATGTTGTGCCTGTCAACTTGGTTTTGGAAAACTTAACCTTCCTCTCTTCATCCTAAGGCATCAAGCCATCCCAACACCTCTTCACTATCCATCTTCCCTTGATAGATAGGAAAGTCTATATGGCTCTTTTCTCCATGACCTTGTAATGCCTTAAAAAATCTTAGTAACCTCCTTTCCTCAGGGTCCTCTGTCTCATCTGCTTGTTGTTCCTGATTTACCCTCACATGCTCTTCATCTTCATCATTGTCTTCTTGGTCTTCTTGGTCTTCTCCCCTCCTACTCCTCTCAAGGTTATTTATCCTTGCTTGCATGGTCTCTCTCTCCCTTCTTCATTGCTTTTCTTCTCTTGCTCTGGCTTGCTCTCTTGCTACTTCTTGTTCCCTTCTTTCTCTTCTCTCCCTTTCCAAGATCTCCTGCAACTCTTCCAACTCTCTTGCCAATTGGTTTTTTGGTGCCATTGCTAATTCTTCAATCCCTAAAGGACCTACTCACTACTCTGATACCACTCTGATGTAGAGGGTCAGGGACTTTGAAAGAAAACACCAAGTTACAAGACTAACAATGATTCACTCTCAACCTTTCAACTAGGCACCAACATGGAGATAAGGCCTCAACTTTGCATTCATGACTTATTTGCCTTCCTTATGGACCCAAACCCTAGGAACACTCTTAAGAGACCCAAAAAAACTTGTTTTGAATGATTTCAAAGCCCAACCCTTTGATTTAGACACAAAACCAATTTTTCACCTTAACTAGGCTACTAGCCCAACTAGGCCTCTAGTGAAGGATTTTTGACTTTTCACTCAAACTTTCCAAAGGAACCTCCAAAATAATGATTGAAATAGATGTGGTTTGTTATGATACATAACATACTAGATTCTTGATGGCACTTGTTTTGGAGCACCCCAATCAAAAATCTGTTGTTTCCTCCAATTTATGCCTAATTAGCCCTCTTTTTCAAAGCAACCCCTCTTTAAACTCAACCCCTGACCATGAAACTTTCAAAAGTACCTTAAAATGACTCAAAACCAAGGATTCCAAGTTTTTAGGCCTCTATGACACATCTAACATGCTCAAACACAAAACCCTCCTTAACTTGCCTCAAAAAGTAGGGCTTCTTGAAAAATAACCTTCCAATCACTTCCAGAACTTTATCATTGACTCTACACCATTAGGAAAACATATTTAGTCTATCCCAACTCAAAAACATGCCCCTCATTAAGGCAGATCTGCTGCTGCTATACCCTAGCCTCCAACTTCAAGCACTTTCCACAGTCAAATCTTGGTGTACACCATAGTATTCATCTCTCCTACACATTATATTCTTAGCCCAGTATGGTACATGCTAAATATGATCCATTTCAAAAGATATAGTCATAAACTCCCATGAAATGGATCATTTATCCATGAAAAACCCTCAAACTAGTGTAAATTTTGTGTTCTTTTTTGGATAGTCAATATAAAATGCAAAGAAATTAATTATCACTACTTTCAGAGCCTTAAATGGTGTTAAAATATGTAAAAAAAAACTCCTAAATCATCCTACTAGACATAGATTCAATAGAGATCAAGTATTTAACAAAAGAACACCATAAAAGTGCCAAAAACTATGTTTTTTCACTATTTCCAACAAATAGTCCGTACAATGCTTGCTCCAAACGTCCAACCTCTATAAAAATGATTATTTTGGCTTTGTATATCCTTTCCCCAACTGATCCGACCGTTTGGGATTGATTAAGTTGCATAAAAGTGATTAAAACTCATAAAAGCTAGTTACCCGTCCAAATTGGAATTCAAATATTTGAATTTCCAAATTTACATTTTATTGATTCCTACTAACTAGAAACATTAAAAACCGTTACATTATTATTTTTCAACCTTATTTGACACCATTAAAGCATTATAAACCTACCTAATCCCCTAGAACATGATTGTTCCCTTTATATTGCAATTTGGTCCTAGGATCCTTATTAGGACCCTTAGGACTTTTGACCTCTTTAATGTGTTCACCCATTCCAAAGGCCATTATAGGCTCCAAGATATCATAATTGATGCTTTGAGGTGATTGATAGGTCTTCAAGACCCCTGCATTCTCCTGTCTCCTGAAGAGTTCCTTGAAGAGCTTGGGTGCTCCTGCACGAGTGGGGGTTAGCATGGATGTATCAACTCTTTCTAGAGGGGCCCTTGATAGGGTGATCAAACATTCAATAATGATTGAAGTGGATGTTGGTCGCTCGACATGTAGGGTAATTTTAGGGGGTTCATTACAAATAGGAGGGGGTCTATTTAGGATTATCAGCTTAGGGCCCAAGGATAAAGGATTCATTTGCACGAGAGGAGGAAAGGGGGCAACCAAAGACGAAATAGGAAGAAGAGAGGGAGCGAAAATCACCTAAGCCACAATAGTCAAGACATATTGTAGGGTGGACTCCACTTCTAGTTAGATGTGCCTAGATCTAGGACCCACCTTCTATCTTCATGACCAGAACTAACATGTTCCAATCTCTTGGCCACCGACCCCTCTAAAACTTGGCCCTTGATGACCACAACAGATGACGCTCTTGGAGACCATCAAGATCTCTTTCATTTACTTTTTTCACTAGAGGAGGATGGAGCTCATGAATCCATTCACCTTGAATCCTTCTAGCTGTCAGATTCTTGATATCAAGAAGCTCGATGCAGATCTTTTTCCTCATCAATTTGATGGCTAGCCTCTAGATTGCTATTATCATTTTCAACCTCCTTATCATAAATCTCTTTGAACTCATCATCTTGTGAGAACTGTTTGATAGGGAGGTTGAGGCACCACAACTCTTGTTAGAACCTCCAGAAGTCTACCTTCTTTCTTTTTGACCAACCTCTTTTCTTCAACCTTGTATTAATAGATTTGCTTATCATAAGGTTTTTCTCATACTATGCCTTTGGTGTGTAGAAACTCAACCATTTTGGTTGTCAGAAAGGAATGTGTTTCAAATCAAAGTACACCTTCACTCTTTCTCAAGTCATATTATTCCTCCTATCAAAGTATTCCCACTCAACATGTTTCACACTATAAACCCTCCACGGGTTATCATCCCACTTATCGCAGATGAGGACTAGGCTTAAGGTCGCCAATAAATTCTTGAGCTAATCCTCAAAAAATCACTTCATCAGTGATACTTGACTATTAGAATATTGATGGGAAGCAGATATATCTCCATTTTGTTTCTTTTGGCACCATAGATCTTGTCGACAATGGTCACCTAGTGACATGCCTCTAATGCAAAGACTCTCTTTGTCACAAATATGGGGAGTCAAAAAGGCTCATTGGGGAAGCCATGGAATTTGATAAATGTGAAGTTCATGCCCAGGAAATAATCCACTGGGGTTTGCAGGATTTGTGTCCATTGTAGGACCTCAGGAGAGAAGTGACCAATAGGGCAAGGCAACAATTCTTGAAGCACTGGCCTCAAAAAGTGATCCACAAACCAATAAAATCCCCCTATTCTAGAAAGTACATGGGTCTACATAGAAACTGGTTGGAGACAACCCCTTTAATCTAGTCTAGATGTTGGTTCATTTCTCCGTAGCCACTCATAATTCTGATGCAAAACCAAATTGATCAAGAGGATCTTCACCAAAACTTGAATTTTCTCAATTTTCTCCAGAATCAACATTATTAGAAAGAGGCTGAAATTCTAACTCCAACACAACACGAATGGAGTCAAACAGAGATATGGAGCCCAAGATATGCTCAATCAAACCTTGGTCAACCTAGGACCCAGGTCAAAGAAAAAAAGGGCCAAAATTTGACATCGTCAAAAGTGGTAGAAGTTGGTGTCATCGTGAAGAGCTCATCGAGAGCTTTTCAACGACGTTCATTTTGTGTGAATTGGAGTTCATTTGCACTAGCTACAGCCAGTCAAAGTTCACAAAGAAGGTTGACCTTTGATCGAATAGATGGTGATGTCAACATGCTAACTTGTCAATCTATATGATATGGACAATGACATGGACCACTTAGACTTTGACATGTGGCATCTGCATCAGCTTGTACATACCAATCATTGGGGGACACATGGCATTCATACACCACATTGGGGGACACATCATCGGCCAAGTCAACAAAGATGTCATCAGCTAGGTCATAGACATGTCATCGGCCAGGTCATCAACACATTAGCAGCTAGGTCATCAACACGTCAACAATGAATACTTTGACCAACAAACGAAATTTCACCATGTGGAACATCATTTGGGTGCCATGTGGCACCTGCTCCTTCGACATCCGTTGAATAGGTCAGTTTATATTTGTTAATAAAAAGGATAACAACCTACATGGGGCTCAAGCTATCAACCAATAGCAGACAAACCAAAGCCACCCACTGATTCGCCTACAAATCCGTGCCTAACCATATTCCACCAACGGTTCCTTTTGTTACATTACAATTGAAAATTGTTTATTAAAAACTAGTGGCCAGGTTGGAACCCCTAACTGTCGGCTTAACAAAATGACAGCTCACTGTTGCACCAACAAATGGTGCTTAATTTCATATGGAGGCTAGTTAGTTTTGTTACAATGCAAAAATTGAATACCTCCTAAAATAAATAAATCCCTCTAAAATGAAAAAAACAATCTCCTAATCCTTTTTAAGGATTAAAAAAATTAAAACTGCCTACAACTATAAACCCTGAAATGTGAAAAAGGCAGGGCTAAAATCATACATAGGAGATTTATTATGATTTTCTTATGTGTAAATAAGGGGAATTATAAGATTACATTGCAAAAATGGAGAGATAAGGTTGATTTTGAAAATCAATTGGTTAGTGAATAGAATGAGTAAATTTCTTGTATAAAAGGGGGGGTTTAGAGGCTTAAGGGACATTCAGGTGGTGAAGACTAAAGAGAATTTTGGAGAGATGAATTGTTGATCCTATACATCAGGAGAATATTGGAATTCTATTTTCCTTGAAGGGGAAAGCTTTTTAATAGTTGTAATTCTAAATTTTTGGAGATTTTAATCGGATTGGTCTACTCTTTTGCGAGGGGCCCAGAGACATAGTTGTTCTTATGACGAACTTTGTTATCAAGCCATTTGGATTCTCTCTTTCTTGTCTCTCATTCTAAATTTCATCACTTTTGTTAATTCCATTAATTTAATTGTGTGGTGTGTTAATTTCATTTTTGTAATTTGGAGTTTGAAACTGTAATCATTATGCATTATTAAAGTAATCGTCTTATATCTATTAATCAGATCAAATTTGGTATTAGAGTTCTATTTTGACTAGTATTGCAGAATTGAATGCTAATGCACTCCAAGATTGAAAGAGGTGAAGGCGAACTTGAAGAATACAATCTTGAGATCGACAAATGAAGGAATTCACCAAAAATGGATGAAACTCAAACTGGGAAAAGAACTAAGCAAGAGATTAATGATAAGGCTTTTCAACAAGTCTTTCTTGACATGAAGGCTATGGTGGAAGAGTTGTATGTGGAAAAGAAGAAGCACGAAAAGGGAGATTCGTCAAAACAAGAAAAGAAGGAAGATCGAAAGGACAAAGGAGGAAAAGATCTAGAAAATCCAAATCCTCCATTTTCCCCTTCTTCTCCATCATCCCCTTCTTCCTCTTCTACTACTGTTAATCCTTTCAAAAGCAAGTCTAAGCCTATTATCAAACTGGATGTAAAATTTGAATTTCCTAAAAATTGTGGTGAGTCAAATGCCAAAAAGTTAGATGATTTCATCTAGAAAGTAGAAGTGTATTGTAGGATTCAAGGCCTAATAGAAGATGCTTCTATGATCTAGTTAGCCACTCTCCGATTGGGAGGTACAACTCTCACCTAGTGGGAGAGTAAGACTTGGGAGGAAATTGCTCACCATGGTAAGGTCAATATGACTTGGATGGAATTTATTGTTTCCCTTAAAAACTAGTTTTATACTTTAGGTTATATGCAACAATTAACAATAAATTGGAAAACCTTTAGGCAAGGTAAGGGTCAGTCTATCTAAGATTACACCCATGAGTTTAGAAATTGGGATATTTCTTTAAATGTTCCATTGTATACTCAGGATACATTACCTAAGTACATAGGTGGTTTGCATTCTTACATAAGACATACTATTCTAATGTTAAGTCCTAATAATTTGGATGAAGTGTTAATCCAAGTGACTCATTTAGAGTCAAGGGGTAAGAACAATTTTAGTGATAATTTCTCAAAGAATCCATCTAAGTCTAAGGGGAAGTTTAAGGGTAAATAAAAAGATAAAGATAAAGGAAAAGGGAAGAAGACAACTACAGTTAAGAAAGAAGGTGATAAGCCCACATGCTCCCATTGCAAGAAAGAAGGGAATGATGATTCAAAGTGTGTAAGCTTCATCTTGAATTGAGGCTGAAAAGTTACAGAGGCAATAAAGGCAAGCAAAAGACTGTTGCAGTGATTCAACAAGATCTTGGATCCAATTTTAGAGATGAAACATAGATTTCTGCTACCGAGATCCAAGTAAAGGTATGAGGATCCACTTATGTCTAGCATTGGAAATAGAATTTATCATTTCGATAGAATCCAACCCCCATTGGGAAAAGGGTTCTTCTATTATGATCAGGCTCAGGGGTAAAGCAACATTCTTTCTTTTGCCAAAAAAATTTTGGCACTGTGTACACTACTGCACCAACTGATGTGCTCCAACAAACATAGAGGGCCAATAATATCCTGCTCGCATTATCTTTAAAGAAGTATTCTTTGTGGAGAAATGTCCACCCTCAGGATTGCAATTGAATTCATTGAGAACTCTTTCCTCTTGTAGCTTGTTGAGACATTAAAGTAGCACACCAACATAATTTCTCTTAAATAGTACACCCTCAATTAATACATACTTGGTGCCTTGCAATTAGTAGTATCTCTTTTTTTGAAGTGGAAAGCTAGTCGAGTAGTACCCTTTTTGCATATATTGTGTCTAATCAGTCACCCAAGACTCTTCGGACTCAAATTGGTTTGAGTAGACTTGATCGGTCTAATTTTCATCTAAAAGAATCATTTCCTGTGTGATGTATTTGTACATACCTCTTCCCCAAACCAGCTTGGTTGGTTTGATGTCCACATCATATTCTAGGATCTTAGTGATCCAATTTTCTTTTTTCTCTATGATTTCACCTTCTATGATATATTCTTGCACACTGGGATGTGCTACAAGGATAGTGATCTTGTTGGCCAACACCAAGTGTCAGAACTTTTTAAAACTTTTAACAATAGCAAAATCTTGCTTTTCTACAAAGCTATACCTAACTTCATAACCTTTCAAGGTTCTTGAATGGAATGCAATAGGGTGTTCTCCATCATTTTGATCATCTTTTTGAGTAAGCACCAAAGCTATACTATCCTAACCACTATATTCATAAAGTAGGAAATCTTTGGAAAAATTCAGATTAGCTAAGACCAAAGTAGTGAAAAATAGCTATCTTTATTTGGTCAAAAGATTCCTTACCTTTGAGGGTCCACTTGAACAATAAATTATTTTTAAGCATTAGTGTGATAGGCCTCACAATACTAGAAAAGTCTGAAATGAACCTACTGATGAAATTGATTCTCCTTAAAAATGAATGGAGTCCTTTTTGGTTTACTAGCAAGGGTAATTCCATTATAGATCTAACCCTTTTGGGAACTATTGCTATTTCCTCTTTAAACACTACAAAGCCAAGTAGCTTCCCTTGAGGCACTTTGAAGACACATTTTTTGGGATTTAAAGAAATCCTAAATTGTTGCCATTTCTAGAAAACCTTTTCTAGATGATCGAAGTGATCATCCTTTGATTTTGAAAAAATTGTCAGGTCATCTAGATATATCAAAATAATCAGGTTGATTAAACTTCTGAAATCAATATCCATTACTCATTGAAAAGTTGCACTAGAATTTGATATTTTGAATGACATCTTGGAATATGTGAATGTTCCCCACTTAGTGGTAAATTTTGTCTTGTGTTGGTTGCTCTCCTCTACATATACTTGGTTATATCTTGAAAAACCATCAAGCAATGAGAACATTTTGGATCTGGCCACCATCTAAAGAATTTGCTCGATCAATAGTAAGGGGTAATGGTCCTTCAGTGAGGCCTTGTTTATGTCCCATAAATCAATGCAAAGTTTGATGTCACCATTATTATTTTAGACAAGTACCAAATTTGACACCCAGGTGGAATGTTTGATCGGATATATGATTCTTGACTCGACCAACTTGGTGAGCTCTTGTGCCATCAAGGCTTCAACCTTTAGGTTGACTGGACTTTATTTCTTTCGAGCGGGCTTGGACCCTTCCTCCAAGTCAATGGTATGTTGAATTATACCTGATTCATAAACTCTAAGATCATCATAGGTCTAGGCCATAACTCCGTCGTACTCATAGCATAGATCCCTTCATCTTTCTTTATCTTTTCGTGGAACCTCCTTTTTGACTTTCAATTTTCTGCCACTTTTGACATCAAGCTCTTCATAATCTCGTTCATCCACAATGAACCTTTTCTTGTCATTTCTCGCATCTTCATAGTCAAAGAGGTTCTCAAGGGAAGTCAACCCTCTAGAAAGCTTGTTCCCTTTTAACTAGATGACCTGCCCTTCGGGAAATTCTACTCCTGAGGGAAAATAGTCAGGAGTTGTTCCTCCTTTTTGTATGAAGGTAGCAATCTTAGTGTCATCATCAAAAACTTGAAAATTTTAATCATTGTCAAGAATTGACGGTTGGACAATAACTTGTATTGCATTTTTCTTAGTCAAGTTGGAAACTGGTTCAAATTGTGACCTAATAGATGCCATCCAATTAGTGACACTATTTTGAGATCAGGGAATAACTTGTATGTTTAAGGCTTCAAAACTCTTAATTAGGTCCCAAATCCAATGTCTATACGACTTCATTTGGGTGTTCTTTGCAGTTGCTTGACCACGGACTTGGCTCACCACCAGCTCTAAATCTCTAAAAGCTTGCACTCTCTTTATACTCATTCTTTCTATAGGGATTAGACCATGGACCAAGGCCTCATATTCAACGTCATTATTTGACCATGAGAACAAAAAATGGTAAGCTCTGAGAGTTTCTCATCCCATCAAAGATAGTAATTGGACACCCACTTTGGAGCCGGCTTTACACTTGGGACCATTAAAATATAGGGTCCATAGATGATTACCAAACGAGTCATTGGATTTCTCTTGATTCTTCATTAGTTTCAGAAGACTTGACCACCATTGAAAATCACATAGGTGCCTAGCCCTGTCACATGAAAGTTTTTGAATGGATTGGAATCAATGAATTGGTTGAGTAGCACCTCTTCCTTAGGAGTTTGATTGCTTATATCCTCTTCATCTTCTAGCATTTCTATGCAATATTTCTCTTTTTGAGAGATGGAAGTATGTGTGGCTTCAAAGCATAGGATTGCATTGTCCATAATGTGTTTGGGATGCAAGGATTCAAAAAGAATCTTCATCTTCGCCACGTGCTTGGTTCTCAATATCAGGTGGAACCAGTCAAATTCCAAGTATCTGCCAAGCATGGTGGTGAAATATCTTTATAGACACATTTTGAAGACCAACGGAATGTCTATCACTACAACTTCTTGCGTGACTATTTGACTTGCACATGATAAGAGGTTCAAAGACAAGTCTTTTATCCAACCAATAGTTGGGACCTTCTTCCCATCTAGTTGGATGATTCCTTTCACGAGGGGCTCATACCTAAGCTCCAAGGCATCAGCCACATGTTTTGGCATGATAGTTGTACTGGCTCCTAAATCAATCATATTATTATGCAAAAGCTTATCTCCCACAATAAGTGTTAAAAAGAAAGGTGTGGGATTTGTCCTACTTACCCCTTTCTCTTTTGCATTGTCCATGTTGTTTGCATATGTTGCAGGTTTTGGTGCTTGAGGTTTTGACATGGGTACTTTGTCTTTTCTTTGATCACATATTGGAGCTACTTCAATTCGAGGTCTTTGCTCTTCTTTCTTCAATGCTTCCAAAGTAGAGTCTTTTGTTCGGGAATGTTGTGCATGTTTTTAACACACACCCCACAATAGGTAGGGACCCCCTATTTTTTGTGCCTAAAAGGTTTCTTTTCCCTCGTCTTGCTTCACGTACCCCTACTTCCAAGCCCAAGTCAGTCATGAGCCATAAAATGAACAATTTTCCATTGGCCAAGTTTGCCTGCCTAAATTTCACTAAGTCATTTGCTATCGGGGGCTCAAACTTGTGGGTTTCCCCCCTTGCTTATTGCCCTAATGTCCATCAGGCCCTATGAGTTTGCATTCACAGATTTCCCTTTGTCATTTTCCATTGCATTGTTTTCTTGTAGCCAAGTCTCAATGTCCACCTGATGTATGGACCTCGCACCTATTTTTGCCATTGAGTCATTCATGCTTAGCGGACCCACACTTGTGAGTAGCTCCATGTGGGTCTTCATTCCCATTTCATTGCTTTTGCAATGGTTGACCCTGGACTTCCACCTACATGGAGGGATGTGCACTTAGTTTCTTCATCTGAGCCTTGACCAAACATCCAAATGAGCATTGGTTTTTGTATCTCACCTTACTTGGGTTTTTTGTACTAAGAAATCAATGCATGCCATTAATGGAAATTGGCCTATAAACACTACTTCCTACCCTTCATTTTTTCCTAAGGCATTTGAATCTGAGAGAGAAACAAAGTCCCCCCACCTTTTTTTTGCTTTTTTCCTTGCTCCTACTAACTTGGTCCTTGCTTGCTTGCTTCACTTTTTCCTTGATTTTTTTACTTTGGGGACAAGTCGCCTATGGATTTAGGATGTTTCTATGATTCCTAAGTGAACTTCCAAGCTTTCCTTGAGTTTTGAGAAGTTTCAATAATTTCCTTGCAAGTCGTCATCCCTCCATTCTCATCTGTAGGAACTTCCTTGTGGGTCATCGTCCCTCCATTGTAGTTCGAGGGAATTTCCTTACAGGCTGCTATCCCTCCATTGTCATCTGTGGGAACTTCCTTATGGGCTGCAGTCCCTCTATTGTCATCTATGGGAACTTCCTTGTGGGTCACCGTCCCTCTGTCACCATCTATAGGAACTTCCTTGTAGCTCGCCTTCCCTCCGTCACCATCCGTTGGAATTCCTTTGTAGGATGCCATGTGCAAGTCACCATGTGCTCATTGTCATTTTTAAAAGGGCAGTGAACCCTCTAGATTCCCCCTTCCAAATCTTTGCATTTCCAAAATGGTTGCAAACTTCAAATTTTCATCATCTAGGGACCGTCAAATGAATGTCTTCACATGCCTAAAGGGGTTTTCATCAAAATTTCCATGTGTTTAAACATTGTGGAACTTTCTTTATGGGCCACCATGTGCGGGTCACCATATGCTCATTGTTGTTTTCAAAAGGGAAAAAGACCCTCTGGTTCCCACATTCCAAATTTTTGCATTTTTCAAAATGAGTCAAATCTTAAGGAAACATGTCTTGGCACTCTTTCTACCCCTTTTCCCACATGCTAAAATTTAAAAATTTCAAATTTACTGAGTTTTGTGAAGTTGCAAGAGTTTTTATGCGGGTTGTTGTCCTTTCATTATCATCCATTGGAACTTCCTTGTGGGCCGCCATCCCTTTGTTGCCATTCATGGGAACTTCGTTGCAAGTTTTCATCCCTCTATCATCATCCATGAGAACTTCCTTGTGGGCCATTGTTCCTCCATCGCTGTTGGCGAGAACTTCATTGTGGGCCATTGTTCGTCTATTCATCACTTGTGGGTCTTCCCTTGTAGAAGGTTGTCCATCATCCACCATCCATCCATCCATTAGTCGTCCACCACTTGCGGTTCTACCCCTACAAAAGGTTGTCCATTGTCCATCGTTCATCCACCCTACAAAAGGTTGTCTGTCATCCACCATCTATCCATCATTTGTCGTTTGTCATCCTTCTGCCCTATGGCACCTGCACCCCTAAACCTGCATTTATGTTTGTTGTCTGAATGAGCTCCAAATATGAATATTATGATCTTTTAATGATGCATGAATAGATCTAACAATTATTTTGTAGGATTTGACTAGCATTTTCCTTAATTTGCGTATGAAAGCACTTACTACAATTCTTGTATGCACGATTTATGGAACCTACCATGGGTCCATTAGGAAGGCCCATCAAAAAAGTTGAACAAGGAAAAATGACATTGCCCCTATCACCATTTATTTTATCTTTGCCTCTCCTCCTAGCACCCATCAACAGAGCTGGCATTAGGAGGCCTATGTCAAGGAAGTCAGTGACAAAACTACAAAGGGTGACCTTCAAAGGAACAAGAAGGAGCTATTTTATTTTTCACCAAATGATGATGATTGTCAAGAGCTATCCATCCAAATCAAGAACATATCTACTTCTCAGAAACACCAATCTACAAAAAGAATGCACTTAATTGGCTATAAGAATGTAGTGAATACATCAGACAAAGGGAAACTTTCAACAGTTTCCAGCTATAGTAGGGAAGGAAACTACTAAAAGACAAAATAAGATACAAGACAAAATAGGGAAGAGGACAAAATAGCCTATTTTAAATTGAAAAATATTGGGGGTAGGTGAAACCCTAACTTGTATTGAATTTGAGTCAAACATTGTGAATTAATCCTAGCCATTCATTGGAGCTTTGGAAAACTATAAATAGGGACTTGCCCCTCATTTGTAAATGCTTGGAGAGCTGGTGTAAAAGGCATTTGCAGTAATAAAAGACAACATTGCATGATTTTATGGATGTTCTCTTTGAGTTTTCTCATCTTGCATGTATTGTTCTACTTCCATGTTAGTTTTAGCTTGTAGTTTCTTGAATGGCTGTGATAATGGTGTTTATTGTTATAGTATTTGATGAATTTCCAACTCATGCTTTTTGTGATTTGTTGATGATGAATCACTTTGCAAAGCTAGCCTAAGCTTCTTCATTTCATTGTTGCAACTTAGTTTAATTGTATGTTCATGAAGTGTGTATACAATCTAAAAAATTACAGTCCTTAGAAGATTGCATTGGTTTTGTGTAGCTTTAGGCTTCTCTTGGTCAAGCAAAAATTGGTTTAGGAAGTTTTTCTACTATAGAAACCTCGATGATTATTGTTCATTCATAACCTAGGTTTAGAGTAGCTTTATTGACCATTTCTCTTTTTCTTTTTCTTTTAACTCCTTGTTAGTTTAGGATCCAAAGCATCAAAACAATGTTAAATCAGATGAACTTGGTGAGTTTTAGCTTGCTATTTTGAGTGGTCAACAACTGTTCACTCATTTCCAACACCTTGAAACTCCATTTGTAGACCCAACTTCCCATGCTTTGTAACTCATCTATAAGTCTGCCTTGTGATCACCAGCAAAACACATCAACCAACTAAGATATTCCAAGAATTTTCATGACTTGACATTTGAAACTTTAGGGTAGTAATTTGTAACTTGTTGCAAATTTCTACCTTTCAAGAGAGGTAGTGCACTTGTGCATTGTTTGTGTTGAGAAGTGCAAAAAAACCCATCAACAAAACTAGTGTTAGGAGGGTTGGCATGTTGAGGCTACAAAGTTGAAAGTTGGAAGTTGAAAAAACCTTCAAGTGAAAATTTGAGATGAGGAGATCTCTTTAAATGTTGGGATTTAAAAGAAATTAGAAAATTTTAAAGGAAAACAAGAGTTGAGCTGAGATGGAACAACATTTGCAAATCAACATCACTCAGCTACATGTAGATTTGAACACGAGATTGAGGAGACCATTGCAGAAATTTGCATTGATAGATAGGTGTAGAATCCATGGTACTCATAGACACAATGAATTGGGATGTTTGACATTCTTGGATAGAATTGAAAGAGTCTTGCAAGGAGAAATTCCCTTTTGGGAAATATATCAACCCTTGGCTCCATCAGACCCAGAAGAGGAAATGATTAACATGGCAGGCAAGGCCTCCAAAGAGTTGATCCAAGAACACTTGAATAGCAAGGATGGACCAAGGCTAGAGGAAATACTAATGTCTAGCTGGTGTAGATTCCATAACACAAAACATTCATAATTTACTTCGTCATGTGTAGACATCATCACTCTAGTCAAGGGAAATTTGAACAAGTTGGAATAACCAACTCTTAATGAAGGAGAGTCATCCCATGAGGTAGGAGAAATTTCAACATTGAGGTAGAAGCAGCAAGAAACTTTGATGAAAATTCACTTGGAAGGGAGTTAGAAAGCCTCTCCTTCATTGGTAATGGGAAATCCTCCACTCAATAAGAGGAAACGTTGGTAGTTGACAATGAATTAACAAAGCTTGCAGTGGTGCATGTTGAGGCAGCCCATGAAGATGCAAAAAATCACAAAGAAGAAGAGGTTGATAGCTTTGGGGTAGTAGAAAATGATGATGAGAATATAAGTGAAATCAAATTAGAACTTTCCTTCATGAATGATAGCGACCAAGCATCTGAAAATGAAGATTTGGAGGGATGGGGACAACCATATGTCATGACTTTCCACTATCAAACTTCCTTCCCAACTGATGATGACGACCCAATAGTGGAAAGATACAACAAGCTCGTCTCAAGACTCTCAAGGGACTGGTCAGAACTCAAACATGAAGTGGATTTGGAAGTGCTGCTGCAACCAAATTGGTGCAGACTCCATGATTCATCACACTCGGAGTTCACGTGTGAACTATACCAAGAGGCCATAAAGCACATTAAAGAACAAGTGGGGCAGCCAAGTACACCACCTCCTACAGTTTCTTCAAGAGATGAACCAGAGGACCAAGAGTCAAAACCAAGTCATAACTTAGTTGAATGTAGTCCTCAAGAAGAGGTTGGGATAGAAATGGAAGAAGGAAAACATAGTCTCAAGCCTTCAAATGATGAAGAGAAGCAAATAGGAGTGTTGTCTATCAAACATCAAGAACCTTTACCTCTTGAAGAGAATTTGTATGTGATGGATGATAGGCTATATGGAGGATTTTAGGAAGGAAATTGTTCATCATACATTGATCCTCTTGATAGGCTAGTGTCACTTGTTATTTTCTTCCCGCTTGGAATTGTGCCACAAAGGTGTAGTGACACCAAGGATTACATTATAGAAGATGGTGGTGAGGAAGACATATTACCTGAACCTCTGAATGGTGAAATATTAGAGCCTCTAGATTTAGGGAGGAATTCCTTCTCCATCTACAATGATGATGAACAAGAGGAAGCAAGTGAACATCATAACGAGATACTTGAACTGCAAGAAGAAGAAGACAAAGGTGGGGGTGTTTTGATGGTTGCCGACAAGTATGACATGCCTGGTCAGCTACAAGATGCAACTAGGAGTCTTTCCACCATGAAATTTTTTGATCCTTTTTCACATTTAGAAGGTTGCAATAGGACAGATTTGTCCATGTCATCATCCTATGACATTGGACATTGTAAAATTAAGGTCAACACTTGGAGAAGGAGATGGGACAACATGTTGCCCCTTGAAGACAACAATCAAGAAGAGGTCTGGAATACGAAAAATTAGGAAGATGAAGTGTATCTCCTCGAAGAGCAGCCAAAAAAAGCTATGGATCTCACTAATGGTTTGGAAGAGGTTCTTGTTTCCTCGTTCTCCCAACCTTATGCAATCTTGATACTAAGGATGTCACACCCTCCATTGCGCCCACCCAAGATTGTTGATGCAACGATCAATGATGCAATGCTTGCTCTTGACTGTTAGACATTGCCAGATCCACATGGCAACATCCAAGTTCTACCTTTCCTCACTCCTGTGAATGCTTATAGTTGCATTTATCATTTTAATCATGGGATTGAGGGGAGAAATATGTGTTTATGGATCAACCATGGTTTTAATGAATCACCTCAATTGCTGACTTTTCTTGAATATGTAATTGAATTTGAATGTTGCAATGATGAACTTCCTTTTTCAAAATACAAGGATAAATTTGCATGGCTTAGAACTATAATGATTTCCAAACTGATTGTGCATGTATTATGAAATCCAATGGGCGTGAATTTTGGTTTTACTTACCTGAAGATAGTGTTGTGTAAATATCTTTGTACATAGTCCATTTTTAGTAGTGTAGGTTTCATGTATATAGTCCCACTTTCCCGCTTTCATTAGGTTAGTTGGTTTTCCATAGGTTAGTTTTCTTTGGGGTAGTTTCCCTTTCATTTGCTTTTTTTTTTCTTGCTTTGGTTAGTGTTGGTGTTTGTTTTCTGTCTACTATTTTTCTTCTACTTTGCCCAGGGTCCTCTTGCTTTTAGTTGGGCACATCTGTGTGGACAACAACCACTTTATTGTCTAGATTTTTTTCTATGTATTTCCTCTTCAAACTCTAATTAGGTTTTTCATAGTGGATGTTAAGGGTCTTCTATTAGTTTCAAGTGACCTATATGTTTGATTCAAAGGGGATAAGTTTTTAGTTGATTTAGTCCTGATGTATTCTAAAATATTACATCTCTTACGCATCTTAAGAATCTAGCAGTCATTGTAGGTCCTTTTGTGAAGTCTAGTTAAGTGAAAAATCTAAAATTCTACTTCAGCGCCACTATGATCATCAACCTTTGGAATCATCTAGTATAGTTAATTGAAACATCTAAAGAGATTTTGTCACATTTGGATGTCTCTTTGCTTAGTTCTTTGGCCATAATTTAGTAATTTTGGTAGGATTAAAGATATTTCAAGAAATCATGCAATGGTCTTTGATGTATGCTAGATGAATTTTAGAGGGTTTGACCTTTCATAGAACATGTTAACCCATAAATTTTAAATTTTATGCATTCAAGTAGTGTGTAGTGACTAATTTGAAAGTGGTAGGTTTGAGCCCATTTAAAATTCAAATTTTGAAAGTTCAATTGTTTGATGTAGAAGATGAGATAAAATAGAAAATAAAAGAAATGAAAGTAAAATTGAATCTAACTTTGAATCCTACTAGTACCCTTGATTTTTTTTATTTTTTATTTTTTAAAAAGAGGGTAAAAAACTTTATTGAATCAGAACAACATTACAGGGGCAAAAGAAGCCACAAGGGGCCCCATAAAGCAAGAATTAATTCACACCCAAGAAGCACCTCATATCCTCAACAACCCACTCCTCAAGAACAGGGGCCATGTCATTAGGAAGATTTCCCCAACCATCCACATACCAAGAATCAGTCCTCTTTGTCGCCCATCTAGCCAGTCCATCAGCAACCCTATTCCATTCTCACATAATTTGATGGAAAACAATGGACTCCAGAGAAGAGCACATAGAAATAATCTGCTTGACAACCACTACAAGCTGCCAATTTATATCCTCCAACTGCCGCTTATGCAACATGTCAATAACCACCTGAGAATCAAACTCACAAACGATCTGCCACCACCCAAGGCCAACAACACGCTCAATTGCCATAAGGATAGCACTAGCCTCCATAAGATTATTGGTATGCAAACCATGATACATAGAAAAGAAAAACACCACTACTCCCAAGCTATCTCTACCAATACCACCAACTCCAGCATGCCCAAGATTACCCCTAGATGACCCATCAGTATTGATTTTTAGCTCCCCAAGAGCAGGTAGACACCAGAAGCCATCACGAACCACCCTCTCACCCCCACGACTATGATGCACTCTGCCCAAATTTCACCTATCTCTAGAAACAAGACCTAGGGAATTAACCACACCCAAGTCTCCAAGATCAACTGGCACAGACAAATCACACTTTGCAGACAAAGTCTCCTGCAGAGCCCCAAGAATCCACCTCCAAAGTTGTTCCAAGACCAATTTTTTATCCAAGAAAATTCGTCTGTTGTGCTCCAACCAAACATGCCAAACAATCAAACTAGGGCCAATGCTCCAAGCAATTTTAAGAAAAGAGGTTTTGGTAGGAGATGACCCTTGTCTCCTCCAAAAATCATCCAAGGCTGAGACATGGCAACACGGTAAGCTCCAGAGTTTCCACTAGTGATGCCAAATATCCTTAGCAAAGGAACACTGAAAAAAGAGATGCGAGAAGCATTCTTCATACTAACCACACAGAACACACATGGAAGGGCCCTAGAGCCCCCGTTTCCAAAGATTGTCCCAAGTAAGACACTTACCTTGGACAACGAGCCAAGAGAAAAAATTACACTTAGGCCAAGAAATTTATTCCAAACATGCTTCCACCAAGGAACCTCAGAGCTCCCAAAGACCTATTTATCCAAAACCTGATAACTAGAGGCAACCAAAAATTTACCTCGCAAATCAGGGCCCCAAGCAAGCACATCTCTCCCAAGAAGAGAGTTGCAGGCGCGATCTGAAAGAATCTTAGCAAGCACATGATGGTCCTCCAAAACCCCCCTAGGAGGCCAATCTTGAGGGTCCTTCCACCTGGACAAAGTAATCTGACTCAAAGAATGTTGAGATTTGAAGTCAGCCACATGACACCAACCCACCTCATCAAAAATTTGGCACAAGTCCTAAAGGTGGGGATGAGAAGAAAAAATAGGGGGTGCCCATCCCAAGAATCATGCCAGAAGAGAGCTTCCTGACCCCCATTACAGATCCAAAAAAGGCCCTGTTTCACAAGCTTGGCACCCCGTTTGAGGGTACTCTAGATCATAGAACCTTTCCCCTCCAGACTGAATCTTACGACCTCCATGTTGTCCACCACACCCAAATATTTGAGGGTAAGAATTTTAGCCCACCGCATATGTTGTTGTGAACACCAACGCCAATACAACTTAGCAACCAAGGCCTACCCATTCAAATCAGTCCATCGTAGACCAAGACCCCCCTCCTGCTTCAGCCTACAGACAACATCCCATTTCACCAAGCTCCACTTTTTATGAAGGTTGCTAGACCACAGGAACTGACGAGACAACCACTCGAAATCCTGAATAAAACTTGATGGAGAAAAAAGAACAAAGCACCTATAAAGAGGGAGAGCTTGGATCACAAACTTTAGAAGAGTCACTCTTCCAGCTGATGAGAGCCACTTGCAAGTCCAATGGCTGACCAATCTATGAAACTTGTCAAGAGTCTCTTGCCAAAACCTTCTAGGGAGAGAACAAATGGCAAGAGGGATTCCAAGATAGAGAAAAGGAAGAGAACCGATCTGGAAACAAAGAATACCTGCTAATCTCCTTTGGATAACCTTAGGAGTATGGAAAAAATAAATGAAAGACTTCCCCTCATTAATGCGCTACCCAGAGGCCGCAAAGTAGCTGTCCAAAACACTGCACCAGTTCAAAGCCTCCTCAACCTTTGCCCTACCCATCAAGGTAGTATCATCAACAAACTGAAGATGAGACTGAGGAGGAAGATCATTTCCCCAATTCCAACCCTGAATCAAGCCGCTAGCAACCTGATCATGAATAAGCCTTCCCAATCCTTCCACAAGGAGGATGAATAAGTAAGGCGACAAAGGATCCCCTTGTCTGAGGCCTCTAGAAGCACCAAACAACTCAGTGGGCTCACCATTGATAAGCACTGAGAAGGAGGAAGAAGTAACACAGCTCTTGACCCATTCAATCCAATCACTAGCAAAGCCAAAAGCTCCAAGAATCTTAAATAGAAAGCTCCATTTAACACGATCATATGCTTTTGCCATATCCAGCTTGATAAACATATATTTTTCTTTTGAAGATTCCATAGAGTGGATGGTCTCAGTTGCAATCACAACACCATCCATGATCTGTCTGCCAGCAACAAAACCCCCCTGCTCCTCAGAGATTAACTCACCAAGCCAAGGTTTCAACCTTTCAGCAATCAACTTAGTAATAATCTTATAAACAACATTACATAATGCAATAGGCCAAAAAAGATCCAAAGAATTAGCCCCCTCCTTCTTTGGAATGAGAGCTAAAAAAGTTGCATTAAGAGACCTCAATATTTGTTTATTCATGAAAGATTCCTTAACCACCTCTAAGAGGTCCAACTTAACCACCTCCCAAAACTCCTAAAAGAATTCAACAGGGAATCCATCAGGCCCCGGGGCTTTACCTTTCTTCATCTGGATCACAACGTTCTCAAGCTCCAACAAGGTAATAGGAGAAAATGAATCGTTCATTTCATTAGACACCAGTTGTGGGATACAATTCAGAAACCTTGTTTCAGCCTCCTCAGCTAGAGGCGAGTCCTCAGAAAATAATGAAGAGAAATACCGAATACATTCCGCAGAGATAGAAGCAGAAGAGGACAAAATTTCCCCATCAGATAACACAAGAGAAGAGATAACATTACCTTGCCTCTGAGCTTTAATTGAGTTGTGAAAAAAAGACGTATTCCTATCACCAGCCTGAAGCCATTCGATATGAGACTTTTGTTTCCAAAAAATTTCTTCTCTTAACTCCCATTCCTCTACCTCTTTTATTGCAGCAATCTCCAACAAACTCAACTCCTCAGTTAGGCCTTGATCACGAATCTGTTTGGTGATTAAGTCCAGGTTATCTCGAGCCTTCTTTTTTTCATGAAACAAATTACCAAAATGTTGCCTATTCCATCTTTTCAACTTGTATTTGATGTACTGTAACCTCTTTGAGGATGAGTACATGGCATTGCCATAAGTTGGCTTCCCAAGATCCCACCAGCCAAGTATCCTATCATGAAGAGACTCCTCCCGAAGCCACATGAGTTGGAACTTAAAAGTCTGTCTAGCACATCATTGAGGCATAACAACCACAAGCATAATTGGCCAATGGTCAGAGCCTCGACAATCCAATATTTCAGAGCTAATTGTCCACTTGTCCCCCATCCAAAAATTGGACACCAAAAATTATCAAGTCTTTCAAAAATAACAGCATTTCCAGTTCTCCTATTGTTCCATATGAAGACACCATTAGCTAGCTTGACATCAACTAACCTCAAAAGAGCCATATTATCCTGCAAGAGCCTAGAGGAATTCTCCAAATGAGCACTACCTCCTCTCTTCTCTTCTAAAGAAATGATGACATTAAAATCCCCAGCCAGGATCCAAGGTAGGTAAGGATCCAAAGACCTCACATACATAACATGATCCCATAGCTGAGCTTTACCTTGGAAATCAATTGGAGCATATATATTAGAGAAAATAACTTTCTCCCCCGACTCTACATGAGAAGCAACACAAGAAATTGAACTCTTATAGGAGATCCACCAAATTGGACTAACCTTTCGGGGATCCCAGAAACAAGCCACTCCACCAGAATTACCAAAAGAACCCACACATTGACATTGGCCATGACCCCAAATCTTAGGAGCCACACCTAACATACTATCCACTAATAACTTAATTTCCTGCAAGAAAATCACATCCAGAGAATGAATGCAGATCAAATCTCGAATAGCCTTTTGTTGAGGGATGTTATTCATACCACTCACATTCCAAGAAAGAACTATCATCATTGGAGTTGGGAAAAGTGAGCATCAATGGTCTTTACCAAACCAGCCTCCACTAATGTCTCTTCAACAAGCTTCACCTTTTCTTGGTCCTTCTTGTGACCGACCTTAACTGACTTCTCAGGAACCCCTTTCTTAAAATATTTTTGCTGCACACCCAGAATAGAGGAAGAAGGCTTACACTTACCTACATCTGGGTTATCCCGAGCCTCTAAGATGACCTTACTAGCACCAAAGGGGCCACCAGAATCAACAGCCCCCCCCACCCCCAGCACCAAGAGCTAGAGCAGAGGGAGATAAACCAGACACTATCTGAGGATCCTAGTCACCATGGAGATCCATTACAAGGATGACCGAAGGTTGAACCTCAACCAACTCCTTAGAACCTGATCCATCCTCCATCTACATGTCAGCTAAGAACCCTTCTTCTTGAACTAAATCATCTAAGACCTCAAATCTGTTGAGGGTATCCCCCTCCTGCCTCTCCTTGAAAGGTCTTTTTAGGCCCCATCCATGATTGCGAGACTTAACTGGAACAAACCCGTCCTTGTCCTCAGTCCCTCCCTGCATGGGAGTCTTACCCTTTTCCATACCTAGATTAGATTGGGGAATCACATTACTAGCACCCCTTGCACTAGAAGCTTTAGGACACCTCCACAACAGATGGCCATACTCACGACATAATCGACATCGAAAGGGCAACGTTTCATAATCCAATGGCCAAGTCCATGAGCAAGAGCCAACAGTCAAGTCAATAGAATTAGGGAGAGGCTGACTTAGGTCAATCTCAACACAAACCCTCACATAAGAAAAAATCCTCTTATCTAAAGTTTGTTGAGAAGGGCCAATAGGTCTACCTAGTAACAAAGAAATCGATTGCAATATATCACTTCTCCAGCATTCGAGTGGCAGCCGAGGAAGACGGACCCAAACTGGGACCCTAGAAGGCAATTCTTTTGCCGAGTTAAAGCCTGCATGCCAAGGCTTTATGAAAAGACCAACTTGGTTATAAAAATAAGGCCCCCCTTCAAAAGCCCTATTTCGATCAGAAATGCATGAGAAGTCCACCAAAAAGAAATTATTAGCAGCCAGCAAAATTTCAAAGTCGCCCTCCAGAGACCAGGTCTTGCGGATCCAAGTGTCAAGAAAAGAGAGGGAAACCCTCATCCCCATAAATTTACAAATTAGAACATGATTATTGTAGTACTCTAGATCATCAGCGATGGCCTCTGGTTGGATCACCAACATAGGACAAACTTGAGACCTTTCCAGGAAACCATTTATTTTTTGCATCTTAAAGGCTCCAGATCTTGCCAAACCCGCTACAGAAGAAGATGGGAGAGATGCCCCATCACCCACCTCCATCCTATCAACAACTCCCTCCGAAGGCACATTTGCAGCCATCGAAACTATACACAAGGGTCACACCCTACACCTCCATGAGAGGCCAAAGCCAAATCAGCACCCAAAATGAGAATGCAAGAACAAGAGAGGCAAGCTCCACCTCTACCCACCAAAACCCCTCCAAACCCATGCCACAACACCCGAAATCCACAACAGGGAGGGCAAAGAACAAAAGGAGACAGAATCGCGCCCAAACTGCACAAGAAGAATAGATGGCGCCCACCAACAAACAAAAATCTAGCATAGGAAAGAAGAAACAGGCCCCCTACGGCCCCCAAAGAGTAGAAATCACCCCAATGAACAGGAATTACAGAAAAACAAGCTAGGGCGCGCCTGCCCTAGCTTGCACATAGGCTGAACACAGCTCGCATTTTTCCTTCATTCCTCATTTTTTCAATGTATCATCAAGGGTAATAATTTTCTACTAGTACCCTTGATTGAGCAAAACTAGGATTGCAAATTTAAATTGGAAGCTAAAGACCAATGCAAATTTAGGGTGAGTGGATGTGCTCTTGGAGTCCTCAATATGGAAACATGCATTTTCTCCTATGAATTATTCTTCATAATTGGTTGAGAATGGGGTTGATTTATAGATGTGAGATGGAGAAATGAAGGCTTGAGATCCACTTGAAATGGATGGCTAGGATTAAATGAGAATTTTTGAATTTGAATTTGAGAGGGGGGTGGAAGTAAATGTTAGTAGTTGGTGCGTGAAGGGTTGAGATTGATTTAGTTTAGTGAATGACCAAGATTTAATGTTGATTTGAATTTAGATAGATATTAGTTAGGAATGAATGGTTAGGATTTGATTGATTAATTTGATGGCTAGAATTAAATATTAGTTTCATTTAGGATTTGATGCTTTGAATTTAAAAATGTTATTCAATTGATTGGTAGTTGGAGATGGATGGTTAAAATTGATTTGATGAGTTGGATGGTTAGGGATCAAAGATAAATTTCATTTAGGATTTTAGACATTTTAAATTGGGGAAATAAATATAATTTTTTTATATTTTATGATGAGGTATAACTTTTGTTTTATTAGTGGAGGATTAGATTAGGATTTGGGATTTCAAAACTAATTAATCAAATAATAAGATTATTTTTTAATTAGTGGAGAAGGATATAGGAAATTACTTAATTACACAAATGTAATTTATTTAATTGATTTGATGGAGGAAATTTTAAAAGGCCAATCCTAATTAATTAAATAAATTTAATCTAAGTAATTAGTGGAGAGTGATGTGAGTGTAGTTATGACAAGATTAGTATGTTGTTAAAAGTGACAAAATTCATGATGTTAGATGTGTCACTAGGATGTGGTTAATTTTAAGTTTCTATATTTGCTCCTCTTTGGAATGGATTTGCAACTAAAAAAGGTAATGACATTTCAAAGAAGATAAGTATAAACACTCAATGAGATATAATTGATGGTAGGATGGCCTAGTTGTTGAGAGGAAATGATGTTAGATGGTGGGTTAGGGATACCCTCTCTGGAGAGTAGTTGAGTTGATAAGACTCAGATGGTCTCTTGAAAGGAGGACTAGGTCCAAAGGGATGAGGAATCGAAGGAATCAATTTGAATCAATAGAAGGTGAGAGATGGTTAGATACAAGAAATTTGGGGTGAGTGAAGATGCAGAGATGATGTTAGTAAAAGGGTGAGATGTGTGAAGAGTTATGATAACATGTAAAGCAATATGATGGACATAGATGAGGAGAGGGATAATGATAATGAAATGATGTGTAATGATGAGGTATAGTTGATGGAAGGTACATTCAGGGGAAACATTGAGGAGATTCAAAATGTGTTCAACAATCTCATTTCTATAGCCTTTGGCTTATGGACCTTGATATGGGGGATCATGATGGCAATGTGCCAAGTGTGAGGGATTGATATCCAAGAAGGCATATGACTTGATGCATCATGATGTAGAAGACCATGACGATGTTGGTCATGATGTGCCCCAAGGATTGATTCACAAGTGCAAACCACAAAAGAAGCACAAAAATTAAAGTTAAATAAATATAATGTATCTAATCAATTAGCCTGGAAAGGGATGCAAGTGTGGTTATGATGATATTACTATGGTGTTGAAAGTGGAAAAAGTGGTGATGTTAGATGTTTCATTATGGTGATATCAATTATAGGTGTTTACATTTACACCTATGGAATCACCTATGGTAATGGATTGGTAATTTACAAAATAGTTCTAGACCCTTGCAATATGTGACATTAAAATTAATCAAGGTTTTGGTATTTTGATAGATTTTACATAAAAATAAATAACTTCTACACTAGTTACTCCACTTAAGACAAATGGTTATGTCCAAAATGAAAGGGAAATGTGCAAGATATGTATTTTTCACCCTTAAAAATATAAATGATGAATGATAAATCAAACTTTTAAAAAGAGTATAGTTATTACAATTGGGAAAATAATGTTATAGTATAAAGGTAATTACCTAACTAATCATTAAATCCCCTTTTACACTAGCATACTTAAGCTTACTTAAGTCATGTGTCTTTTTGTCCCAAGTCATAGGATTAGGACACATTTCATGATCTAATTTAAAATCCCCACCTAGGTTTTCATCTTGGGTTTCTTTATTCTTTATCAAGGGAAAATCATTATTATTGTATAATTATTTATGATTTTTTTGCATCAGTAAAGATCTCATGCTATTACAATAAATCCATATCTTTGTTTTGATAAGTGTTTTATTGTAGGTGATTTATGGGAGCTATAGGCTTGAAGAATCAACTTCAACATGGTATCAAAGCTATAGATCTTTGATTCCCTATCTTTTTTTGAGAGATCCAACCCTAAGCATTTAAATTATGTATCCTATAGAAAAATAGACTTCATGGTTACACTTAGAAAATATCAAAACCCCTATTTTCATATAAGGCATGATAGGTTTTGGAATATGGAAATCTTTGTGCCAACATATTCTAAGTTTATCTCAATTTTGAGTTGTCTTGAAATAAATTCCATGCCATCTTAATTTTCATGCCACCTCAATTTTTGTGCTTGTAAGGTATTGGATATTTTATTAATTTTTTAATCTTTAAAATAATTTTTTTTAAATTTTATCTTGGGTGCTAGCCACCACAGTCTTAGTCACTAATCACATCAATGACTAGGACCTTGTTGTTAACCAACCAATCCCTAGAATCTTAACCTTTGGTCACATGGGAAAATGGGTGCCTATATAGTTATTTTGTGCTTTGAGGCGTAAAAGAATAATTTTACAAAAAATGCTATAAATTTTGTAGACGACCTATTAAAATTTGGCATATGAGATATCATTGGAAAGTTGGTTCTAAGTGCTTTCCAATGGTGTTTTTTCCTTATTTTTTTGTAGGTATATTTTATTACTTTTTGAATTTAGATTTATATTATTGGATCCCACACTCATATATTTTTCTTGGATCTTTAATTTTCATAATTCTTACAAAATTGGAACTTGATATTTTAGATCTATTCATAGTTATTTGGTTGTATGTTTTTAGAATCTCCACTAGGTGTTTGTATTCAATTTATCATTATTTTACATTCTAGTTGATTGCTTGGATATTTTAGCACTTAAAAGTTTTTCTTGCATGATATTACTTCATTTTTGTTTATCTATATATAATTTCAGCATGTGGTATTTTTTGGGAATTGTAAGCATCTATTGAATGCATATCTTTATGTATAAACACACTAAGATAAAACACCATAGATTATACATGTATTTTGGGGATCTTTCACATCAAGTTGTGCAATTTTTTATTCTCTAACTTATAAATTTCCATGAGGGGTTTGTTGTGTGCACTTTATTAGTTACAATCATGTAACCTTGTCTAGCTTCATGCATATGTGTCTTGTTTTGCATACCCTTTTTTAGTTGCAAGTATTATCTTGTGCATATTCTAATTATATTTTCTTTTCTTTCTTGTACTATGCTGTAACAAAATTTTAATGGACCTATCATACCTCTCCCTTGTCATGCATCTTGATTTTTCTATTAACATCATTTTCCTCATAATTCACCTAATTCATCCATTTAATTAAATAATATCCGATTATTTAGTTAAATTCACTTTTTCTCACATTAATCGAATAACTAACATTATTTGGTTAATTCATCATAATTCATCATCATCGTACTAATTTCTCTATTTTGATTAAATAATTCCAAATTATTTAATAAAAATACCAATTTCCCTCTTTGATTAAATAATGTCAATTATTTAATTAAAGATATTAATTCCTCTCATCCTCACAATTAAACAATTTTCATAATTGTTTAATGGGCTAAATTTCCTCCAATCCTCCAACTTGCACAAAGAATATTCTATTTCAAAAAAGGGAATATTCTCAATTCAAATTCAAATTCTTCCCTCCAATTCAAAATATTTCGAACCTCCTTTCCATGGAAGAGGGGATATTTTGAGTTCTCATGGATTATCAACCATTGATCCTCCTTGATCCATACCCACCTCTTTGATATTCTCTCATTCCTTGATTACCATTTTCAATCCTAATTATTGATCAAAATTTCAAAAATCTATAAAACCAATCCTTTCCAACATGAATTTCATTCATAATCTTGATAACATGTATGTACTCTCTAGAATTATTGAGCCATGTCTTCAACATTTTTAACCATATTTTGTGAATCACCCCTCTTCAATCAAGCTTTTGCAACATGGATTAGACCCAAATTAAATAATTCACATACATTTGAAGCATAATCCCCTAATGTGATTGAAGGTTTGTACATTAAAATAGGTTCAATTGCTTTGAATTATGTTCTCTAATGCTTTTTTTGAATCTCTTCAATGTTGTCAACTAAATTTCATTGAGTATGGCCTTGATTGATCATTATCTTGTAGGTTCTTGATGTTTTTAGAATCTAAATTCTTAGATATTCCATTCTCAATTGATCATTCAAGCTAACCATACAACATCTAGCATTCCAACATCCCTTCCATCTCATCCATAACATATCCATGATCCATCCAATCTATTTTCATCCATCTTCATCTTGGTCTTCACAAAATTAGGGGTATGTACTTAAAACTCATTTTTGGTAAAAACTTGCCATGGTCATTATCATTGATCATATCCTATCCCATGTAATACCATAGCCTACAACCATCATTATCTAAGCAATCCTATGCTATTCAAATATGATATCCTATTACATGATAGTCCTTGGCATTTGTTGCATTTCCATCCATTTATCATATCAATCCATGCATCCATGACATTTCATACATTGCTAGAAACTAGGGGAAGGAATTTACATTGTGCTTCTAAATAAATATTGATCCATGTCTTATAGCTCATATCATGATCTAGGCATCATTTACAAAATCCAAAAAATATCCAAATATATTAAAATCCCAAAAACATTTTAAAAATATCTATAAATCGAAAAACAACTTCAAATATTGAAAATCTCAAAAACATCCAGATATATCAAAATCCCAAAAATATATTGGAAAATGTCAAAATTCCAAAAAAAACTCAAAGCATTTCAAAAGCTAAAAAAAATTTGAAAAAAAAAAATCCACCCCATCCATCTCACTTTTATTCACAATAAAATTTTATCCATAATAAGCCTATCGTCATCTTCACCTTTGGCGAAACAAACAAAATCAAGTACAAGGGTGTGTGCAAGAAGTTGAGTCCACTTGTTGGCCAAAAAGTGGAAGTGTTTTCCCTGATTTTCAGAATTTGACACATTTGACCTTAAAATTTGAAGCACTTAGAGATGGAATCTTCAAAAAAGTCACTAATCATAAAATGTAGTACTCGAAGTCTAGTTTCCAAATATGTAATTTATTTCAATACCCAGATTGTAAAAATTGAGTTTCAATAGGCATTTCTAAAAACCACTGTTTAAAAGTCACTTTTTTATACCATACCATGCACGTGTACGACATCCATATTTTGACCTAAATTATCATATTTTTCTAAATCCTTTTGGGAAAAGATTTGTGACTCACTAAAGCTTGCTTTTAATATTTTTTTATAATTTTTTATTGAATATTTATTAGGCATATTTGTCATTTTGAAAAATCGTCGGTAATGACACGCATAAGATGACCTAAACTTATCATTTTTTGAATTTTTTTTTTTAAAACTGAAAAGAATTGTCTAAAGTTTTCTCTTGCAATCCATTCGTCAAAATGTTATGTTGATCAAAAGTTATTAAAATACTAAAAAAACTTGATAATTCAAGTTTATGGACTAGTTTCATTAGAAATTAATTGAAAAATAGAAAAAATAATCAAATTATTAAAAAAATTACATATTTGGAATCTGCACTGTCTCATCTATAATGGGTTTTAATTTCGTAAAAAAATCTGCAAAATAGGTCTTCAAACATATGTCCAAAGTCATTATTTTCCTGTGACATTAACAGGACCTTCAAGTTGTAGGTCAAACTAGTTCCAAAGCTTAGGTTCAGGTCCCCAAGCCATTTCCAACCAAAAAGCCAAAAAACCTGCTCAAAAATTCATAATTTAAAAAACGGGATCCTGTTTCAAAACGGGATCCCGTTCCATAAAAAAGCCATTTTTTATAGTCCTATGAAACGGGATCCCATTTTGTAAAATGGGATCCTGCTTTTGAATAAACGGGATCCCGCTTTTTAATAAACGGGATCACGTTTTTAGAAAGCGGGATCCCATTTTTTAAACTTAGGCTCGGGATCCCGAAGCTAAACGGGATCCCGTTTTTATATAAAACGGGATCCCGCTTTTTAAAAACGGGATCCTGTTTATTAAAAAGCGAGATCCCATTTTTTGCAAGCCGAATTCATTTTTTTGCCTAAGGCAAAAACTTCCACGTTTCGTGGACTCAACTTTGTGCACTTACCCACAACACTTGTCAAAACATAAAATTTCACACAAAATCATGAGTCTTGATCATTGTCAAACATATTAGTTAGCTTTCATATCAATAGCCTAAACATTTAAAAAAATCAACATCCAATGAATGTCTTAACAGATATATTTTTCCTACAATAGACATAATTTCATATATCAACCTAAAACAACTCTCTATGGCAAGAGATATGATAACATTGATATTTTTGTCATTTTGATCTTTTCTTTTGGTTTTATCTTTTTTTCTCATTTACATCTCACTCGAAACTACCTTGATCTTCAATATATTTGTATGTCTAGAAGGGTGCATAATGGGGCATGGTTATTGCTTTCGTTTGCTATACTTGTTGGATGTTCTTGTAATACGACCTTGGTGAATACTTGCCTTGTGTGTGTAGGGATAGTCTTGTTTAATACAATGGTTGGTACATATCAGGTTCTTCACACCTTTTGTGTATTGGTCTCCTTACATCAATGGCTTCTTTCTCTCACATGATCAAACAAGGTGTTCATATGTTAAGTATGAACAAGGATACTCCTATTTTTTAGTAGAGTCAAAGTCCATGCAATAGATACGCCATCCTGGTTCTTTATACCTAGGTGCATCATGTCTACTTGCTATATCAAAATAATGATTGCTCTATGTTAGTTAGCGTTTAATCTAAAAAGAAAAAGTAAAATCATCTAATCCTATCTCATCATATATCCAATAAAATCTCAAAATAATCTTGATGATAAATCCATTTGGAAGAGATCCCCTTGTTAGTGATCTCTTTAAGTTTAGACAAAGCTAAGAGCCCAAGTAACTGCCATCAATCTTATTTTTAATAAAAATATATAAATAATGCTTTTATAAAACTATAAAATATATTAAATTAGAAAACAAGAAAAATAATAAATTAATAAAACTTATACCATAGAATAGATAAAACTAAAACTCTATATTCTATATCATAAACCTCTCCAACTCTAAACCAAAAATCATCAACACTATGTTTTATAAAACCTACACCCTAAACCACGTAGGGAAGGCCATAGACCATAAAAACAAAACCTCAAATCCCAAACTCTATTTATTATATAAACTAGGTAAGCCCTAAAATATAAACCCTAAACCATGTGTTCACTAAAGCCTAAATCTTAAACCATAGACCATAGGCTATATCAACTTTAGAAACCCTAATCTTGAACTAGGTAAGTTACTCTCAACTCTAAATTTTAAACCATAATTCATAAAACTTGAACACTAAAGTCCAAAATCTACATGTACAATATATTATAGATCATAAGTCATAAATTGTAAATCCTAAACCCCAAAACCCAATGCATATACTTCAAGAACCGTAAAAGTTGTGAATATTCAACCTCCAACTCTAAACATTTAAACCCCACACCCTAAATCATAAGCCTTGAGCCCTTGATATAAAGCCTAACCATAAACCTTCTGTATATGCATAAAAATGGTCATGTCTAATTAATCCTGGCATTTAATTAAATATTTATTATTTGATTAATTTATTTCTTAATTCCTCTACATATAAATAAATTTAATTAGTTTATTTATATCATTCACCTACTTTATTCTTCCACTTTAATTAAATAAATTCATTTTATTTAATCACCACTTTCTTAAGTCCACTTAATTAATTAATTAAATATCATTGTTTATTTAAATTAATTATCACATTTAAGTTTAATTAAATCTTTGATTTAATTAAATTTAATTCCCTTTCTTCTAAAATTAATTAAATATGCTTATTTAATTAATTCCACATCACTTTCCAAATCTTAATTAAATATTTAATTTAATTAAGAAAATCTTCCATGTCACCAATAAATGAATAATGAATTTAATAAATTCATTATTTATCTTCAAAATCTTTTCTCAATCTCACAAAAGATGATTTTCACAATTCATCTTTATCATCTCTCATGAAAGAAGAAACAAATCTTGCTTTCTATTTTTATCTCCAATCTTCTCCATCTTCGACCATTCGATCTGCCAGAATTATCACAGTCATTGACCACATCAACCAATCAAAAGCTTTCAAAAACTCTATAAATATCACTGTGAATCCAATCATTGGTTGCACACAGAGATACACACACACATACATGCATTAGAGACGTAAGATCAACATTTTAGCATTATTATCATTATCTTTGGCATTCATTGTTTCATATTTTTACATTCTAGAAATCATGTTTAGTTTAAGAATATTAGTCATATCTTAGCATAGCATGCATTCATCTCTAATATTGTTCTCTAGGAAGACCATTTGTTGAGCCTAGCATACAATCTAAGAGCAAGCTGGAATTGACAAAAACATTGGAGATAGAGGACGATAGGATGACAACAAGGACAAAAGACTAGGTTTGCATTCCTTTTATTTAATTTTTTGTTTTAATATAATGTCTTATTGGTGTGTTTGATTTTTTTTAATCTACATTTATCATATACATAAAATTGATCATACATTTCTGGCGCCCACCGTGGGGCCTTTGCCCCATTTTTTGACATCTGCTTGTAGGTTTTTTTTGACAAGATTTCACATTGTGGAGTTTGGATTTTTGTAAAATTTCATGTTTTAGTGCATTCATGGATTTCCTTAGCGCATACAGTGTTTCTTTTAGCGCTTTTGCAGGTCTTTCAACACATCTGGGGACTGTTTTAATGCACTTGACAATTTCTTTAGCGCATCTAGGGAACAAAATAGCACATTCATTTGGCTTACTTCATTTAGAATTGTCTAAATTTTTTGCATTCTTAGATTAGCACATTTAGGATTTTTTTTAGTGCATTTAAGCTTTATTGAAGTCCTTATAAGGTTTATATTAGTGCATTGAAGATTTATTTTAGCGCATATGGGTGATCTTTTAGCGCATGTAGGTTGTAACTAAACAAATTTCTGAGTTTGACACCTTCCGCAAATAGAGCTTTTTTTTGGTTAAAAAGAAGCAACCCTAGGGTAAACACATTAATTTAAAATGAACCAATCCTAGGATAGACATGGAATTTAAATTGAAGCAATCCTAGGGTAGTCACCACACATTGATTTTGTGATTAAAATGAATCCAATGCTTGTTGTGAAGCAACATCTTCACATAGATTAAATCATTGTCATTTGGGCTCTAAAAAGAACACTGTCTTCCTTGTATGTGGCAATAGGTCTATGCTCTCCCCTTAACTGGGTGATCAAAATACCAGACTTACCTTTTCAATTTTCATAATTTTAATGCTTTATTACATCCTTTAGAGGGCTTGCTCTTGTGGGAAAAAAGTACTCACCCAAGAGGAATGACCCAACTGGATTCAAACCAAAGCTAGGTTATTCCACCCCACTATAAAATTTAAAGAAAATCTGGGAAAAAAGGGATTTTATTATTGCCACATTGAATGGAAACCCTTACTAATAACCTCGTGCAGTAGCCAACTATGTCAGTTTTCAAAAATCCTAATAATCACAGTACAAGGGGAGGGAAGAATCTTCCCCCAAGACACTCACCATATAATTTCCAAGGACCATTTTCTCAAGGGATCTGGTATCCACTTCCGTCACTCTAAGTATGTGCCTTGAAAAGAAAAAAACACGGGTGCCCCTTTGGGGGTGACACGACTATGTGAGTTGACACAATTCTAAGATGTGGGTTGTGGTTATTATGATGACCTACTTGAGTACTAAGAGTGAGTTTGCCTGAATTGTTTGTTATGTGCAAAACCTGTGAAAACACTTTTTGAAAAAAAATTTGAACATACACTTGATGTTTAGTATAGGGCTTAAAAAAACTATTTTCAGAATGTTTGCGGTGTTTTCAATCACATTAGTTCAAATAAAAGATCATCCAAAATGAACATGCAAAAATTCAACTGAAATTGTTCAAAACTATTTAGAAAAACTTCTTTAGAAAATTGTTTTAGAGCATCTAGGGTATATCTTAGTGCATATGATGCCTATTCTAGTGCATTCACTGGTTAGTTCAGTGCATTTAGAGCCTATTTTCACGCATTGAGTGTTTTAGCACATAGGCTAAATATTCTGTAAACATCTTTTGGTCACTAACCAAAAAATTTTCTATAGCACATATGAGACATATTGTAGTGCATCTGAGGTTTGCTGAAGTGCATTTGATTGTTTCTCTAGTGCATATTCCTAGTTTTGCAATGCATATAGGGCACAAAGTAGCACATCTATCAATTTTCCATAATTTTAACTGTTGAAAAATCTAAGTTTGTAGCATCTTCTGTCCAATAGCATCTTGACATTTCTCCCATTCTTAGAGAGTGGAAATCAACCAAATTTGAAAGGAAACCGGTTTCCAATAGATCAAGAAACCCAAGAAACATTTAGGTTACAAGAAAACTTTGCAATGTAGAAAGTTTTTGTATAAAATTCAAAACTTCTTGCTCCATTACCGTGAGTTTCTCCATAGGTACCAAGATTTTTCTAGGGGATTTACTGATGAGTACATTATAGAGCCTTTATATTCATGGGCCTATTTCTAGAGAAGAGATCTATCACAATGACACAATCACAATCAACCTCTCAACTTTGATTATCTACCACAACCTTCAATTGAATAGCCAACAAATCCCAACCAAATCCTTCGATGATCTTATCGATCTTAACTAGGTTATTTGATATACTTACCATTCTTAAAAAATAAGGATCAAATCTTAAAAGTGCACCTTTTCAAGAAAATCTCTGATTATTGGTTCAACTTCCCCAATAGGATTTTGATATCCTTCATCATTGGAATCCACAATAAAGAATTAGGAACATCTTTGATCATATCATAAGATTTTCATCTTATCGGATCAAAACATCATTATTTTCACACTTATCAAATTATGATCTAAGTTTAGGGGAACATTTCAAAATCATATGCCTATTTTTACAAGGTCTTAATACAATAAGCTGAAAGAGGAAATTCAACGAGAAGATTATACTTGAAGAACTCAAGAAGAAGGTGAGAGTAGTAATCCCCTTTATAGTGTGAGTCGTAATCCCCTTTTCAACAACATGGATAAAAGAGAAAAAAATCTATTTCCCTTCAACAGAGACATGAGAAGAACTCCTGTAGATAGTGATGATGAACAAGATGAACTTCACCTTAGAGAGGCTGAGCAAGATCCCAAATTTCACAAAGCCTTGGAAAATATTTTAGAGTGCAACAAAGAGAAATATTTCTTGTATTTGGCTGACAAAGTAGCTAAATTGCCTCATGATTTTGATACTAAGAACTTAAAGAGAAGTCTTGATGAAACACCATTGTCTAATCTTAGTACCTTGTCTCAATAGATTAAGGCACTTCAAGGAAAAATTAAAGACATGCAAGGGGGAACCACAACAAAGACATATGCTCTTGATGACATATGTCCTTATCCTTTTGACCGATGTCTCAACATGATCCCATTTCCCAAACATTGTGAAATCTGAAAGTTTGATTGTTATAATGGGAAATCGGATCTAATAGATCATATTAGGGACTTCCAAAATATGACTTTAGATTTTTCTCATGAAGACACATACTTGATGCATTTTTTTCCTAGGAGTCTTGGAGGGAAATCTATGGAATGGCTATCAAAAATCACACTGTCTGTCAAGACATTTGAGGAATTGATTAACAAGTTCATATCACAATACTCCTACAAGATGCAACATCAAATAACCATGATTGATCTATGCAAGGATAAACAGAAACCTAGTGAACCATTCATTACATTTCTTTAGAGATGGAGAAGATTGTTTGCTAGATATCCACATCATAATCCTAAAAAGGAAAAGATTGCCACTTTCATAAACATCTTAGATCAAGAGATGAGCTATCATCTTAATCTTCATTGTCCTCCCTCTTTTTAGAAATTGATTGAAAATTCCATCACCATTGAAAATGCTTTAATCCAAAGAGGGATAATAAAACTTGACAAGGACAATCCTAGCTCTTCAAATCACCACAACGACAAGTCTAAGTTTTGGACTTGTAACAAAAACATGGTAAATGATGGTGTTGTAGATGCAAATCATGTCTTGACTAAGCCATTTGTTCTTAGTACTCCAAGTACTCCTTGCAACAATAACTATAACAATGTCAACTTGGTCACAAATCAAGGAAACAATCCTCCTCTTCTAAGGAATAATGTGAATCAAACTTTTACTCCCAATCAAGGGAATGCCAACAATCAAGGTTATCATGGTAACAATAACAACAAAAATTCCTTAGGAAATACCTCAAGCACGAATCCACAACAATCTTCAATCTTCTCTAGCAGAAGAATTTTTACTCCACTAGGTCACTCTTTAGAATCTGCATTCAAAGAGTTGATGGCTGAAAATGTTCTTACTTTGCTGCCTCAATGCAACTTTTAACCCACTGTGAAGCCTCCATCATGGAATGATGCTTACTATTATGATTATCATCAATGTAAGGGCCATTGCATGAATAATTTTCAAGCCTTGAAAATGTCATCCAAGACTTAATAAAAAATGGCACCATCACAATAGGACACCAACAATCAAATGAAGATCACCAAGAATTTTGTAACCCTTTCCCCAACTATCAAAATGGTGAGTCTTCTGGAAAAAGTATGAATCATATCAATGATCATATAATCAATAATATCTACACTGACAACGAAGAAGTCAATGTTATAAAAGTTAAGGAGAAGATGGAATATAAACAAGTCAATGAAACAAGGGCACAAGATAAAGTTGTCTTAAAGGGAACTTCTTCAAAATCCATTGCGCCCTTGCCTCAACATCAATATGACTTAGTTAATCAACTTGGAAAAACTTTTGCTCATATTTCTATCTTAGAACTCTTGAAGATTTCCCTAGCACACAAGGAAATTCTAGAAAAGGCCCTTGTTGAAACAACTGTATTCACTGATCTGGATGTGGACTGATTTCAAGCCATGATGGGATACTTTTCCTCACCCACATGTCTCTCATTCTCTGGGAAAGAAGAAATTTCCATGACACATCCCCATAACTCATCACTATACTTAGAAGTCATGATCCACAAGTTTTGTGTCAGACGTGTCCTAATAGATGGAGGTGTTGGTTTGAACATATGTACCATGAAGTTAGTTCAAGGTTTAGGATTTTCTGAGGACTCCATTGATCCTAGAAGAAAGATTACTATTAAAGCCTACGATGATGAGGAAAGAGCATCCAATGGTTTAATCATGTTGTCGATCAGAGTGGGACCCATTATCAAGAATACTTTCTGTCAAGTGTTAGACCGTGATATTGCATATAACATCTTGTTGGGTCATCCATGGATCCATGAAATGCATGTTTACCCATCCACATATCATAATGTCTTAAGTTTCCTTATAATATATAGGAGATCACAATACCAACTAATAATTCAAACAGTCAGACTTGTGCCAACATCAAAGCTAGTTAAGATACTTTGGTTCCCAACAATTAGGAAGCTCTTACTAGTGCTTCTCCTAAGGTTGATACAAAAATCAGTCAATTAACCAAAATATTTGAAAAGCAACTACGATTCAAGGAAAATGGAGTTGGGGAGTACTCTCTCTGTCTTGCTAATCTGTCTGCGTCACCTTGATCACATGGGAAACCTTCTATCACACAACATGAAATATCTATAGCATCAACATCAATGCAATCACCAACAGAGCCAAGTACAAAATTTAATGGATGATTTATCAAAGAAAAATTCCCCATGGAAGATCTTGAGGATAGAGAAGTTCTAAAGTAGCTCTATAAATATGAAGACAGAATAGTTCTCAATGTCAAGATACCAACTGACCAATATGGTAAAGGGTATTCAATCATGCAAAAGATGGGCTATTATGGCAATGGTCCCTTTAGGAAAAGAAAAGGAGTAGTTGAGCCTATTCATCTTCTAAGACTTTCTGCAAAAGATAAAACAAGACTAGGCTATGGTAGTAAATCAAAAGAAAGAGCATCCAAGCAGTTACATGATACTGTCCTCACATTGCAAGAAGGTTTGAATACAAGAGAAGCATGTTTGACAACAATTTATAATTTCATGGATAATAACTTTGACACAAACTCTGGTGAATATGAATGGGACACCATCTACAATGATGAGTTCTGGAGGGACAAAAAGGTTGATATGATACACAAGTATACCCCAACTCTAATTGAAGGTGAAGGGTCAGGGTCCTAACCATAAGGATCTGAACTACAATGTAACTATGATTCTAGTGATATTGAGTTTGATTTAATCGAACAAGACTATCATGAGAACAGTATCATCATTGATCTGCCCCATACCTTGGATCCTACAGAAAAATATGTTTTGACCATAACCATAGCCGATTTCATGCAACCTAATGACCCGCTACCACTGATCCATCTTGATATCAATAACTAGGATCTATCTGAATCTATCGATATACCTATGTGTCCAAGCGATGAATCTATCATGAACTTCCTTTCCACAGATGACTATAATGATTGTTCCACTAGCAATTTTTGGCATAGATTCTTTAATCATGAGAGTTTCAAGTTTCCTAGCTACAAAAATAAAAATAAAAAAGAAAGATCTAATGTTGAAAACCAAAATCTAGTAGTGTTAGATCAAACAAAAGATAAAACAAAGAGCATATCAAATGGTGAAAACCTTTTTAAGGCACCAGATGATATGATGCTTGACACTCTCCCAAAGTACTATCATGAGCGATTGCCTATCTTGATTGAGCCTACAAAAGAGGTTAATCTTGAAACTAAAAAAAATGATTCTATAATTAACTGCATCAATAAAAGATAAAGAGGTACCCGAGTTCATGGAATTTCTAAAAGCAAATCAAGTCAACTTTTCCTGGTCTTATGCAAACATGTCAGGTCTTGATCCCAATCTTATAATGCATCACTTTTCCATCAAACCAGTAGTTAAACCTATGAAACAAAAACTTAGAAAGATGCATCCTCATGTTGCACTACTAGTTAAAGAAGAACTCATAAAACTCCTTGATGTGGGATTTATAAGATCAATTGACTATGTAGAATGGATCTCCAACATTGTTCCTATGTCCAAGCCAGATGGAAGTATTAGAGTATGCATAGATTTCATAGATCTTAATAAATCATGTCCTAAGGATGACTTCCCACTTCCAAACATCGATACTATAGTTGATCTGACAGTTGGTCATTCCATGTATTCACTAATGGATGATTTTTCTAGTTACAACCAAATCAAGATTGCACATGAAGACTAGGAAAAAATAGCTTTCACATGTCCATGGGGGAATTATTTGTGGAACATCATGCCTTTTGGTCTAAAGAATGCTGGGGCAACATATCAAAGGGCTATGATTATAATTTTTCATGACATGATGCATACATTCATGGAAGATTGTGTAGACGATATATTGGAAAAGTCATACACAAAAGAAGGAAATCTTGAAGTGTTATCCAAAATATTTGCAAGGTTAGAAAATTTTAAAGTCCACCTGTATCCTAAGAAATGTGTTTTTGGGGTCACATCTAGAAAAATCTTGGGATACATAGTGTCAGAAAAGGGAATTGAAGTAGATCCTACCAAGGTACAAGCAATCATGGAAATGCCTCCACCAAGGAATATCAGTCAGTTGAGGTCATTAAAGGAACAAATTCAATCTATACGAAGGTTCATCGCACACCTGGCAGATAAAATTCTACCTTTCAAACATCTATTACATAAGAATGTTCCTTATAAATGGGATGACAAGTGTGAAATGGCCTTTCAACAGATCAAGTGGTAGCTAATGAATCCACCAATTCTAGTACCACCAAATCTGAACAAACCACTAATCTTATATATTTTTGCAATAGAGACATCTTTGGGGGCATTATTAGCACAGGAGGACTCTACAAGAAAGGAACGCGCAATTTATTACATTAGTCAAATGCTAATAGGTCATGAACTCAACTACACTTTCATCGAGAAGGCTTTTCTAGCAGTAATATTTTCCTCACATAAGTTTTGACACTACATTGTAACTCATATAATCAATCTTGTTGCAAAGATTGATCCACTCAAGTATCTGCTAAGCAAGGCTACATTAATAGGAAGGTTAGAAAAATGGGTTATGATCCTAAGAAAGTTTGGCATCCATTATGTTGATCACAAAGCAATCAAAGGACAAGTTATCGTTGATCAACTAGCTAAAGCACCACTACAATCAGAGCATCCCATGCACATTGAATTTCTAGATGTTGATGTCTTCATTGTAGAATCAAAATAGTGATGGTCATTATACATTGATGGTTCTTTCACTCAACATGGATCGAGGGCAGACATACTCTTTGTCACCCCTCAAGGACATACCATTCCTTGGTCATATAGGCTAATGTTTCCATGCACCAACAACAAAGCCAAATATGAAGCTTTAATCACCAGACTCAAGATAGCATTGGAATGGAGGATCACAAAACTACAAGTCTATGGTGACTCATAGTTAGTCATTAATCAAATCAATGATGATTATCAAACTAAAGATGACAAACTATTTCCATATAAGATGGTTGACGATTTCAAGAAATACTTTGCGGATATCAAGTTCATACAGATTCCACAACTTGATAACAAAGCAGCTGACACCATGGCCACAATCGCATCACTACTACAACTCCTAGAAAATTAGGCTTGCTATGAATTTTTGGTGGAACAATCATTTACACCTGCCGATGAAACACCTAAAATCCAAATCATTTTCCATTTAGTAGGATCCGATTCACATTGGTATGGTAAGATTTATGTCTACTTAAAAGATGACATCTTACCACTTGACTTATCCCATAACAAAAAATGCAAATTTATTGGCCAATCCTCTTGCTATACTCTTATCGTTGGCACCTTTTATCACCACGGTCTTGATGGTACTTTACTTCGATGTCTTGAACGTGACGAATCTGACAAGGCTTTATAAGATTTTCATGGTGGAATTTGTGGTACTCATTCAAGTGGACTGACCTTATCCAAGAAATTGATTAGAATGGGGTACTACTAGCCTACAATGGAAAGATAATCATTTGCTTTTGTGAAGAAGTGCTCAAAATGTCAGATTCATAGGAATCTTATTCACGCTTCTGTACAAGAACTACAACCATTCACACCGACCTGTCCATTCTCTCAATGGGGGTTAGATTTATTTGGAAATATTCATCTTTCATCATCGAAAAGAAACAAGTTCATCCTCACAGTAACAGAGTACTTTACCAAGTGGATTGAGGTAGTACATCTCACTAAGGTTATCGACAAACAAATCTCATCATTCATACTCAACTATATTATTTTTCGGTATGGCATTCCCAACTCCATCATCACAAATAATGGATGACCTTTCAAGAATCAGGATGTTGACAAACTTTGTGAGAGATTCCATATTCAACATAGATATTCAACACCTCCTAGGCCAAGCAGAGGCCTCAAATAAGACTATCCACAAGGGAATGGCCAAGCAAAGGCCTCAAATAAGACTATATTGAAAATTTTGAAGAAAATTGTGAATGATGAAGGGAAAGATTGGTACGTTCAACTCAATCCCACATTATGGGCCTACAAAACTAGCATCTGAATGCCAATAGGAGCAACATTGTATGCTCTTGTCTTTGGAGAAGAAGCCATATTACCTCTAGAAGTTGAGATTCCATCACTCAGGGTATCATTGAAGGGTCTCACAACAGATGATGAATACAAAGTTTCTTGACTACAAGAGTTGGAACTCCTCGATGAGAAGAGACAACGAGCAGCTAATCATCTGAAAGCATATCAACAGATGATGTCTCACAACTATAATCACAGATTCAAGATATGTACCTTTCAAGTTAGTGATATTATTTTGATGGAATACCCACGAAATCAACAAGATAGAGAGAAGAAAGGAAAGTTTGAACCAAATTGGTTGGGTTTGTACATGGTCATAGCAGTATATGGTTTAGAAGCATACAAACTATCAACGTCATAAGGGGACCTGTTTGGCAAACCCATCAACAACATACGTGCCTGAAGAATTATTATGTCTAAATTGGTTATCATCATCCATAAAAAAGTCCTAAAAAAATCTATAAAAAATTAGAAAAAATCCTAAAAAAAATCAAAAAAATCATCATAGAGTGAAAACTTGGCAACATCTATTGACAAGAAAAATACAAAAAAATAAAAAAGAAATAAAAAAAATGCAATAAACAAATAGTAAAAATCTGTCAAATAGACACTATTTTTAACTCTCCACCTATTAGCTCATGTTTTGCACTTAGCTTCTTAGCCTTCATTTCATGTATCATCCTAGGATCATATCAACATCATAATGCCATCATTTTCCTAGAGCGATAATGTCTTACCATGGCTCAAGATTGTTGTACATATTCATTTTAGCAAGTTGTGCCAATACTGGGGGAAAATATTGACATATTGGGAATAATCAACTTTCAAAGTTCACCGAAACAGTTAGAAAATGACATAAAATTCAATCATGCAAAAAAACAATCAAATTACATGACAACTATCCAATCATTGATCCATATCATAGTTTTCAGCAAATTTCATATCATGACTCATATCTAAATGATCTAAAATATGAATAATGTTTGGAATATAGTAGTATTATATTTTGAACAATGGTTGTTTTATTTTTGATATCATCCCTTTGGAGCACACTCGATGATGTACTAAATTAGAATGGTGAGGAAAGAGAATGATTTTTCTTTGTTTGTTGTCTTGAGATTGACTATCAATCTGGTGGAAATATGTTGTGAGACATGATTTTCAAAGCATATCATTGATGACAGTTCCAAATTTGCATTAGAAAGTGGTTAATCTTTGTTTGTTTATGCAAGAAATGCTTAGGTCATCTTGGTTCAATTATACCTTGATGCTTGTGTTCACTTGCTATATCAAAAATCATGAAAGTTGTACTCAAGTCATCATTGGTGCTAATTTCCCCTTTGGTGCTTGTACATACTTCCAACATTTTAAAATGCTCTACGATGATTAAAGAAAGCTAACAAAAGGCTCAACAAACGATTGGTTTCATTTAGTTGCATTTCATTTAGATCATTATATATATTTGCATACTGGATTTGCATAAGAGTTTTGAAAGGCTGAACAAAAACATCAACGGTTGTCATGTTCCTTTAGACTATTTGTAGAGGACATTCAGATAGTTGTTTCATTATCATCTTTCATCATCATTTCATTAATCATTATCATTTCATCTAGGTCCTGTACATATCATATAGTTTATCATTTATTCTCATATCATTTCGATTCTTTATCATTTATTTATCCATCATTATCCATTATCATTTCATTTATCATTTATCATTCTCATTTTATATCATCTTCATTTTATTGCATATCATTTAGATCCTTTATAATTCTGTATCATTCATTTATCCATTAGGTATTTCATATCACTTTCATTTTCATATTATCTATTGTCTTCATCTCATTAACATCTTATCATTTTTATATCCATTTCATTTTCATTCTACATAGTTGCATACCATTTATCATCTTGATTACCATTTCATTATCATAGTTTATCTTTGTGTCATCATTTCATAATCTATTTCATTTCACTTATCATTTCATTTATCATTATCATTTATCATCTACATTATTATTAATCATGTTCATTTCACTTCATACCATTATTCATATTATTTATCATTTGTCACATTACATTCATATCATATCTTTAATCATCTATCATTCTCATATCATTTATATATCATGTCATTTTTCACATAACATTTGACCCATATCACATATCATTTCATATCATTTTCTAATTCATATACATATTACAAATTCACGATGTATTTCATAAACCCAACATCCATTTTTCATCACATCATCATTATTTATTGCATTTGAAAAATGCAAAAACTAAAATTTCCATACATACATTACATTTCCATATCATTTGCAACACATTACATTTTTTCATAAACATATCATATATCCCATTATATATTTTCATAATCACATCATAAGTCATCCACCTGCATGGCATCATTAGTACACATCACAAATCATCGTCAAAGCATATCATGAATCATCCTGCATCACAGGTTAGTCATTAAATCATCAAAGCATCACAAATCCATCTCATAAAATATATTGTCATGCCTATATTTTTCTGCTAGAAAAATCCAGCAATTTTTTTTTCTACAAACATTAATTAAATTGAACAACACTCTAAGTGTCTGTGGCGTAATTTATGCCCAAAAATTTCAACAAGAAAACCCTCATAATTTTATTTTTTAAAAATTTATTTAATTCGGCTAATTAACATTCCAAGTACTTGAGGTGTGATACTAACATGATGTGAGTTGAATGCTAAGGAGACTAATTTCTTTAAAGTTTATTTGATTTAGTCATAACATGGTTACATATTGACAAGTTTCACTTTGAGATAAGGTCATAAATATATATAGCCCTTATCATAGACACTTCGATATACCAATGGGCTTACCATTTAATTAGAATTTTGACTTCATGTTTTCTAAGATGCTAAATGTATCTCAATCCAATCCAAATGATTTAAAAGAGGAATAATGAACTTCATGCATTCAAATACTTTATTTATTTATTTTATTTAACCAAATTTGTAGTATTATTTAATCTTGACTTGACCTCAATAATATTATTAAATATTAAATTAACAATATTATTATGGAATAATATGTAAATTATTTCAAAACTCATATTAGTATTACTTTCCTTTGACTAAAGTAATAATATTCACCTCAATAATATTATTGTTGAGGATCAAAATATTAATGCAATTAGATTTCCACAATCCATATGATTTATGTCTGAATGCTTCTGGATTTGATTGTGTGTCCTCTTTTTTCATCGACGTTTCGGATCACACTCAGTGAACCATCATCAAGATAGAGAGTTGAAAAAGATGAGAATGGATAAGTTGCAAACCCAGCTTGTATAAAAGAGAGGGAAAAGAGGAGAGAAGAAGGTGTTAGGGTGAGGTGCGCAACCCAAGGGAGTTGCTAAAAATATAACAAACAAAAAATAAATCAAATAAGAGGAAACCATTCAAGTATCAGGAACAAAGAGAAAAAGAAGTAATTCATGAAATGCAAGAAATTATATGAAATAACAAAAGGCCAAGGAAGCAAATAATAGGAAACCACTCAAATACTAACAAATTTTTGAGAAGGGAAACAGGCATAACCAAATAATATGGGATCAACACAAGTAGAAAAGGAAACTGAAAAACAAACTAGATACTTAAAAACAAAGATATGAAAATAAAATCAATAAAATAATACTAGACCAAGCATTAAATATTCTAAATGAAAATATTTAAAACAACCAAATTAAAAACATATGCAATAGATACTTATTTCATTTCTATTGCATATGTTTTTAATTTGGTTGTTTTAAATATTTTCATTTAGAATATTTAATGCTTGGTCTAGTATTATTTTATTGATTTTATTTTCATATCTTTGTTTTTAAGTATCTAGTTTGTTTTTCAGTTTCCTTTTCTACTTGTGTTGATCCCATATTATTTGGTTGTGCGTGTTTCCCTTCTCAAAAATTTGTTAGTATTTGAGTGGTTTCCTATTATTTGCTTCCTTGGCTTTTTGTTATTTCATATAATTTCTTGCATTTCTTGAATTACTTCTTTTTCTCTTTGTTCCTGATACTTGAATGGTTTCCTCTTATTTGATTTCTTTTTTGTTTGTTATATTTTTAGCAACTCCCTTGGGTTGCGCACCTCACCCTAACACCTTCTTCTCTCCTCTTTTCCCTCTCTTTTATACAAGCTGGGTTTGCAACTTATCCATTCTCATCTTTTTCAACTCTCTATCCTGATGATGGTTCACTGAGTGTGATCCAAAATGTCGATGAAAAAAGACGACACACAATCAAATCCAGAAGCATTCAGACATAAATCAAAATATTGCTGACATTATTTAATCACATATTTACAATAATATTATTAGAATATTAAAATTTAATAATGTTCCTTATTACCAATGCATCTAATAATGTTAATGACTGATTTTAATATACAAAGGTTTAGGAGTTACTATTGTTATTACTTTTTTTTTTTACCATACCAATGTGAAATTCAAGTCGCCCACAGATTTAATGCTTTTATTAATACAATATTATTAAACACTCTAGAAATAACCCTCATGAAATGAAAACTATTAACTTAACTCTTACCACACATACAAATATATTCGCGTGAACATCACCTCTACATTTCTCACTGTAGATCAAGCTTAGGGTCTTGTTTGTTAATTGCAGACAATCTGCTCATTGATTAATACAAGACTATAACCGATCAATAATTATTTGACATCATATAAATTGATTATTTATTACAATTTAGATTATCATTATTGAAATTAATACTTATGTTAACAAAGGTCTTAATATTTTATTAATGCTATGATATCCTATTATTTCTTAGATTATTTTTTTTATACACTATTATTAATTCCCAAATGATCATTAATAATATTATTATGGCTGGATCAAATAAAAATATAAATAATAATAGCTATGCTATAAATGATAGATTTTCCCTTAAACTATTAATTTCATTATGTTTATTGTTTCATTTACAACTGCAAAACTATTGTTTAAATTACTCTTTCAACACCTGTAGCTATGACAGTGAGGCAAACTTGTCTTGCTCACATGCAACCAGAGAAAGGGAGTCGCCCAATTATAAACTCCATGGAGACTGCATAAGCAACTGCTCTACCACATAGTTGTTAGAGATTTAAAATTCGTTGCAGAGTTCTCTTCTCTCCTACGCTTCATTACTGCCTTGTACTCTAATATTAAATAAGCTATTATTCTTTTTTTTATCTATTATTTCTCTGCTCCAAAATTAAATTGGGTTCTGTGAAGCTATAGGTTGAGTAGACATGAGCTGGAAGATTTATTGTTATCATTATTTTTAAATTGAGATTAATTCTGAGTTGAATTATTTAATGTTTTCAGATATGAGAGTGATTTGCAGTGATTTTTCCATTCCAGAGGGGATGGCATAGAAACTATGCAGTCCCAATAACCGTTTGTAGCATTTTTATGGTTTGGCTATTCAGGACAATTTTTTTACAGCTGCTCTATGAGATGCCTACACTATCATATGTGTAGAGCATAAGGAAATTTTGCCCTCGCGTCTCTATTTGCACCCTTAGCAAAAATCCCTAGCTTCATCATTTTATTTTATCTTTATTTTTATTTTATTTTGGTAAATAATTTTATTTCAAACCACAAGGCTGTAGAATACAAGAATCTATGATGTTTCATATCTTATATGTTTTCCTAGATTTATCTTGTATTATTTTAGTACTACAGGTAGGTTTTAATCTGGATCATTTTTAAATTTATGACCTACAGGAATAAAGCGAATTCCTTTTTTTAATTTGTTCTTAATACTTAGTCATATTGTCTGCACACTTATGTATTCAAAGAAAATGTTGATAAATTTATGTTGATTTGAATTTATTTTACAGGGGATACTTTTTCTTTTTCCTTTTAATAAGATTTGCTGGAAGATTTCTATAGATCAACTTTCTTATTTCTTCAAGTTTTCTCTTATTTTGCACTCCAAAATGTAATGAAATGGCTCCCTTGTTACAGAGCAATTTATGTATTCTTATTTATTTATTTTATTTAAAACTGCTGCTACAAAATCATGAATATCCCTTCTATTTTATTTTCCATTGTAATTTCAACAGCAATGCAATTTTATACACTCCAAACAAAATGTAATATACTTTTGTGCTACCTCAGTATACAACGACATGAAGCATGAGTTCCATTTTAATTTTAAAACATTATAATTTTTTTTTCTATTTATTTATTTTTATCCTTAGCTGCACTTCTCTGTGACAATAATTTTCAGCAGCCATAATAAATATTTCATTTTCATTAAAATAAAACTAAGTTTTGATTTTATTTTTTTATTAAAAGAAAATAATTATGGGGGCCAGCCGCAGCCACAGTTGCAACCCTGTCTTGTTTAAATTTCTTTCCTTTGTTCATTTGTAATTTATTAATTTGAGTATTTAATTATATATATATATATATATATATATATATATATATATATATATATATATATATATATATATATATATATATATATATATATATATATATATATATATATATATAATAAAACAATATTATAATATAAATATGATTCAACATATTTAATATTTAAACATCCGCAATATTATATATAGAGAAATTAAAAAACAATGGATTGTATTTTAGATAGATACACTGTGGCACTATAAAATCAAATATAACTTCTTCCTTTTTTTTGTTTTCTATTTTTTTTTTTAAATCATAAATATAGGTTGATAAAATAAACTTATAGGAATTTAATTACATCTATTTTAATCATCCCAAATAATCACATTGATTAAATTTTATTAAGCTGCAATGATTTTGGGTGAGTTATTGTGCAACATAAAAATAATGATTCGCCTTATATAACAATAACTTTATATTATGAACAAATGTTTGTAATAAAACATATATTAGGTCTATGCTTACTCTTTCATTTTGATGTATATAAATTTTAATTTTATTTTTTTTGGTTACATACTCTTCTTCATTGAGCCACAAAACCATTCTATTGCTTCAACATTCAATAGGAAGAAGTTAAATGCATTTTCATATATGGACTTGAAATAACATTTTTAGAACCCATTTCAAAGATCCATCCTAGTTCTCACTAACACACACTCCTCGACAATTTTCTTTAAAAATAAAATATAAGGGCCCATCATTTTCTTTACAAATGAATATCAAGTTTCTTTTAATAATCAATAAAACTTTAAGTAGGAACAACAAGGAATGAACAACAGTTTTCAACATTTATATAAAAAAAATACATGCCAATGAATAAGGCTTGCTTCTTCCATTCTTTCATTTTATAATGGAATATTATCCTTCAATATTACAAACATTATGTAGGAATACAATGAAAAACACATAAATGAAAAGGGCTTGCTCTCCACCCTACCTTAATGGCATCATGAAGCCTCATGGGCTCTAGCCATACCCCCGAGCAAGAACATTCATTTAGATCCAAGATGAAAGGATTTCCACATACACCTCAAGATATTTAAAATATTATATAACAAAATCGCTCCTATCAACATATGCATTTTACTTCAAAGAAATGAACTCTCATATCCTATTTTCTCACTCTAAGTAAATACATAAACAACACCACACAATGAAATAACTAAGTATTTGCAAGGAGAAGAAGATGTATCTTTCTACATTGCTTGTAGGGATGAGTCTCCTTTCCTCCAACATGAGATCAAGCTTGAATCCTTCAACTCCAATATGCAAGAGCTTCCCCATTTCCTTCTTTTCTCTCCCCCTCTTTCTCTCTCGTTCTCCATACTTAACCAAAATTCTCTAGAAGGAGAAGTGGGATAACAACCCTATTTTCCTTCCAAGCCCAACCATCTTGATCATTTTCTACTATCTCCATTAGAGTTCTCCAAGAGGAGAAGTGGGAAATACCCAAATCTTCCATCTTCTTGAGATATATAGGGATCCTCCAAACCTACACTCTTTCCCAAAAGTGCTCACACATGTGTGAGTCTTGTGCCAATTCCAAGAACTTTTGGGGAGTAGAAGGTTGAGAGTGACAAATCACTCTTCCCAAGCCCCAACACTTTTTGAATTTGCCACATTCATGAATGTGGACTCTTGAGGGGTCTTTTCACACTCCAAGGACAAGTTCACATGTGTCAAAAAGGTTCCAAACTCATAGGTATAGGTCCTAGGGGTCTACTCTTATTCAAAAACCAAGGAAATTGATTCAGTAATCCCCTTTTAAAACCCACACAAAAATCCATACGAATTTTGATCTTAACCAAGGGTTCCAACCCCAACCAAACTCACATCACATGTCCTACAATTGGATTCTACTCAATCACCCAGCCAATAATAAAACCTCAAACCCTTCTAAGTCAAATAGGGCTACACTTAGAACTTCCCAAAGATGTATTTGATTTGATTCCAACATTTATCTATCCTCCTATTTGCATATTTGATTCCTGCACATTACCAAGGTCAGCATGATTAGATCATATATCTCTTCATATTATTAGCTAATCCAATTCAAATAATTTTCACTCATGAACTATTTACTCATTAATACATCAATTGAACCTAATGATTCAATTTCCATTATCATCAAAGGAAATACACACTTACTCCAATACAAGAATATAGTCAATGAAATAGTCACTCCATCATTTTGTTTACCACCTTAGTAATTCATTTTAAACTCCTATAACATTAACAATGAACCATTTACCAGAATATAATATTCCAAATAACCCAACGATTTCAACTTATATCCAACAATTCACATGTGTATCTATCATAATTAAATCAAGGTTAATGCCCATGAATCCTAAAAATATTTTTATCATGCATTACATCATAATTATCATCTAACTACTTGTTGTATTGAAATAAAATGGGGGATATGAAATGGGGTCTTAGATTCATGGTAGCATAATCAAGAATATTATCAAATACTCACACTATTTGTCATCCATAATACATCTTACCATCTATTTAGGATCAAATAAAACATATTAGGGATTTACTAATCACATGCTAGGTGGGGCCTTACATATATAAACAAATGCATATCCATATCATCATCACATCATCACATAAAAAATGCACATCATCAAAACTCATCGCCGCTGCATATCATCGCTCATAAAAAATAAATACAAATGTTCAATGTCCAATGAAACTGAAAAGTCTAGAGAGATGCATAAGATATGATAATAAAAAACAATGTACATGCTCCAAAACTGATATACATGTGTGAAGTACATCAATAATTCTATATCAATAAAAATCACATATCAAGGCTAGCTAGTGGAGCCCCTTGATGGAGTTGGTCTAGAGGATGGTGGCCTGCCACTACCCCTTGCGTTGAGATCCTATCAAGGCCATGTGACCCCTATGTTGTGTGACGTAGTTTGTGATCTATTGTGGGACAGAGGGTAAGGCTCTCTATGGTCGGGATGGCACAACTCCTCGTATCTAATTCGATAATGCTCATCCTCCCTAGCAATCTTGAATCTCTCTGCAATGGCCTCTTGCAAGGATATACTCTTGACAGTGCCCATGAGTCTTTGAGCAACATCCTCTACCTCTACTACCCTCCATTTGAAGGAACCCCTCTCTGCTATCAACTAGGCCACCTGTGGGTCTAAGGTAGGAGGAGGTGCCTATGCCTATTCCCATTCCTATGCCTATGCTTGTGTAAGTTGTTCCTGTAACTGCATTGCCAAACTCTGAGCTTGAGCCAACTGGCTCTGCAATTGTGCTAGTTGCCCTTGAAGCATCTTTACCTGGCCCTGTAGAGTAGCTATCTACGCCCATTGCACTATAGAAGAGACCTTGATCAGTGTCCACTATCCCATACCACTCCTTGGCCTCTGCATGATCTGAGCACTGCCCAAGATATCTTTCCTCTGCCTCACTGACCTTTGCTCACCCCCTCCGACATCTCCACCGTCATTGCCACCACCATCATCTGAGCTCTCCCCATCTCCACTCTCCTCCTCCTCATCCCCTCCACCCATTGCTTGCTCTCCCTCTGCCACATCCTCCTGTCTCCTACCCTGTAATGACCCCTTTTTAGTGCAAGCACTTAAACCTAAATCTTGCACTCAAAATGCTTCTCAAAGAGACATTAGAAATGTTAAAGAACAATAAGTTTCAGTGACAGTATCTAATAAGATTAAAGGTGATACAAGCATTTCATTCTTGCCAAAGGTTTAATCATTTCCCCTTATCACTCCTATGAATGATTCTCCTTATATTATATTCCTTAAGTACATTGAGGTAGATATTAAACGTTTATCAAAATTCTCAGGATGGTATTCTATCATACTATTTATCATCCTAGTGAATGAATCGAGAACTTATCACTCATATGACTCAATAATTGTTACAAGCACCAAATTTTATTAGATAGTCGTAAGCAATATAATATATATATATACCTAAACTTAGCAATTACTAAAATATAATTATCATATATGACTTATACGTCTAGAGACACATATTACATTTAATAGATTTATATTTATCTATATAGATGTAGATATCAAACACTAACATATATCTGGATATATATATATATATCCAGAGAACATATTAATTTTAAGAGATTTACATTTATCTTATACATATCTTATATATATAAGCTAAATCCTTAATCTGATCATCTAAATACAAGAATATTTATCTGATTCCTAAATTTACCTATCAGTTAATTATATGAATCTCATAAAATACTCACATTCTTCCTTGGTTTGATTTGCAACATACATAATCCAGCCACCGATTTGTTATCTATCTCCAGCCAGATTCACATATGGAGCTTGTTCTTTTTATTTATATATGCCATCTATGCTCATTACTTGCTTCCAACGTACATACTATCAATCTTATCTTATTTATATTTGTTTTCTTACCACCTTCATCAACCCGCAGATAAACATACTCCTTCCTCAGCCACGATCCCATGGGTATGAATAATCGAATGCCTTTAGTCTGGACGTGTAGAATGCCCTTTTTTGTGATTCATTGTATTGAGGATACTCCTCAATTTAGATCCCCCTTTCTCCATTTGGCTCGAACTAGTCTTCTTTTATAGATTCGTCTACCAAGAGTCATGCCTCTTACTTTGACCAGTGACGTGCCAATTCAAGGTGGTCGTTGCCTTTTCTTTGGGCCTAAAATGAAATAATATTGGTATTACTGATTAACCAAGCCTTGTTAAGAAAGTATATTCATTGTTTATTAGCATGGGTAGCATTTGAAGCAATTCCCAAAAGTGACTTATAATTATTGTTGAGTAATAACAATTTATGATAACATCTTGATTTAATTTGTATTTATAATAATTGTAGTATCCAATATTCATATTATTAATATTTATATTTATAATTATAATATTAGATTGATAATATTTTGTTTATTTGAAAATAATGTATTCATAGTAATACCTTATCATTATTTTATTTTGACAATAATATTAACAATGATGATAAAGATTAATATATATATATTTTGATATTGTGCTATTTGTTTATATTTTATATTTGGTAATTATAACATTATCTTTGGATAGTTATAATTATGATTATATTGCCAACAATCCTATTTTATTTGTTTGTTTCTTTTATATCTTAGTGACACAGTTTTGAGGGACATGACATACCCCCTGGTTGATGTGCCATCAAAATGGGTGTCAAATCATCTGGACATGTCAAACGAGGGAATGGGTGTGTGTGGAAATAAGCAGAGTACTCATCCGACATCTCTGCATCTATAATATTCAGCATGTAAGCCCATGCCTCGGGCTATAAACTAGTATACTCTATATATGCCATTTGATATGAAATGCATGGCCCCCATCCAAGATCATCCTTGTGCCACCTATAGTGCACAATGCCCTGGGGCATCCCTGCATATAGCCATACTGTCTCTATACTTGCAATGCCAAAAATCTCTCTATAATAAATGGGGTCTGACCTATCATATATATAGAGGCATACATGCAAATGGCATCTCCAAATGATCAGTATCCCATGCCTCACAATCTGTATATGTCCTCCATATCACTGAATCAACATCATCAAGAGTTCGTCGCCAGTACTCCAACTTGTCCAACTTGGGCTGGACAAGTACAATAGAATATGCATACACATATGGCCTATTTGGTGGCCTAACTCTAGGAAAAAGTGGTCTTGTAATAGAAATATGTTCCCATGCCCAGATCTGGAGCAGGGTAACACCACAAGACAAATTGGATGATCCGTTGTATACTACTTGATGTAATTCATGGTATAAACGAGCTAACATGCAGCTCCCCTAGACATATCTTCATTGCTGACCTATCATCAACTCAATGATCCTCCCCCAACCAACTGATAATCCCTTTGACTGGTGGTCTGGACAAAGGAAGCCTCTAAGGAATGCACCCAAAATGGTAGGTAAGGCCAAATATCCCCTTAAATCTGCCTATGGTACCCAATACCCTACTATTTGAGCATCCCCAAACACCCTCCTGAGTGCATTTGTACCACCTAGCTCCTTGTGGTCATAAACCACAAGAGCACCTACCACTGGAATCCCCAGAATCCTATATACGTCCTTAGGGGTAACAGTCATCTCACCCATTGGAAAATGAAAGGTGTTAAGCTCCAAATGCCACCTCTCTGCTAGTGTGGTCAATAGTCCCCTATTGACCCGAATCGATGGCATCGATAAGAAAGGTCCCAACCCACATCCCACTATCAACTATACATCTACAAGTGTCAGATATTGTATTTGATCCCAACCTACAGGGAAATGCTCTCTAATCTGGAAGTTTTTGAAAACCTCCTATTTTTGGTCATCACAAGGGCAATCAATCTGACTCATATCATCGATTCATATCAACATGATCTATCTACTTCACATCATACAAGTCAATCAGACTCATATCTATCTATCAGTGACCCATATTAGTGAACCATATCAAGTGACTCATATCAAGTGACTCATATCAAGTGCACCATATCAAGTGTTCTATCTAAAGTGACTCACATCATGAACTCAATGCTAAATCGATCTATTTGAATATCAAATCAATCTACTTTAACATCATTTACTATTTGTTTTCTTTTCAAGAGAGCAAATTTATCAACAATCAAATCATTTTCCTATTTTGTACTTCAGTCACAAATACAAATATTTTTAAATCACATCATCTACTATTTATTTTCTATCGTAGAAAGCAAATTTATTAGAAGTCATATCAAGCATCTACTCTTTACTTTCTAAAGCAAAGTTATTAGACAATCCATCAATCCTTCTGCTCTTTGTTTTTCATTCAATGGAAAAAAAGTTATCAGCTATCTACTCTTTGTTTTCTATTTTGGTAGATAAAGTTATCAATTCATCATTATATTTTCTATCATTTCTATCCATATCAGCGTGATGACAAGACAATTTATCTCTCTATTGACCAAAGAAGCAATATCCATCATCACTTTCATCAAACAATGCATTCTGCCTAAATTTCTTGGATGCGCTAATCTATGGCCTCTATGCACTAAAACCCAAATGCGCTAAAGTTTCCCCCAAATGTGCTAAATCATTCTATGTGTCATTCTATGCCCCAAATGCACTGCAATTTTTCCCCTATGCGCTACTTCCCATTATGCACTAAAACCCTACACGTATGCACCATTTGATCCCCCCAATGCATTGAAACCCTATATGCGTTATTCTATTTTCTGGATGTGCTACAAACCCAATTTCTATAAGTATCCTATATGTGCCATTTCACCTATTGAATGCGCTAAATTTTCTATTCCCTAAAATTGTTAAATTATGCCCTAAATGCACTAAAAGAAATTTTGAAAGCATTAAAATTCCTACTCTATGCGCTACAATGAGATGTTCAACCCTAAATCCACGCTAAAATGCATAAAAAATCAGTTAAAATTACACATTTTCAAATCAAAGTGGGTTGAATCGACTCACCGGTGGTCCATATGCAGCTGGTCTCTAATATCGACGGGGCCACTCAAATCTATGCCTGTGATAAGGAATCTCCATCTCGCCAAGTCAGCGTTAGAGCAAAAAATCACTACAGTCAAAAGGTGAAAATTACTTGCCCTTTTTACCCTTTTTACCTTTTAAAGGTCAAACATGGTGGATTTTAGTGGCATTTTATTTTTATTTTTATCTTTTTCTCAAACTTTGACCTTATTTTTCAAATTGGGGCACTTTTAATCAATTATCGGGAGCTAAATCACTACATCCCTCTCATCATTCGAATTTCATCATCAACTCAACATTTTTCTTATCATCAGTAATTTACCTCCCGAGGGGGCATCATTAATATCAACAACATCTTTCAATCAAAAACATATCAGAGTCAAATCAAAAGGCATATCAGGCGCGCTTTTTTTTTAATCATATATCAGTTAAAATTTTTTGACTAGGGGAAAAATCAAACACAACAAATTTCAAAAGCAGGAATATTTTCTTTGAAGCAATGCATTTCACACATCACTTCAAAGATGGGCAAAATGTATATGCATGAAAATGGTAATGTCTAATTAATCCTAGCATTTAATTAAATATTTATTATTTAATTAATTTCTTTCTTAATTCCTCTACATATAAATAAATTTAATTTATTTATTTATATCGTTCACCTTCTTTATTCTTCCACTTTAATTAAACAAATTCATTTTATTTAATCATCACTTTCTTAAGTCCACTTAATTAATTAAATAAATATCATTGTTTATTTAAATTAATTATCACATTTAAGTTTAATTAAATCTTTGATTTAATTGAATTTAATTCCCTTTCTTCTAAAATTAATTAAATATGCTTATTTAATTAATTCCACATGTCACTTTCCAAATCTTAATTAAATATTTTATTTAATTAAGAATCTTCCATTTTCTCCAAATCTTAAATTAAATAATTTAATTAAGAAAATCTTCCATGTCACCAATAAATGAATAATGAATTTAATAAATTCATTATTTATCTTCAAAATCTTTTCTCAATCTCACAAAAAGATGATTTTTACAATTCATCTTTATCATCTCTCATGAAAGAGGAAACAAATCTTGCTTTCTATTTTTCTTCTATTTTTCTCTCCAATCTTTTCTATCTTTGACCGTTTGATCTTCCATAATTATCACAACCGTTGATCACATTAGCCAATCAGAAGCTTTCAAAAACTCTATAAACATCACTGCGAAACCAAATATTGGTTACACATAGAGATACACACACACATGCATGCATTAGAGACAAAATATAACCATTTTAACATTATTATTATCAGCTTTGGCATTCGTAATTTTGTAATTTTACATTCTAGCAATCATGTCTAGTTTAAGCATATTAATCATATCTTAGCATAGCAAGCATTCATCTTTAATCTTGTTCTCTAGGAAGACCATTTGTTGAGCCTAGCATACAATCTAAGAGCAAGTTGGAATTGACAAAAACACTGGAAATAGAGGACGATAGGATGACATCAAGGACAAAAGACTAAGTTTACATTCCTTTTATTTAATTTTTTGTTTTGATATAATGTCTTATTGGTGTGTTTGATTTATTTTTAATCTAAATTTATCATACACTTAAAATTGATCACACACCTTCAACTATAAACCCTAAACCATAAATTATAAATCCTAAATGCCAAATTCTAAACCTTAAAATATATACTTCAATAACCCTAAAATTTGTGAATCCACAAACACCTAGACCATATAATATACTAAATCATTTAACCCTAATTATAACTCTTGAACTCTTAACTATGAGTTGTAAACCTTATATCATAAACTTTCAAATATAAATCTTAAATTTCAAATAAGATCGAACTATTTAAACCGCAAAACATAGATTCTAGGTAACATAGGTGTGTCATATGACTTGTAATTCTAAAAATTGAGTTGACTCTATTTTCCATATGTCGTGTATGAAATTGTAGGATCATCTAATTTTGTAGAACTCTATAAGAACATCTTATGCTATTGTAAGACATGTAAGAGATCTTATGACAATTCTAAGACATGAAAAACATGTAAGGGGGAAGTTACATAATGGACTTGACTTGTTGACCAACTTATGATGGGTAAGAATGACATGCCATAAGACATTTTTGAATAGAGATCATATAGGAAAAATGGAATGTATATGTTATTGAGGAGGTTATGACATTTTTATTAGCATAAGAGAAAATGAAAATAGCTTGGAGATGCACCTTTGAAGGGGGTGGTAGAAATATAACTTGGGATTTAGGTGACATACCTCTTGGTAGTTTTACTCATGATTTCTCATTTACCATTTGAGGGTTTCCTATTTTGCTTCTACCATATATTGGATGATTGGGACAAAGGATCAAAATGATGTGATTTTTGTAAGGGGTTGTGTTCCTAAACTTTTTCAAGATTTGTGTAGGTCTTTCTTCTATGAGGGCTTGAGCCTAATATTGTATTACAACTGGTTACTATGATTACATTGGTTGAAGATTTAGACACAAGGATTTTCCTAAGATAAACATTATAATATGTGGTTAATTACATCGAGAGACGTAACCTTACAATGGCAACGCAGTGCCTATAGGAGACCAACACAATCCGTGAAAGAAAAACAAAAAACAACAGTTAATGATATTTATTTATTTTAAAAAAATTCAAAAAGCAAGAGACATTTTAGAAATATTTAAAATTACATATAAAAGTGAATTTCTAAATTAATATATTTAAAATTAAAGAAGATTGAAAGAAAAACAAAAAACAACACAAAATCAATAATATTTATCTATTTAAAATATGTTCTAAATTATTATATTTAAAATTTCTAAAAAATAAAAAATATGGCTCAAAAATGATATCTCTCAGCATACATTTTATAGATTAAGATTAAGATATATAAGCTAGTTTATATATTTCGTTATTAAACTATTTGATTATATTAAACACATGAATTAGTGAATTCACCTCATACGGGGTATTAAATGCGCATCCAAAGTTAAAACGTCTCTTAAATTAAACGACAAACTAATAATATTAATCAAACGTGTTTGCAGAACCCCAGAATATATTTGAACTTTGCCGCCTCTGAGTTTGTTCTAGACTTCTCCCGCAAGCTGAGTTGAGCGTATATTTATGTTTCGAGTCTCTTCGCTCTCCTACAATATTAAGCAAGGCAGAGGAGTATGACAGAAGAGATCAAGGTGCGAGTCGCAGTAGTTCATTTGGAGTTTGTCAAGAAAATGAAGAAACAGAGTCCGTGGTATTCAGAGGAGGAAGGGGGTGTTGAGGAGCGCGAGTGTGAGACTCCCAAGCACCAGAAAATTACAAGCATGCTTTGTCCATCGCCTCCCAGGAAAAAGAGGGCAGAGCTCAAGTATGGTGGCCCTCCTCCAGGCGGCTTCTTCAACTCTCCTGAACTGGAAATGTTCTTTGCCAATGCTGGTAATGCAGGGGCCTGATGTGCATCACTCTCCCAAGCATTTATACCAGATTTGGTTGTATTTTGGCTATTGCTCTGCTTGTACATTGTACTTCGTTTGTTGTTTTCAATTGAAAAAAAACTAAAAATTGTTGGAGTCTCCATCGGCCTTTGTTTTAGTTGAGTTTCAATATTTGGTGTTTGCCTAAGCAGTGCTAAATTGCAGAGATAAATTAGAACCTTCAATTTTATGTCATTTTGCTGGATATATTAAATTTTAAGGTGGGCTGATGTGGTAGAATGAGAAATGGGATTGAAAAGAGCAGGAGTTTTCACTGATTTCCAACTGATCTATCAAATATGGAAACATTTTTAGAGCACTTGTGTAAATGATCTCCAGTTAGGGTAATAAAGTCTCTCTGTAGATTTGAGTTGGTAGTCTGCAATCCTTTTGTACTTACAATTAAAGCTTTTCCCTGTTTAGAATTACAATAAATGGGCAGTGGTGTTGAAACATCTAAAAAGAGTTTGTCACATGTGGATGTCTTCTTTGGATCCAATTCATTAATTTCAGTAAGATTAAATTCATGTCAAGCAATCATTCAATATGCCTAATCATTGGTGTTTTGTTAATGTTAAAGGGTTGATAAAATGCTATCAAATAATGGTCTTTGATGTATGGTTGATGAATCTTAGAAAGTTTTACTTAGAACATGCTAACACAAATTTTTAATTTTATGCATTCAAGTAGCGTCTACTGACTAGTTTGAAAGGGTAAGTTTGAGCCCATATAAAATCCAAATTATGAAAGTTCAATTGTTTGTTGTAGAAGAGGAGAAAAAGAAAGAAAAAAAGAAAGAAAGTAAAACCGAATCTAACTTTGAATCCTATCACTGCCTTTGATTGAGCAAAACTAGGAATGCAAATTTAAATTGGAAGCTAAAGACCAATGCAAATTTAGTGTGAGTGGATGTGCTCTTGATGTGTTTGATGTCCGGTTGCTCTTGGAGTATGACAACATGCATTTTCTCCAATCGATTCTTCTTCATGATTTGGTTGAGGATGGGGTTGATTTATAGATGTGAGATGGGAGAAATGAAGGCTTGAGATCCACTTAAAATGGATGGCTAGGATTAAATGAGAATTTTTGAATTTGAATTTGAGAGGGAGGTGGAAGTAAATGCTAGTAGTTGGTGTGTGGAGGGTTGAGATTGATTTAGTTTAGTGAATGACCAAGATTCAAAGTTGATTTGAATTTAAATAAATAGTAGTTAGGAATGAATGGTTAGGACTTTGATTGATTAATTTGATGGCTAGAATTAAATATTAGTTTCATTTAGGATTTGATGATTTGAATTAAAAATGGTTATTAAATTGATTGGTAGTTGGAGATGGATGGTTAAAATTGATTTGATGAATTGGATGGTTAGGGATTAAAAATTAATTTTATTTAGGATTTTAGACATTTTAAATTGGGGAAATAGATGATGTGAATTTTTTAGATTTTATGATGAGATATAAATGTTGTTTTGTTAGTGGGGGATTAGATTAGTATTTGAGATTTTAAAACTAATTAATCAAATAATAAGATTATTTTTTTAATTAATGGAGAAGGATATAGGAAATTAGTTAATTAAATAAATGTGATTTGTTTAATTGATTTGATTGAGGAAATGTTAAAAGGATAATCCTAATTGATTAGATAAATATAATCTATCTAAGTAATTAGTGCAAAGCAATGTGAGTGTAGTTATGAAAAGTGATAAAATTCATGATGTTAGATGTGTCATTAGGATGTGGTTAATTTTAAGTGTATATTTTCTCGTCTTTGGAATGAATTTGCAACTAAAAAAGGTAATGCCATTTGAAAGAAGATAAGTGTAAACACTTAATGATATATAATTGATGGTAGGATGCCCCAATTTTTGAGAGGAAATGATGTTAGATGGTGGGTTAGGGATGCCCTCTCCAGAGAGTAATGGGGTTGATAAGATTCAAATGGTCTCTTGAAAGGAGAACTAGGTCCAAAGGGATGAGGAATGGAAGGAATCAATTTCAATCAATAGAAGGTGAAGATGGTTAGACGCAAGAAAGTTGGGGTGTGTGAAGATGAAGAAACAATGTTAGTAAAAGGGTGAGATGTGTGAAAAGTTATGATAATATGAAGCAATATGATGGACATGGATGAAGAGAGGGATAATGATAATGAAATGATGTGTGATGATGGGGCATGCTTAATGGAAGGTACATGTAGGGGAAGCAACCTCTTTGCTATAGCCTTTGGCTTATGGGCCATGATATAAGGGATCATGATGACAATGTGCCAAGTGTGTGAGGGATTGATCCAAGAAGGTATACGACTTGATGCATCATGATATGGAAGACCATGATGATGTTGGTCATGATGTACCCCAAGGATTTATTCACAAATGCAAACCACAAAAGAAGCACAAAAAAGAAAGTTAAATAAATATAATGTATCTAATCAATTAGGGAGAGGGATACAAGTGTGGTTATAATGATATTACTATGGTGTTGAAAGTGGAAAAAGTGGTGATGTTAGATGTTTCATTAGGATGATATCAATTATAGGTGTTTATATTTACACCTATGAAATCACCTATGCTAATGGATGGGTCATTTACAAATTTGGTCTAGACCCTTGGGATATGTGACATTAAAATTAATCAAGGTTTTGTTAATTTGCTAGCTTTTACATAAAAATATACAACTTCTACACTAGTTACAACACTTAAGATAAATGGGTAGTGTTCAAAACGAAGGGAAATGTGCAAGGTATGTAGTTTTCACCCTTACAAATATAAATGATAAATGATAAATGATAAATCAAAGTTTTAAAAGAGTATTGTTATTACAATTCTGAAAATAATGTTGGAGTATAAAGGTAATTACCTAATTAATCATTAAGTCCCCTTTTACATTAGCATACTTAAGCTTACTTAGGTCATGTTCCTTTTTGTCTCAAGTTGTAAGATTAGGACACATTTCATGATCTAATTTAATCCTCACCTAGGGTTTCTTTATCCTTTATCAAGGGAAAATCATTATTATTGTATAATTATTCAAGATTTTTCTGCATCAATAAAGATCTCATGCTATTACAACAAATCCATTATTTTTTTCTTTTTGTGATAAGTGTTTGATTGTAGGTGATTTTTGGGAGCTATAGGGTTGAAGAATCAACTTCAACATGGTATCAAAGCTCTAGATCTATGACTGCCTATCTTTTTTGAGAGATCCAACCCTAAGCATTTGAATGATACACCCTATAGAAAAAAAGACTTCATGGTTGCACTTAGAAGATGTCAAAACCCCTATTTTTATATAAGGAATGATAGGTTTTGGAGTAGGGGAAAATTTTGTGCCAGCATATTCTAAGTTTATCTAAATTTTGGAGCTATCTTGATTTCCATGCCATCTCAATTTTCATGTCACCTCAATTTTTGTGCCCATAAGGTAGTAAATATTTTATTAATTTTTAATCTTTAAAATAAGAATGATATATTTTTTATATTTTGGGTGCTAGCTCCCATGGTCTTAGCCACTAATCGCATCAGTGACTAGAACCTTGTTGTTAACCAACTGATCCCTAGAATCTTAACCTTTGGTTACATGGATGACTAGGTGCCTATATAGGGCTTATTTTGTGCTTTGAGGTATAAAAGAATAATTTTACAAAAAATGTTATAAATTTTGTATACGGTGTTAAAATTTGGCAAACAAAATATCATGTTGGAAAGTTGGTTCTAAGAACTTTCTAATGGTGTTTTTTCTTATATTTTTCTATAGATATATTTTATTGTTTATTGAATTTAAATCTTCATTTTTGGCTCCCACACTTAAAACTTTTTCCTTGGATCTCTAATTTTCACGATTCTTACGAAATTGAAAATATATTTTAGATTTCTTCATAGTTACCCATGTACCTTTTTTAGAATCTTCACTAGGTGTTTTTATTCAATTTGTCATTATTTTATATTCTAGTTGATTGCTTGGATATTTTGGCATTTGGAAAAGATTTATTTGGATAATATTACTTCATTTTAGCTTATCTATGTATAATTTTAGCATGTAGTATTTTTTGAGAATTGTAAGCATCTATTGAATGCATAGCTTTACGTGTAAACACACCGAGATAAAACACAAAATATTATACATGTATTGTGGGCATCTTGCATATCATGTTGTGTTATTTTTTTTATTCACTACTTTATAAAGTGTTCTGGGGGTTTTTTTGATGTCTTCTTTATTATTTATAATCACAACCTTGTCTAGTTTTGTACATGTGTGCCTTGTTTTGTACACCCTTTTTCAGTTGTAGGGACTATCTTGTGCATATTTTAATGATATTTTCTTCTCTTTCTTGTAGTACATTGTGACACACATTTTTAATGGACCTATCATACCTCTTCCTTGTCAGTATTATGATGGGTATCATATTTTTGGTGCTAATGCTTCCTTGGTTTTGATTTGGAGTGAGCTATGTATCTACTTTTTGTTCCTATATACAAGGTGGATGTAATGGTTGGTTACCTATGCATTTTGGTGAGATGGAAAACATACTGGATATAAACACTCTTTCATTCTTAGTGTGTTAATGAATCCTTCTATCCTCAATTGATTGTTTTTCTTTAGACTATTGGCATCTATATTTTTGACTTGTAATATACTTTATACTAGTTGAGTAGTACCATTGGGGACACTTGTGGAAATTCATGTGCTATTTATATCTTTAATAGTTAGATTGTTTCCTTGGTTAGCTATTTGTTCATTGTTCAAGTAGCATCATTAGGGTCACTCATGTAGATTTTTTTCTTTTTTATCCTGATCTTCACACTAATTTTAGAAGAGGTTCTTTAGTTTCAACACTATAATTGTCACATTTTTTACAACTGTTTACAACTTATTCATGCTTCAATGGTGTTATTCATGTTCACCTTCATGATCTTTTTGGGACATTATTTTGGAGTCTTATTAGATCCCTTCGTATGTTTTTATCTCTTATTCAAGGGGATATCTATTGTATTTTTGATGGGAGTAGTCCTTAGGGGGTCATCTTGAGTTTGTAAGAGTCACACAAGGATTCAAGCTTCCAAGATCACCTACAAATCCAAAAATAACATTCCACAAAAGAGTAGGGAAAGAGGATAATTTTATTTATCATGGATGTAATAAATGTACAATGATCAATAATGGAACAATGATACGGCATAATATACATAAGAGGCATTGCTTATATAGGAAAGTTTGAGAGATAGGACAAGACAAGATTTTAATGAATATCTTAATCTTATTCGATGAAGCAACTAAAGATATGATCACATGTGTACTAGAGACTTAGAGAAATATTCCTAAAGACCTAAGTAAACTTAATGTGTGAACATGTGTTAATAAGACCTACTAGGTTAACTAGTTAGGTAAAACACCATGTTCAAACTAGTTGAAACTCCCCTTTAAGTGCAACTTAGGGAGAGGAAAATAAATGCATGAATATAAAGATGCATAAAATATGTAAGGATGGGTCCTACCTACTAGTCCATGGTAGCTACCCATAAAAAAATATCTTTGACAAATGGAGTAAAGGAGAAAAACATGGAGAAAAATCCTTTCCAAAAGAGAGAATGTAAGAAAACAAACATGTACAAGTGATGGAAGGATGACTCGACATGACCCCCCAATGACTACATACATTATAAATATACAATAGTTATCCCCCCATAGGAGAGAAAGAGTGAGGCTATGGACCCCCCCATAATTTTTAGTAGCTTGGATTCCAATGGTGAATTCTTGAAGACAAAAGATAATCCAATGCTTAGAAACAAAATTCCTCCCCTTGGGATGACACAAGTCCATTGGTGGATGTAGAATACACTATGAATCCAAGAAGATCTATGTGAGGGAATAATTATTAGAATGAGTGTATTAGAAAACTAATCAAGTGTCTCCATACTAGAGTATTCCACAAAAAAACCAAGTGCTACCCCAATCAAAGAAGATGAAAAATCAAGTCTATGTGAAAACTCATGATATAAAACCTCCAAAGACAATATTGATTTGACAATAATAGTGCAATAACTATCATCAAATAGGAGATGAATGTCCTAAAGAATGTTCTCTAAATGTTCAATATTAGACATAAAAAAAATCTAAAATACCTATCAAGTACTCATTCCAAAAAGTTGAATTTGAACTTAACTATGGCCATCCTTCTGAATTGAAGTAACTCTGAAGAATCATGAATGATGGGAGTCTCAATCAATGATTTAAAAAAAAGAATCAATGAAGGTGAAGTATGAAAAATATTATCTATAGGAGGATAAGGAGAATATGAAGAAACCTCATCATCCAAATTGTCCAAAGATGCAAATCTATCCAAAGAAGAAAACTCTTGAATAGTATTGTAGTAACGAAAAAAGTAGCCTTTTCCCTTGCTTGCTTGATAATTGATATTAAAGTTGAACTAATGGTGTCTTGGAGTGGTGTTGTAATGTATTTTACACATTCACATCATTCTAGGACCTTTATTTTATTAAAACATGCCTTAATTGGTCCTTTGAAAAGGTGTTGTAAAGTGTTGTAACACACTTTCACGCTTTGCTAGGACTTATTTGCTTAATTGAGCCTAATGGGCCCCTTTCTAAATAAAATTGACATAATTGGCACATTTTTTAAGTGTTGTAAAGTCCTTTAAAGTACTTTCACATTTATCTAGGTGGTCCTAATTCATTGTGGTTAATTGGAGTTATTAACCCCCTTTTTAGGCCTTAATTTTGACACCTCTTGAGGTCTTTCCCGACAATCATAAATTGAATATCAAATTATTTTATTGGGAAAAATTTGGTCCTAGTAAATTGAGCCAAGATCCATTCATCCTTGATGGTGAATGGGTCCTCCCTTAATAGGACCCCCTTTTCTCAGTTGATCTAGAATGGGTTTTTGGCCTCCTTTCAACTCCCCAAAGCTTGGTCCTAGAAACTTAGCCAAGACCCATTCTCCTTTGCTGGTGAATGGGTCCTCCCTTAATGAGACCCTAATTTTTGAATTTCATTCTAGTGGGAATTTAATTATCTTTCTTTCTATATTTGGTGTTGGCCTTAATTCTTTGAATTTTGAGGTTAATCTCCTAATTTAGTATGAATAAGGGGTTAATTCACATTGTTTCACCTAGCAATTTGGTGTGACTTCATGAGATCAAAAGCAAAAGCATTATATAGCATTTCAAAGGAATTCATAAGGAATTTCAAGGTAGATTTCAAGTGTTTATTGCAGCAATTCAAGATCATATCATCATTTCAAGGGTTTCTAAGTCCATGCATTCATATTGTTGAGCTAATAAGTGAGTGCAACATTGAAGATATACTTGCAACCATTGTTCATATCATTCTCAAGGATCCTAGATCTACATTCTTCATGGCCACTCCATGATAGTTTGCAGATTTGATTCACAAGACATCATCCAAGGTGACATCATTTACATTATTTCATGTTCATGCTTCATTTCTTTCTTTTCAGCATTTGGTTTAATTACCTACAAGGGGTTTGACTAAGGAAAACCCCCATTCACTAAAAAATCAACAAGTTTTCTTGCCCTTGAGTGTGTATTTGTAGATTTACAGGTTGAAGATCAAGTTGAGCAAGATTTGGAGTAAAGTTATCAAAGTTGCAAATTTGTAAAAGTTGTCATTCAAAGTGCAAGATCACAGAAAGAGCTCTACATAATTAACTACATGCTTCTAGAACTTGACATTCAGGATTTCAAGAGTGCAGACATCAAGGTATAGGATCCTGAAATTAGTTTTTCAAAACCCTAAAAGGACCCATTCACCACTGAAGGAGAATGAGTCCTCCATAGCTTAAAAATAACAATTTTCTAGCTAGGTACACAACCTTTTATGCTCTAAAAACTTCCCTCATAGTTGCTATAACAGTTATTTCTGGTTTTTATTAGCTTCTTATTGTGCATAATTGAAGTGATTTTAGGCTTGGAAAAATAAATGATCCATCATCTTGCACCACACATTAGGCCTAGTTGTCACAACCCATCTTTTGTTTTTTATGCATTCTCCATTAGAGGTTTATAGCTTCTCCATAAGTTGAACTTAGGGGGGTGTTAGAGTAAAAAGGTAATTACCTAATTAATTATTAGGACCCCCTTTACACTAACACACTTAAGAGTATTTCGGTTGTATGCTTTTTGTTTCAAGTCATAGAATTAGGAAACATGTCATGATCTGATTTAATCCTCACATGAGGTTTCATCTAGGGTTTCTTTATCTTTTATTAAGGGTAAATATTTATTATTGTATAACTATTCATGTTTTTTTTGCATCAATAGATCTCTTAGGTTATTACAACAAATCCATTGTTTTTCTCTCTTTTTTGGTAGGTGTTTGGTTGTAGATGATTTTTGGGAGCTATATGGCTGAAAAATCAACTTCAATATTTTTTTTTCTTTGATTGGTTTGTGCACTATGATTGATATGATATAATTTATTCAAGTGATAATGAAATGATGCTTGAATGGTAGAGGGAAATTAATATAACTATTTTTGGCATTTGAAATGGAAATTCACTTATGGTTTGGTCTTGTTGGTGCAGTTTTGTCCTAGAATTATTATTTCCTATATTATCGTAAACATATAGGAACTATTTTCCTTTGATTTTACTTGTTCTTAAAAGAGCACTAGTGTTGAAAAAAACCTCGGGGACCTATTGTGTGTAGAGGGAAGGGTTAACACTTGATAATAAATTAGACCCATTTTTATTTACAAAGATTAAAGACATACCAAGTAAACAATGCAAGTGCCTATAATGTTGATGTGGTAATGCTAATCCTAATGCAAGACTATAGATAAAATTATGTAATATGATCTTTTGATATATATTTTTTGATCATGAGTACTAATTACCTAGGATTGTATATAAATACAAGATCCTAGATCTTTAATTTGGGATGTTTTGACAAGAAAAATAATTGGTAATGATTAAATTTTGAAAGGGTTAGATCAAAGATCAAAAAACAGGATTTTGAAAAGGGAGGACTAGAGTCCAATGTGACCTAATCTAGGGGACAAGGTTAAACCCAAAATTTAGTTGCAGATAAAATAATTAATGAAGGAGGGTCAACCTAGACAATTAGGAGGAATAATTGGTTAACAAATAATTTCAAGGCTAGGGTTAATGTGTGTGGTAAACAAATAATTTGATTATTATATATCACAATACTAAATGTAAAATGATGTATATACTTTAAAAAAAAAAGGGGTAAAAATATTAATCAATCAAAACCAAATTACAAGGCAAAGGCCAGAGGCCCACCAAACCAAGACCACCACAAGAAACCACCAGAAACAACATTACAAATTCATGTCTTCCACCAATAAACTCTCCAGGGTCCCAAGATAATCAGAAGGTAAGACCTCTCTTCCACTAATATCCCAACCATCCACATTCTCTGAAGCCCACTTCGCCAAACAATCAGCCACTCTATTCCATTCCCTAGAGATATGGCAAAAGGAGACAAAATCCAAGGAACAACATAGACTCAGATTCTGTCTGACCACAGAGGCTAATTGCCAACTAACATCATCCAACCTCTGGTTGTTCAACATATCCACAACAATTTGAGAATCAAACTCACAAATGATCCTCCTCCAGCCTAAAGAGCAACCACACTCAATAGCAATCTTAATAGCAAGGGCCTCCATCAGATTATTAGATTGTTGACCTTTGTAACTAGAGAAGAAAAAAACCGCACCACCATCATTACCTCTACCAATACCCCCCACACCAGCATGACTAGGGTTCCCACGAGAAGAACCATCAGTATTAATCTTTAGGACCCCCACCGGGGGAGGCGTCCACCTCCCATCCCAACAAACCCATTTCCTGACATGACGAGGTCATCTTCCAGCAATGCTTCCCCTTCTACTCTCCCCTAGGTTCAAATTCCTCATGATAGCAAGATCACCAAGATCAATAGTTTCAGACATATCACACTTAGCAGAAATAGTCTCCTGAAGCCTGCTAATAATCTTTTTCCACAATTGGAAACTCCCCAATTTGGAACCACAAAAGACTCTCCGGTTCCTCTCCAACCAAAGGTTCTAGAGAATGAAAATAGGTCCAACAGACCAGGCCACCTGCAGGAAAGAAGTCTTCGCAGGAGGCCTGCCCAAACTCTCCCAAAATTCAATTAGGGAAGTAGCATGAATACATCCATGATGCCAAGCCTCCCACCATCTATGCCATATCTCTCTAGAAAAAGGGCAAAGGAAGAACAAGTGGGAGGTACATTCTTCACTGTGCGAACAAAGGAAGCAAATAGAAGGACCTTGGAAACCTCGCTTGTGGAGATTTTCCCAAGTGAGGCACTTCTTCTGAGCAACCAACCATAAGAAGAAATTGCATTTGGGCCAAAAAAATTTGTCCCAAACCTTTTTCCACCAGTGCACCTCAACGAGACCATATAAGTTCCTATCAAGAATAGCATAGCCTTGAGCCACAATAAATTTACCATTTGGAATAGGACTCCAAGACAAAACGTCCCTCACATTAAGGGAACTGCAAAGCCTTCCCTCCAAAATTCTAGCAAGGACATCACGATCCACATCAGAACCTCCCATGGGCCACTCTTGCGGATCCTTCTAGCAAGCCACCACCACCTGACCAATACGCTTGACTGTTTTAAACTGCTCCACCTTAATCCAACCAGCCTTAGAAAAAATATGGCAAAGAGGCTAAAGCTGAGGGAAGCTAGAGAGAATGGGAGGGTGGCCATCCCAAGAGTCCTGCCAAAACAAAGCATCAGAGCCTCTACCACAGATCCAGAAGAGACCCTCCTTAATTAGTTGAGCTCCCTTCTTAAGGGTATCCCAAATACAAGAACCTTTACCCACCAAAACAAACCGTGACACATCAAGGCTATCAGCACCAGGAAGATACTTGTGGGTAAGAATCTTGGCCCAATCCTGATCTTGATTAATGCACCATCTCCAGTAAAGCTTGGCAGCCAAGGTAGTGATAGCCAGAGCCAAAGACCTAAGACCAAGGCCCCCAACAGGCTTCGGCCTGCAGACAGACTCCCATTTGACTAAACTCCACTTCGAAGAAAGAAGGCTACCAGAACAAAGAAATTTCTGAGACAAAGCATCAAATTCCCTCACAAAGCTGGAAGGGGAAACTTGCACACAACACCTATAAATGGGGAGAGACTGCACCACAGTCTTTAGAAGAACCACTCTCCCAGCAGAGGATAACCATCTGTAAGTCCAATGACTAACCTTACTCTGAAATTTATCCAAAATCCTCTGCTAGTAAACTCTACGCTAAGATCCCAAAGCCAAAGGGATCCCAAGGTACATAAGGGGAAGAGAACCAATTTGAAATCTAAGGATCTTAGCAATCCTGCTCTGAATAAGCTGAGGGGTATTAAAGAAATAAATGGAGGATTTTTCATCATTAACACACTGACTTGAAGCCTTCAAATAGATATCTAAGGCTCTCCTGAAGTTCACCGCCTCACTAATTCTAGCCAAGCCCATCAACGCGGTATCATCGACAAACTGAAGATGAGAGTAGGAAGGAAGATAATTGTTCCAGCTCCAGCCTTGGATAAGACCCTACCTCACTTGAGATTTAATAAATCTTCCAAGGCCCTCTGCCATGATAATGAATAAATAAGGAGATAAAGGGTCCCCTTGCCGGAGTCCCCGAGAAGCACTAAACAAATCAGAAGGTTCCCCATTAATGAGAACAGAGAAGGAGGCAGAGGTCACAAAACTAAGAACCCAAATTACCCATTCCTCAGCGAAGCCAAAAGCCAAGAGAATTTTTTGCAAGAACTCCCAACTCACCCGGTCATAAGCTTTAGCCATGTCAAGTTTAATGAACATAGCCCTCTCCTTAGAATTAGCCATAGAATGAATAGCTTCCATTGCTATCACAACACCATCCAGAATCTATCTTCCTTCAACAAAACCACCCTGCTCAGCGGAGATCAGAGTACCAAGGAGTGGTTTGAGTCTCTCTACAATTAACTTGGTGATAATCTTGTAAACAACATTACATAACACAATAGGCCTGAATTGAACCAGCTGATTAGCCCCCTCCTTCTTGGGTATGAGAGCCAAGAAAGTAGAATTCATGGACTTGAGCATCTGTTTGTTCCTATGTGATTCCTGAACCACCTCGAGGAGATCAAACTTTATTATTTCCCAGAACTCCTGAAAGAACTCAATCGGAAACCCATCCGGGCTAGGAGCCTTACCTTTTTTCATATTAAACACCACTTTCTCCAACTCAGGTAACAAGATAGGACATGAGAGAGCCCCATTCATCTCAGCCAAGACCAGGTGGGGAATACAATCTAAGATGGCCCTCTCCTCAGCCCTAGCAGCAAGATCCTCCCTAGAAAATAGGTTTGAAAAATAATTGACCGCTTCCCTGGAAATATCAGCACTAGAAGAGAGCTGAGCCCCATTAGGCGAGACCAGAGAGGCAATATAATTCCCCTGCCTCCGAGCCTTAACTGAATTATGAAAGAAAGAAGTGTTCCTATCCCCCTCCTGAAGCCAATCAACGCGAGATTTCTGCTTCTAGAAGATCTCTTCCTGAAGCTCCCACTCTTCTAAACCCTTAAGAGCTACGGACTCAACTATACTTAGATCAGAGGTCAAACCTTGGTCCCAAATCTGATGAGTGATGTTATCCAACTTGGACTGAGCAACCAACTTCTGAGCATGCAGGTTCCCAAAGCATTGTTTATTCCATCTCTTAAGCCTGTACTTCACATGTTGAAGCCTCTTACTAAAAGTAAACATGTTCGTCTCATGGGAAGGCATCCCCTCATACCACCAATCCAACATAAGATCATGCAAAGACTGATCTCTTAACCACATCAACTGAAATTTGAAAGAAGGATTTTTGGTGACTCCAAAAGAAGTGATAGAGAGCTTGATAGGCCAGTGATCAGAGCCCCTCCAATCAAGAATTTCTGAACTGGTGATCAACCTACTGTTCATCTAATAGCACGAAACCAAAAATCTATCAAGCCTTTCTGAGATAGCCTCTACACCACATCTCCTATTATTCCAGGTAAAGACCCCATTTGTTGGCTTCACATCAATGAGATTCAAGGAACCAATCATATCCCTGAGCAGATTTGCAGAAGGGTCCAGCCTAGCTAACCCTCCTTGTTTTTCCTCCAAGCAAGTAATAGCATTAAAATCACCTGCCAAAATCCATGGGAGAAACGGGTCTAAGGCTCAGATGAATCTTATATGAGCCCAGAGATTTGACTTACCTGAGAAATCAGTAGGAGCATAAATATTAGATAAGAGACATCTCTCTCCAGTCTCCAAACTAGAGGCAACCAAAGAAATGGACAACTGACTAGAACTCCACCATAAGGGAAAGACTTTCCTCGGGTTCCAGAAGCAAGCCACCCCCCTAGAACTGTTCAAAGCACCCACTCCCTGCCAGTTGCCCTGGGGCCAGATACGCGAAGCACAATTATCCAAATCATCCACTGTAAGCTTAGTTTCCTGAATAAAGACCACATCAGGAGACTGAGATTCAATTAGTCTATGAAGAACCTTTTGTCTAGGGATGCTGTTCAACCCCCTTACATTCCATGATAGAACAATCATTTATGGGGGTGGGAGAAGTGGGAATCAATGGGTTTCACAGACCCAGACTCAACCAAAGTATCACCCATAATCTTCACCTTCTCTTGATCAGTTTTCCTTCCACTCTTTGACGGTTTATCAAGAGGCCCCTTTTTAAAGGATTTCTGTTGTAACCCTAAAACAGGAGGAGCTTTGTTACTCTTCACAGAATTGGAGGCCCCCTTAGGAGCATGGGGATCAGGAGCCACCACAACAGAGCCCTTCGGAGCTTGTGATCCCTAGAGAACCCTAATATCCTGATCTTGAGAAGGAAAATCCATAGCCATCTGAGCAACTTGGTGGTCCCCTGAAGATAGAATTTGATCCTCTTTCTTTGCATCCTCATCCAAAACCTCATGTGGAGCCTTAGCCCCAGAAGAGAGCTCAACAGGAATACCTTCCTCTTGGACCAAATCCTCAAGAACTTCAAACTTGTTAATAGTGCCATCATTCTGTCTATCTAACCAAGTTCTCTGCTTGCCCTTTCCTTTGTTACGAGACTTAACCGGAATAAAACCCTCATTATCTCCCAGTTCATTAGACAAAGGAGCCTTCCCCTTGTCCCCCCTAGGAAGTCCAGAAGGAGCCGAGGGGGAGGATTTATATCTGGGACATTTGCGGTCTAAATGACCATATTCATGACAAATTCTACATCTAAAAGGGAGGGTCTCATAATCCAAATTGTGGATCCAAGAAGATGATTCCATGCGAATTTCCATAGAGTCTAGTAACAGGTTATTCAGATCAACTTCAACACAGATACGGGCAAAAGAAATTACCTTACGATCCTGAGTTTGTGTAGCCGAACCCACAGGTTTTCCAAGGAGCAATGAGATTGAGTGAAGAATATCTTCCCTCCAAAATTCCAAAGGAAGCCTTGGCAACCGAACCCATACAGGAACCCGCGATGGGATCTCTTCAGCAGAGTTGAAGCCCATGTGCCAAGGCTTGATGAAAAGCCCCACCTGGTTAAAGAAATAAGGGCCTCCTTCAAAAGCCCTATGCCTATCTGACATGCTTGAAAAGATAACCAGAAAATAGTTATTAGCTGCCAAAATAATCTCCATATCACCTTCAGGGTTCCAAACCCGTTGTGCCCAGGAATCCAACACCGGCAGGGAGAGACGAAGGCCCAAAAATTTGCAAATAAGGGCATGATTACACCAATAATCAACATCTTCTAAAACTTTCTCAAGTTGAATAACCAAAACTGGTCGATCCTCAGATCTCTCCAAACATCCGTTTACTTTTTAAATTCGGAACAACCCTTTTGAAGAGGAAACCCCATCCCCAGATTGGGTTTTATCCATCTGATCCTCACTACGGACATGCAACGAGGAAGACGGCTCAACCATCTCCAAATCCTCAGAGGAAACCTAAGATAAGACAAAACCCCGATTCGCCATGGATCAAAAAGCACAAACCCACCAAAAAAGGAGAGAGACAGGGCAAGAGACCCGCAGTCTCACCTGCGAGACACCACCCACCAAGGAAGCGCCAAACATAGCAAAGATATGCAAGAAAAAATGCAGGAAAAAAATGCCCACAGGCCAAACAAAGGTCAACCCCCAAACCGACCAGCGCACCCCTAAGCTCAAGCAAAACCCCACCCCAGAGAACGCACCAGACACTGCCTCCAAGCACAGACGGGAAGAAGAGAAGAAGAGCTAGGGCACGCGGGCCCTAGCTCTCACCCAGCTACTGCGCAAAGCCATCCTCTCACGGAATGCTCCTATTATTATTCAAATATGATGTATATACTTTTATCCTTGAGGATATATTACATTTTTTAATACATATTTAAAATGTAAATTTATAAAAGATGTGCAAATATGTTCCTTTTAGTTAATTCAAGTTTAGGATTTTGAAAGTAAGGCTAGTGCTTCTTTTTCTCTAGTTGGCAAATATCAGCCTTCTCATAAACTATGCTTATTTCCTCTCAAAAAATTTAACATTAAAATTATTCTTTATTAATTTGAAGGGATTGGATGCTACTTTAATATAGTTATTGATTTTATTTTAATTCCTTTATAATTTTTTTTTCTCTCTCTTGTAATTTTTCCATTCACACACACACACATATATATGTATGTATATACATACACACACATATATATACATACATACATACATACATACATACATACATACAATATATATATATATGTATTGTATGTGTGTGTATAGTATGCATGTATGTATGTATATATATACATATATATATATACACACATATATATATATATACATATATATATATATATACATATACACACATATATATACATATGTATACATATATATATATACATATATATATATATACATATATATATACATATATATACATATACATATATATACATAAATACATATATACATATATATATATATATATATATATATATTAACATACATATATATACATATATATATATTAACATACATATATATACATATATATATATATATATATATATTTTAACATACATATACACACACACACACATATATACACTCAAGTACAAACACACACACATGAGTGAAAGCAAATAGTTGTGAGTCCCCCTTTTGGGCCCAATAAAAAAATGTGGCTAAATATCACACTTAAAATTGCCTGGCTAAATATCACACTTAAAATTGCCTAAGTTCAATCAAAGGTGAATTTTATCAAACTTCCTTTGATTGAACCTAGTTAGTGCATCTATGGCAACTCATTGTATATAAATACAAGATCCTAGATCCTTAATTTGGGATGATTTAACAAGAAAACTAATTGGTAATGATTAAATTATAAAAGGGTTATATCAAAGAGCAAAAAAATAGGATTTTGTAAAGGGAGGACTAGAGTATAATGTGACCTAATGTAGGGGACAAGGTTAAACCCAAAATTTAGTTGAAGATAAAATAAATAATGCAAGGAGGGTCAAACTAGACAATTAGGAAGAATAATTGGTTAACAAATAGTTTCAACACTAGGGTTAATGCATGTGGTAAACAAGATAATTGATTATTATATATGACAATACCAAATGTAAAATGATGTATATACTTTTATCCTTGAGGATATATTACATTTTTTAATATATATTTAAAATGAAAATTTATAAAAGATGTGCAAATATATTCCTTTTAATTAATTCAAGTTTAGGAGTTTGAAAGTAAGGCTAGTGCTTCTTTTTCTCAAGTTGGCGAATACCAACCTTCTTATAAACTATGCTTATTTCCTCTCAAAAAATTTAACATTAAAACTCTTCTTTATTAATTTGAAGGGATTGGATGATACTTTAATATAATTATTGATTTTATTTTAACTTAGGACTTTATAATTATTATTTTTCTCTCTCTTGTAATTTTTCCATTCATATATATATATATATATATTTGAGTGAAAGCAAATAGTTGAGTCCCCCTTTTGGGCCCAACAAAACAATGTGGCCAAATATCACACGTACAATTGCCTAAGTTCAATTAAAGGTGAATTTTATCAAACTTCCTTCAATTGAACCTAGTTAGTGCATTTGTGGCAACTCATTGCAATGAGGGTTTGATTCAAGTTGATTCTATTTGAAGTAAATTTTTATTGAATCAATTCAAACTACATAGAAGGGGTTTCAAGTAAACAAAGACGAGCCTCATTTATTTTCTATTCTCCTTACATGTGAATCTCACGAGTAATGGGTGACCTCCTTATTTTCCCAATTGTTTGTCTTTCCTTTAGTTGTGTTTTCAAGTATTCTTCTTTTCCTTTCTCATTTTTTGCAATTTTTGATTTTTGGGTTTTAATACTATTTTATGAATTAATTTTTTTTGGTAATTGATTATTTCTATATTTTTGAAAAATATATTTTAATTTTTTAGCTAATTTATACAATAATATATATTTTTTTGCTAGGTAAGTTAGGCTTAAGGAAGCTGTACCCCATAAAATTAAAATAAAAGGATAAAGAGCATGCCCTTCAAATAAGGGTGCTTTAGAGAGGACCATAAGGGTCATCATGAAAACTAATACAATTTCTAAGTTTTACTACCGCATTTGACATGGGAATGCTGAACCGTGTTAGACATAGTCAAACCTCTCTTCTTTTTCCTTTGTATGATTGTCTAGATTTCATTGGAGGTCTCGACCTTCATATTTTCTTTATTGGTTATTGATGAAAAAGGTGTTATTGTCCTCATAAGATGTAACATCATCAACAATAATGTTTAAATTTAAATCTTCTTTTGCTTTGTGATCCTCTAAGTTAGAATCACTCTTGCAGCCATGCCAAGAGGGAGATGGACCATACCATCCAAAAGGTGAAAGAATAACATCAACCAAAGCATTCTGACTTCCCTTCTCTAGAGGCAACTTAGAGTCCAATTGAACCTCATCATTTGGTTCAACCTTGGGGGAGATGAGACATCTTTTTTCATAAAATAATGGTGTGGGGAAGCATTTTTCCACCAAGTGGCCTAACTATTGATTTTACATTTGGTACAATGGACAACGATATGGCTAGTGTTGAAACACCTGCAACAACAAAAAGGAAAAACTTTATAATCCAATAATTGATTCCAATAGTAATTTGATGTTTTCATGGAAATATTTGTCGATAGGCTTTTGGAAGTGTCAAGCTCAACTAAAATGCAAGCATAAGTGGTATGAAAAAAGTTTGCAAATCCTTCATTGACATCCAATTTTTTTCTAGGCGAGTTGCTAATTGCTTCAAAAAAAGAATCAAACCAGAATTGGACGGGAAGGTTGGGGAGTTTAACCCATATCCATATGGTAGTAAATGATTCAAAGCACAAATCAAAAGAAGGATGGCATGGCTTGAGGGTAAAAGTATAAAGTTGTGTCACACTTTTATAAAGGAAATGACCAACACTGATCCAAATTTTAAACTTGAATCACTAAAAAGTGATATATATGTTTTGAATTTTGAAATGATGTAAACTAATAATTTTTTTATTTTTTAGTATACTTTATGTTTGTATTTTTTTGAAAAAATTTAAAAATGATTTGAATATAGTTTTTTATAAATTAACACTATAATTTAGTTGTTGATAAAATGCTGAAAAATGAAGTTACATGAGATGTCAACCATTATATAGTAAAAATTTTTTTTTTCCTTCAATTTTTTTGTGTGTATTTATAACTTGAAAGTTTAGGGCATGGATATTTTTTTTTCAATTTTGATAAATAAATATTTTTAAATAAATATTAAAAAGTGTGTGTATTAAGACTTAGTTGTTTCAAGTTGATGTCAACTTTCATATAAATTATTTATCTAAAATAGAAAAAAAAAACCATATTCATATAGATTCTTATATCTAGGGCATCTTATTTTGTTCAAAATTTTTAATAAGTTTTACTATTTTTCGTTGACATGGTTACCAGCCTAATATTTTGTGCTGATAACATACATTTAGTAAAAATAAAAAGAAAAATATAAATAATAATTAAAATATTAGAATATATACATTTTTGAAAACTAAACTTATGGATCTACAAAAGGGTATTTTTATATTTAAAAAAAGTTTTTTACATGAGTAGAAGTTGTTGAAACATCAAGTTTTTCAAATAATTTTATTTTTTTGGTAAATTAGACTCAAAGTGGTGCTAAATATGCATTTAGCCAACAATTTTAGCCAACAAGATCATATGTTTGACCAAAAGTAATTTTTAGTTAAAATTACTTAAATTCACCTGTGCTGATAAGTTGGCTAAAAGTTTAACACAACTTTGTGTTGATACCCTTGAGCATAAGCATATGTTTGTCAAAAGCCCATAAGTAATCATAAATAATAATGTTTCAATCCAATATATATTACCAAAAAGTACCACAAAAAAACTACGTGCACATGGATAAATTTGGAGACCACCTTTTAAAATAGGAAGCCAATTTTCGATGATCCATTTGTGAAGAGCATATAGGTTTGGCCAAAAACCCTTGAATTTTCTAATCAAACCCTTCTCAGCAAAAAATGATTCATTTTCACCACTTCTCCATTAATATCTTCATCTAGATCCACATTTATAGAAGAAGAAACATCATGAGGAGAGAAAGTAGGTTGGGAGACACCAGAGGCTTGGGTATCAACACCTCAAAATCCAGTAGGAGGCGAAAAACTGTTTTCCTTTTGATTTTTTATCTTAAATCCACAACCATCAGATGCGTCCCCCAAACACCCCTTGAAGGGGCCTCACTTGTGGCATTCACAGAGGAAGGCACCCTAAAGCCAAAGATCCATTGCCAGATTTGCTCACTGTACGGGCATAAGAAACACCATGTAGGAACAATTGTGTTGTAAGCCAGAGTAGGCCTTGGGTTGGGTGGAAAATTGGAGTAAGCTTTGAGGTGCCTTGCCAAAGATCTAAAGGCACCATCCACTAGAGATGTAGAAGGGGTGACACGAGCCATAGCTTCAGAAGACTTTGACAACAACTTCCCTTGATTGAATGTTATAAAATTAACACTATAATTTGGTTGTTGATAAAAATTTTAATTAAATTTTAACAATAAAAAAAATCAATTTAAATATAAAAAATATAAAATTAAGAAAATTTGAATGTAATAAAATAATTAATAATTTTATAATAGTATAAAATAAAAAATTATAAAGTCAATAAGGGCACATGTGGTGGTCAAGTCATAATATTGTAGGCTATGTGCCTCTATGGGCTAACATGCTTGTAGGATGTGTGCCTTTGTTGTGTTGTGCTCATGAGCTATGTGCCTTTGTTGGGATGTTGAGCTCATAGATTTGAATAAGGCAATAATGCCTTGGAGACTAGGCTCCCTAGTAGGGGTCTTGACGATAAATCCATTGGGAAGAGATCCCCTCATAAGTGGTCTCTCTAGGTTCAAACCAAACTAAAAACCCAAGTAACCCTCATTAGTATTTATATATATATATATATATATATATATATATATTAGAATAGAAAACAAGAAAAACAATAAATTAATAAACCCTATACCATAGAATAGATAAAATTGAAACCCTAGATTCTAAATCATAAACCTCTCCAACTATAAACCTAAATTACCAACACTATGTTTTATAAAATCTACACCCTAAACCACACAGGGAAGGTCATAGACCATAAAAACAAAACCTCAAATCCCAAACTCTATTTATTATATAACTAGGCAAGGCCTAAAATATAAACCTTAATCCGTAAGTTCACCAAACCCTAAATCTTAAACCATAGACCATAAGCTATATAAACTTTAGAAACCACAAATCTTAAACTAGGTAAGTTACTCTCAACTCTAAATTTTAGACCATAATTCATAAAAATCGAACACTAAAGTCTAAAGTCTATTTACAATATACTATACAACCTAAGTCATAAATTATAAATCCTAAACTCCAAACCCCAAAACATATACCTCAAGAAAACTAAAAGTTGTGAATCTTAAATCTTCAAACCCTAAACATTTAAACATTATTAGAGGTAAGGATTTTTTTAAGATAAGAACAATGTTATGTGGTGAATTTATATATTTCTCTTCTAAACTATTTGATTATATTTTCTATGCATTTCTCTCTTTATTTATTAGTGTTGAAAGAATTTTATATATATATATATATATATATATATATATATATATATATATATATATATATATATATATATATATATATATATATATTCTTTTATTTGATATTAAAGCTTGTCTAACTCTATTTCTGGTGCAAGAGCACCTACACCTCATCCTCCATTTTTGCTCATTTAATGAAAAAATGTTGTTAGAAGGTTAGAATTAGTATTTTTGAGTCTTTTTGTCATTAATAAGGTCAATCAAGACCATTGAGAAGGATCTAGGGTGAGTTTTTGAGTTTTGAGTCAAAATATGCAAAAATGCAATCTTGCACTAAAAGTTGCTTTTGTAGCCTTTGAAGGCAAAAATGTGAATTTTTATGTAATTGTGCAAGGTTTGGGGTCTTAATAATGTAATAAGGCTAATTCCAAGCCATTTGAATGGTTTTTAAGGTCTTAGGTCTTTAGGATTAAAAAGTTGCTTCAAAATGCAAAGTTGTCATAAGGAAATTTGGCGTAAAATCAGCATTAATGATGTAATTTCATTAACTAATGGTTCCCTCCTTCAAAAATCAGTTGAGGGCAGTTGTAAATGATGGGAAACAAGTTTAAGAATCCTCCCTTTGGTCGAGGTTCGGTTGTTGTTGGCAATTTTGAAGTTTTGAAGCATTTAATAAGAAGAAAACTTTGTTTTTTCTGTTTTTTACAGCGTTTTTTCCTGATCCCGTGCTTGGTACGGTCTGTTACATTATTGTACGGACTCCAAATTGAAATGGTTTGAAAGAGGGAAGAATCTGCTTTCTTTTGGTGGTGATTTTTCTCATTTTCATTAAGAATTGAATAAGTTACATCAATTTTAGTGAAAGTGGGTCTGAAATCTTGCAAAACAAGGGTTTGGTCACCAAAATGGATGTAATTCCCATTTCCACCGTGAGAAAAATATAAAAACTGGTGGATTGGTAGATTTAGGACTCCTTTACATTCTTCAATTTGTTTCATATTGAAAAATGGAGTTTTGCAAAAGTTATGTGATGCCCTAGGTCTGGTTTTACCTTGAAACAGTCCAAAAAATGATCATTTGTAAGTTTTTCTTTTGATTTCTGAGTATTTTAAAGAAATAGAATGAATGAAATATGTGAAAGGGGTCTTGGGGAACTTGTTGGAGTCTTTTAAAGGCATTAGGGGTGGTGGGGTGTGCCTTGACAAGTTGAAAGCTTCCTTGTACATGCCTAGTTAAGCCTTGTTTATGGCTTGTAAATCAATCTTTTGATACATTTGTTTTGGGTGTTTGATCCTGTTCTTTTGGGAACTTGTGGGGGATCTTGTTAGAAGTCTAAAACCTGATTTCATTGTTTGGTTAATGCCTTTAATAAGTTTTTATTTTGACTGTCCTATTTGGCAATGTTGCAAGGTTGCATGGGCTTGTGTAAGAATGATGAGAGAATGGGAGTTTTTGAGTGTAAAGTTAGGTTATTTGGTCTTGTTTTGACATTTTGAGAGTGTACACAGCATCCCCAATTCCTTCAAACCTATTTGGTTGTGTTAGTTGAGTTGGGTGATCAAGTTTCTTGTTGGAAGGAATAGTGAAGTTGATGTGTGCATTTATTGAAGCTATTGGAAAAGGTGTTGCTTCCCCTGCCACTCTGCATCAATTTCTTAGATAATAAAACAAATGTTTTTATATTTTTTAGACTAATTTTGATTTAAGTGTGAAGAAAGATTTTAATTTTAAAGAATAAGAAAATCATATAAGAAAAAGATTTTTGAAATGGAGGACTTATTAATAGACTGAGAAGCCTCCACAATCACTCAAAATGAAACCAAAACAAAGGGGTGCATATTGCCACATGGAAAACACATTGTCATAGATAAGCCACGTACCCGACAACTTCCCATCACATGAATAAATGAATTTACCTGATGCGGGGTAGTAAATGCGCATCCAAAGTTAAAACGTCTCTTAAATAATCAAATCCAAAGTTAAACGGTTTTCCTTCTTGTTTAGAATTATAATAGATGATCAATGGTGTTGAAAAAAATCTAAAGAGAGCTTGCCATATGCTGATGTCTTCTTTGGTCATTTCTTTGGATTTAATTTTTTAATTTAATAATTTTGGTAAGCTCAAAGGGCTGTTATTTAATCATTTGTAATTATTGATGTTTTTTTAATGTTAAGTGTTGATAAAATGTAAATGTTATTAAATAATGGTCTTTGATGTGTGCAATAAATCTTAGAAGGTTTATCCTTTCATAGGACATGTTAGAATACAAATATATGAATTTTATGTATTCAAGTAATGGATAGTGACTAGTTCGAAAGGGATAAGCTTGAGCCCATATAAAATTGAAAATTTGAAAGTTCAATTGTTTGTTGTAGAAAATGAGAAAATAAAGGAAAAAAAAAGCAAACAAAATGAAACTTGAATCTAACTATAAGTCCTACTGCTGTCTTCTATTGAGCAAAACTAGGAATGAAAATTTAATTTGGAAGCCAAAGACCAATGTAAATTTAGGGTGAGTGGATGTGCTATATGTGTTTGATGTTGGACTGCTCTTGGAGTTCTTAATGTGGCAACATGCATTTGCTTCACTGGATTGTTCTTCATTATTTGGTTGATGGGGTCTCTTTATAGATGTGAGATGGGAGAAATGAAGGGTTGAAATCCATTTGAAATGGATGGTTAGGATTGAATGAGAGAATTTTTGAATTTGAATTTAGGGGAGGAGGTGGAAGTAGATATTAGTAGTTGGTGCATAGAGGGTTGAGATTGATTTAGTTAAGTGAATGATCAAGATTCAAAGTTGATATGAATTTAGATAGATGGTAGTTGAGAATGAATGGTTAGGATTTAACTAATTACTTTGATGACTAGAATTAAAGATTAGTTTAATTTAGGATTTGATGATTTGAATTTAAAAAAGTTATTTAATTGATTGGTAGTTAGAGACGAATATTTAGAATTTATTTGAAGAATTGGATGGTTAGGATTAAAGATTAATTTCATTTAGAATTTTAGACATTTTAAGTTAGGGAAATAAATGATGTTAACTTTTTAGATTTTATGATGAGGGATACATGTTGTCTTATTAGTGGGGATTAGATTAGGATTTGAGATTTTAGACTAATTAATCAAATAATAGGTTATTTATTTAGCGAGTGGAGAGGGATGCAGGGAATTAGTTTAATTAAACAAATATGATTTATTTAATTGATGATGAAGGGAATGTTAAGGATAATCCTAATTAATTAATTAAATATAATCTATCTAATTAATTAGTGGAGAAAAATGTGGGTGTGGTTACAAAAATATTAGTATGGTGTTAAAGTGACAAAATTCATGATGTTAGATGTGCCATTAGGATGTGGTTAATTTTAAGTGTCTGCATTTGTCCCTCTTTGGAATGTATTTGTGACCAAAACTAAAAGAGGTAATGTTGTTTCAAAGAAGATAAGTATAGGCACTTATTGAGACAAAATTGGTGGTAGGATGCTTCAGTTGTTGAGAGGAAAATATGTTAGATGGTGGGTTAGGGATGCTAGGTCTTGCGAAAGTAGAGGGGTTGATAAGATTCAGACAGTCTCTTGAAAGGAGAACCAAGTCCAAAGGGATGGGGAATGGAAGGAATGGGTTTGAATGGATAGAAGAGAGAAGATGGTTAGATGCAAGAAAGTTGGGGTTTTGAAGATGAGGAAACAATGTTAGTAAAAGGGCAAGATAAATGAAGGGTCATAAGATGTAAAGGGATATGATGGATATGGATGAAGAGATGGATAATGCTAATGAAATAATGTGTGATGATTGGGTGTGGTTGAGGGGAGGTACATACATGTGAGACATTGAAGGGATTCCAAATATGTTGAGTAACTTCTTTGCTACAACATTTGGCTTATGCACCATAATATAAGGGATCATGATGATCGTGTGCCAAGTGTGTTGGAGATTGAGCAAATTTTATACAAGATGAGCTATTTAAACCCTAAAATATAGTTTCTAGGTAAGCTACATATGTGTGATATGTGTGTCATATGTCTTGCAATTCTAAATGTTGACTAATAAATACTTATTAATTATCTAAAAGACCTCATAGAAAACATCCCATTTTTAGTTGACACTTTTTCATATGACATGTGTAAGAAATTATAGGATCGTTTAATTTCGTAGAGATGTATAAGAGCATCTTATGGTATTGTAGGATGTGTAAGAGATCTTATGAAAATTCTATGAGGACATTATATAGCCAAAATGGAATGGCCATGTTGATGAGGAGGTTATGACACCTTTATTGGCATAAGAGAAAATAAAAATATCTTGGAGAGGCACCTTGGAAGGGGTTGGTAGAATTATAACTTTGGATTTAGATGCCACATCTTTTGGTGGTTTTTCCCATGATTTCTAATTTACCATTTGAGGGTTTCCTATTTTTCTTCTACTATATATTAGATGTTTGTGATGGAATATCAAAATGATGTGATTTTTATTATAAAGGGTTGTGTTGCTAGTGATTTGTATAGGTCTTTCTCCTATGAAGACTTGAGCCTAATACTTATTGTAACTAATTACTAGCATTCACACATTAGTGTGTAATGGGTACATCGAAGATATGTGGAAGGTCAATTAGGATAAATTTAATAATAAGGAGTATAATTATATTATTTATAATTTTTTTTAATTATATAAAATATACATTATATTTTAATTATGCTAATATATACTTAAGGTAAAGGATGTTGTAATGTTAAAACGTAAATGTGCTCATTATTAGGATCTTGGCCGTAATTTTCATTTTAATAAACATACCCTATAACCCTCATTGAAACCTTATTTTTAGGTTGTAGCTCGCCAAATTGGAGAAGTGAAAGGTCAATACCAACAAGGAAGAGTTTGGAGGAGTGTAACCCAATAGCGGCAAGGATAGCAAAAAAAAAATGATGAAAAAAAACTAAAAAAAGGGTAAAAAATGATGAACGACTGAGATTCGTTTAATTGTCTTGCATTGATATGGGACTTTTCCCAATCTTAAATGTTAAGTGGCATTCATTGCACTGTACATATATTATTGTAAGAGAAAAAGAAGCCTGCGATGACACTGAAAACATTAACATGTCCACAACGTCACTGGTTTGAATTTAACAACTCAGATGCATTCAATGGTCTTGTACGGTGGGCATAGGATATCAATCATTGATGAAAAAGATTTGCTCAGTTTGTTTCATAGAGAGAATGCCTTTGGCGTAATCATGATTATATTGATTTTAGATTTAGAAGTAAAAGTTTTCCTACAATAAACATTATATTATGTAGTAAACATTTTTTATGTATATTTTTTTCGTAAACTATTTAATCATATTTTCTATGTATTTCTCTTCTCATGAAATTTGATTATCTAACTCTATTTCTTAGATGCTAAGAAAAAAATCTTTTAGATAAATTTTGGTTTGAGTCAAAACCTTATGATATTTGAAAACAAAAAGATTTAATGGAACACATTTTGAGATACGAAAGCTGAAAGACTTTTTAATAGACCAAGATCTAGCAGCCTCGACCATCATTTAAAATACAACTAAAACAAGTAGTGCGGATCCTGCCACGTGGAAAGCACATTGCCGTTGATAAGACACACACCCCACTACTTCCCATCACATGAATAAATGAATTCACCTGTTAAATCGGCATCCAAAGTTGAAACGTCTCTTAAATTACAAGACAAACTAATAAAACTAATCTAATCAAACGTGTTTGCAAAACCCGAGAATATATTTCAGCTTTGCCGCCTCTGAGTTTGTACTCAGTCTGTTCGCTCCCCTCCAATAGTGGGGGTAATGACTAGTTTGAAAGGGGTAAGCTTAGGCTCATTTGAAATTTGAATTTTGAAACTTCAAGAATTTATTGTAGAAGGTGAGAAAACATTAAAAAAGGAAACAAAAGCAACTTTTAACCTAGCTTCAAATCTTACCATTACCTTTGATTGAGCAACTTTGATTGAGCAAAACTAGGAATGAAAATTTAAATTGGAAGTTAAAACCTAGTGCAAATCTAAGATGAGTGGATGTTTTTGTGATGTGCTTGATGTTGGGTTACTCTTGCAAGTCCTCAATGTGGCGATATGTACTTGCTCCAATGGATTATTCTTCATGATTTGGTTGAGGATGGAGTTGATTTATAGATGTAGGATAGGAGAAATGAAGGGTTGAGATTCATTTAAAATGTATGGCTATGATTGAATGAAAGGATTTTTTAATTTAAAGTTGGTAGGGAGATGGAAGTAAATGTTTGTAGTTGGTGCATGGAGGCTTGAGATTGATTTAGTTAATGAATGTTCAAGATTCAAAGTTGATTTGAATTTGGATAGATGATAGTTGAGAATGAATAGTTAGAATTTCATTGATTAATTTGATGCTTAGAATTAAAGATTAGTGTCATTTAAAATTTGATGGCTTAAATTAAAAATTGTTATTTAACTGGTTGGAAGATGAATGGTTAAGATTGATTCATTATTTTGATGCCCAGGGTTGTAGATTGATTTTATTTAGGATTTTAAGTTAGAGAAAAAGATGATGTGGGTTTTTTGGATTTTATGATGAGGGATACATGTGTAGTCTTATTAGTTGGGATTAGATTAGGATTTAGGAATTTTAGACTAATTAATCAATTAATAATGTTATTTAATAGTGGCTCAAGGGATGTAGGAATTTAGTTTAGTTAAACAAATATGATTTATTTAATTAATTAGTGGAGAGGGATGCAAGTATGGTTACAATAAGATTAGTATATTCTCAAAAGTGGTGAAGTAGTGAAAGGTGTAATGTTAGATATGTCATTAGGATGTGGTTAATTTTAGGTGTCTAGATTTTCTCCTTTTTAGAATGACATTATGATTGAAAAAGTAATGTTGTTTCAAAGAAAATAAGTATATACATTTAGTAAGATATAATTGGTGGTAGAATGCCCCAATCATTAAGAGGAAGTGATGTTTAGAAGGTGGGTTAGGGGCACCCCTCAAGAGTGCAGTGGGGTTGACAAGACCCAAGTGGTCTCTTGAAAGGAGAACCAAGTCCAAAGGGATTATGAATTAAAGTAATGGGTTTGGATGAATAGGAGTGGGAAGATAATTAGATGCAAGAAAGATGGGGTACATGAAGATGAAACAATGCTAGTAAAGGTGTGAGATGTGTGAAGAGTTATGATATGACCCAAAGGGATATGTTGGGTATGGATGAGGAGAGAGACAATGATAATGGAATGGGGTGTGATGATTGGGTATGGTCAATAGAGGGTACATGTAGTGGAAACATTGATGGAATTCCAAATGTGTTGAGCAACTTATTTGCTATAACATTTGGCATTATCCACCATGATATAAAGGGATCATGATGACAGTGCCAAGTGTGTGAGGAAATGATATCCAAGTAGGCATATGACTTGATGCACCATGATATGGAAGACATTGATGATGTTGGTCATGATGTGCCCCAAGGATCAATTCATAAATGCTAACTACAAAATAAACACACTTAAGTATGTAAGAATGCACAAATTATAAAATAAAAGTAATAAGAATTTTTCCCTTGATCACTTGTTGTAAGCCAAAAAAATTGATTTGATGATGATGATATCATTGTTGATGTGGGAACAATATATATTAATAATAACATAAGGATTGGGAAAGATACATCACAATAAAAATGCAATGGTTTAAAAAGAAAACAAGATTTGCATTTTAACTTGAGACTAAGGATGAGGTTTATAGATGTATTTTAAAAATAGAGAGGTTTGAGCTAACACACAACCCCTTAGAAATAGAGTAGTGGAACCAACCAACTCCCTATAGATAGTAGGGAAAAATTCCTTCCATTTTGGAAATGGGAAGAATAATTAGGCGATGACATGATTTACCCACATAGGCCAGGGGTAGGAGGGGAAAAAGAAAATGAAGAACCATATCAGGAGCCAACATTTACTTAGCGTGCCTTGCTTTCCACCCTCGATATGTGCTCAGTTGTGTTAGCTATATTTTTCTAGATTCTTTTGTGTTCTTTTGGTATGTTTGGATATGTAGGGTCTTTGGATTTTGAAGCGACTACATGTATTGAATTTGGATGTGCAGACTAGATGCTAGGAATGGGATCACAATCTTGAAGGTTTAAGTATCTAGAATTTAGGATTGTAGAAATTTTTTAGAATTGCATTTTCCATTTGGGATTAGTTGACATTCAAATCATTTAGGAGAAAATCCATTCTAGGACCAAGGGTGAAGGTGTTGGATATATGGAAGGAAGGTAATATGGATGGATATGATGGGAGGGATTTGAGATGGATGTGGGGAGGGGATGCAAGATGTGGTTTCCAAAGACTAAATCACATAATCCAATGATATGTACTACTTTGTTGTGTGCCATTTACTATGTTATGATTGTTCATATTAAAGGATTTTTAAGAACATATTTCAAGATATCGTCCACTTCCTAATCAAGGTCAAAATTTGGAATGAGGATAGATATGATGGTGAGCTATGAATGGTTGGCTAATGGTTGTGAAGGATGGATGGGATAAGTGGGAGGTAAAAAATTTCCCCCAAATGTAAGGCACTCATAGATAGAAAAATTACACATGATTTATGTAAATGGTTTTTTCGTTATGTTACTTGCCCGAGGAACCATAAGAATGGTTTTTACCATTGGATGGTTTTTTCTCTTTAATATTTCAAATGATTTTGATTTTTTTATATTGGGATTTTCTTTTGGATATATGGATTCAAGCATTTTCTTCCATGATAAATTAGTGTTACACTTAATGAATTTTCTACTTTTTTTTATTACTAAGTTGGCTTCTTCCAAGTTGTTGTCAAGAAAAAAAGATTGGGAGGTAGGTTGGATTAAGGATGTATGGTGGTTGGATTTATGTGAGAATTTTATGTGTTTGGAATGGTTCTTAAATATATGGTAATGTTTCCAAGTCTATTTTAAATCCTATATATGATCCCTCATGAAGATATTAATAGCTTGAAGTCCCATGGAATTTGTGATAGCTTCATCATTGTGAATAGGTCTAGAGTGTGTAATTTTATTAGTCTAGGGTGATGGATTTAGGAAGTGGATGTTTAAGGTTGGTTATAGGGATGAAATAATTGATGAAAGGGTTAATGATGGGGATGCCATGGTTAATGATTATGATCGAGATCTCTTTGTTTGATCTTGGATGCAGTTCCTCAACTTCAAGCATTAATAAGTGGGATGTATTTAAATTTTATGAGGCTTATCAATCTTGGATTTTATGGAGACTATGGTTCACATGAAAGGGGTGGATTTCCTTCACTTAGCTTCTTACATGGGTTAATTTGTGGTAACGAAAGGGTAAAAGCACAAAGACGAGTCCATAAAAAATGGAAGTTTTTTCCCTAGGCAAAAAATTGAAATTGACTTGCCAAAAACAGGATCTCACTTATAAAAAATGGGATCCTGTTTAGCTTTAGGATCCCAAGCCTAAATTCTAAATGAGATCCTATTTTAAAAAAAAATGGGATCCCGTTTATTAATGGGCCACAAACTGGCAAACGGGAAATGGGATCCCAATCTTTACAAAACGAGAGCTCGTTTAAAGGTGGTATTTATTTTTAAAAAAAATGAAACTCAGATATTTAGAGAGCACATGATCTTGATTTGACAAGGGTGACAATGACATAAGCGAACTCCAAGTGCGCCTCCACCCCCAATATTTTTGTTTTTTTTCGTGTTTTTTGAAAATTTTAATACAATAATAGATTTTAGCATTTTTTTCCAATTCATTTAGCATTTTATGTATTTTATTTACCTGTAATAGTAGAAATGATGATTTGTAGAAGTAGAAGAAAAAAATGAAATGAAACCCTAAAGATATTAAATAAAAAGAAAAAACTCACCCTTAAATTGTATCTTAAGAAAAAAATTAGCTTTTGAAACCTAAATTGTTCAATCAAACCAAAAAAAAATGTATTTGAAAACCCTAATTGAAAGGAAACAAAACAAAATGCATTTGAAAACCCTAAATTGAAATGAAATAAAAAAAATTGCATTTGAAAACCCTAATTGATTTTTGAAACCCTAAATTCAAATCAAACAAAAAAATATGCATTTGAAAGCCCTAGTTTGAAATGAAACAAAAAAAATGCATTGAAAACCCTAATTGCTTCTTGAAACCCTAAATTGAATTCAAACAAAAAAATTTGCTAAAACCCTAAATTGAAATCAAACAAATCATTTTGCATTTGGAAACCTGATTTTGAGCTCAAGAATATTTGATAATGGAAAAAATTCATTTGCATTGCTTAAGTGTTTTAAATTTTATTTGCATTGTATGGAGCCAAGTATGTAGGGATGCCCATGGAAGAAATTATTTGATAGATTTAGGTTGATACATAGTAAATTGGGGTCCTTGATATTGACAATGAAATAGGATTTGATAAATATAATGTAACATTTAAATGTGTATTCATCAAGAGAAACAATCAATTAAACATTATGAACATAGATATAATTAGAATAGAAAACAATATGTTAAACTTTACTTTCAATGTTAAATTATAATTAGAATAGAAAAAAAAAATGTTAAACAATAGTTACAATTTATAAATTATCAATGTTTTATTGCAAATTTAGTTAGCAAATTCCTAAATCCTTGTACAATCCATCTCCAATTGTCACTTAATTAGATAATATTTGCATTCATTTCTATTTTATGTTTTGATCTCTCTTACTCATTCTTTGTTTCCATTTCTTGTTTGCACGTGTTGTCTCTTGTCTTTCGACAATCTTAACGCTCATTCTAGTCAATTAGTTGTTAATTAGGCTTCTAGTTTAGTCTAAAATCTCAATTTGCACTAGTTACCTAGACACTAAAAGATTCTAAATATTTTTCTTTTCTTTATTTTAGGTTATTTCAATTCCAAACAATCCAAAATAAAATAAGATTCAACATTAACTAATTTTATTATACATTTTATATCATAAAATTCATTTAAGCAAGAAATATTCAACTTTATCATAGTATATTAAACTTCTTATATATATATACAATCAATATTAATGAAAAACATGTTAAATATAATAATCTTATATTCAATTAAAAAAATATCAAGTTAAAGTATACATCAAACTCAATCTTAATAATACATAATTATGTGTTTCTATTATGAAAATAGTCAGTCTATTCATAAAATCAAAAATATTCATAAACTAGTTAGTCTACTACCCTAAACCGTAAACCAATGTCTTAAGGGATCCTAATATGAAATTTCTTAAGGGGATCAAATAAGTTATCAAAATTTGGTGAAGTTGACCAAGGCAACCAAATTTAACAATAATAAGATCGTGCAAGATTATAATATGAATGAGATTTCATGAGAGGTTGGTTAGTCGAAACAAGAGCCATCTCAATCAACTATTCCACAAGAAAATGTTGTTCATTAACTTGCAAGTCCACTATTTTTCCACCCAAACTTCACCCTAAGTTCCCTAAAGCCTAAAGCCTAAACTCTAAAATCTAAACCCTAAACCCTAAAGCATTCATTTTGTCCTAGGACCTTAAAATGAAATTTGGTTGTCTTGGGCAACTCCACCAAATTTTATTCCCTTAAGCCATGTCATTTTGTCCTAAGACCTTAATACATAGATGGTCCCCTTAAGCCATCCTATTACCCTAAACCCTAAAATCTAAACTCGAAACCCTCAACCCTAAAGCCATCATTTTTTCCTAGGCCCTTAATGAAATTTGGTTGCCTTGGGAAACTTCACCAAATTTTATTCACTTAAGCCATGTCATTTTTTCCTAGGACCTTACTAGAAATAGATCCCCTTAATCCATCCTATCATCCTAAATTGTAAATCGATGTCTTAAGGGGTCCTAATATGACATTTCTTAAGGGGATCAAAGAAGTTCTCATAATTTGGTGAAGTTGACAAAGGAAACCAAATTTAACAATAATAAGATTGTGCAAGATTATAATATGAATGAGATTTCATGAGAGGTTGGTCAGTCAAAAAAAGAGCTATCTCAACCAACTGTTCCACAAGAAAATGTTGTTCACTAACTTGCAAGTCCATTATTCCAAGGGCCACCCAAAATTCACCCTAAGTTCCCTAAACCCTAAACCCTGAACTCTAAAATCTAAACCCTAAACCCTAAAGCATTCATTTTTTCCTAGGACCTTAAAATGAAATTTGGTTGCCTTGGGAAACTCCACCAAATTTTATTCCCTTAAGCCATGTCATTTTTTCCTAGGACCTTACTACATAGATCCCCTTAAGACATCCTATCACCCTAAACCGTAAATTGATGTCTTGAGGGGTCCTAATATGACATTTCTTAATGGGATCAAAGAAGTTCTCAAAATTTGGTGAAGTTGCCCAAGGCAACCAAATTTAACAATAATAAGATCGTGTAAGATTATAATATGAATTAGATTTCATGAGAGGTTGGTCAGTCAAAACAAGAGCTATCTTAACCAACTATTCCAAAAGAAAATGTTGTTCACTAACTTGCAAGTCCATTATTCCAAGGGCCACCCAAACTTCACCCTAAGTTCCTTAACCCCTAAACCTTGAACTCTAAAATCTAAACCCTAAACCCTAAAGCATTCATTTTTTCCTAGGACCTTAAAATGAAACTTGGTTGCCTTGGGCAACTCCACCAAATTTTATTCCCTTAAGCCATGTCATTTTGTCCTAGGACCTTACTACATAGATCCCCTTAAGCCATCCTATCACCCTAAACTATAAATCAATGTCTTAAGGCGTCCTAATATGACATTTCTTAAGAGGATAAAGGAAGTTCTCAAAATTTGGTGAAGTTTTCCAAGGAAACCAAATTTAACAATAATAAGATCATGTAAGATTATAATATGAATGAGATTTCATGAGAGGTTGGTCAGTCAAAACAAGAGCTATCTCAACCAACTGTTCGAAAAGAAAATGTTGTTCACTAAATTTCAAGTCCATTATTCCAAGGGCCACCCAAACTTCACCCTAAGTTCCCTAAACCCTAAACCTTTAACTCTAAAATATAAACCCTAAACCCTAAAGCATTCATTTTGTCCTAGGACCTTAAATGAAATTTGGTTGCCTTGGGAAACTCCAAATTTTAATCCCTTAATCCATGCCATTTTATCATAGGACCTTACTACATATATCCCATTAAGCCATCCTATCACCCTAAACTGTAAATCGATGTCTTGAGGGGTCCTAATATGACATTTCTTAAGGGGATCAAAGAAGTTCTCAAAATTTGGTGAAGTTGCCAAAGAAAACCAAATTTAACAATAATAAGATCGTGCAAGATTATAATATGAATGAGATTTCATGAGAGTTTGGTCAGTCAAAACAAGAGCTATCTCAACCAATTATTCCACAAGAAAATGTTGTTCACTAACTTGCAAGTCCATTATTCCAAGGGCCACCCAAACTTCACCCTAAGTTCCCTAAGCCCTAAAATCCGAACTCTAAAATCTAAACCCTAAACCCTAAAGCATTCATTTTGTCCTAGGACCTTAAAATGAAATTTGGTTGCCTTGGGAAAATCCACCAAATTTTATTCCATTAAGCCATACCATTTTTTCCTAGGACCTTACTACATAGATCCCCTTAATGTTGCAAGTATGAGCTAGTCTAGTGGTGTTGTCATTATTGTTGTCATTGATGTCAACACAATTCAATATGTTGGAGATTGTACATGTATAGATGAGATGTTGTTGAGATGTTGTGAGTACATGGAGTTATCTTTATGTTATTGTAGATGTGTTGTGTTGATGAGTTTCCAAGTGCTTTTGAGAAAATTAATAAAGAAGAGAAGTCAGAGTGATGAATGTGTTCAAAATGTGCTCCGATATGTGCTCCATATTTCTCCTGTGTTGACCCTATGCTTCTGCATATCTGGAGATTTGATAATGGTGATCTTATGGTGATATATCCTAAGTTTTAGTTTCTAGTGTGATAGTACATGAAAGTTACATTCACCGGTGTGTGAATTGTTCTAACAGAGTTGATCTTTTGTGGACTGAGAGAAATGTTTCTGCTTTGTATTCCTCCACAGTTTTGTTTCAAATCCTATGGATCTGGGATATGCCTTGAGATGGTGTTCTATGGGATTTGGCAAAGAAGGTTGAAGTTTGGTGATCCAAAAGTCATGTTTCAATGTTTTAGTATGGGTTTGCACAGTCCAAATGAGCTAGTGAAAGGTGTTCAGAGTTTGAAGCATATTACATTTGTTGCAGATGTATTTGAAGAAACCTGAGATGTATTCTTGTGCATAATGAAATGTGTTGAGGAGTCCACACATCATCTTCTTGTTGGGAAGTGTGCACATCAATGTTCATTTGTGTTTTCATTAGGTTTGGCCGACTTGGTGTTTACACTTCATTTGAAGAATAAAATTAAATTGAGGAAGCGTGTGGTTGATACGAGACATTATTTTTGGTCTTGGTTAAATGTTTTATTTGTCCACTCTCATTCCTTTCCATCGTTGGAATGTTGAGCTACCAACCTAATTTGAATTTATGAAATGAGGTATTTGTGGCCAACCTTGGAGAAAGTTTCTAAGGTTGAGGATGGTATAAAAGCAAGTTGATTTGTGAATAATTGTATGACAGTGTGATGCAACGTGATGAAAGTGAGGCACAAATCATAAGAGCAGAAGTGTGTGTGTGAGTTGAGACAACAATACTTCATTGTGTTGGATTCCTGAAGGCAGTGAGCTAAAGGTTTTTGTAATCCTTATTCAAAGTTGCAGATGTGTGTTAATTGCAGTGGTGGATATTTTGTTCCCTTTTGTATCTATAGGTAGTGAACCTCCCTATTGGATAGTGAGTCCTTTCTGTATGCAGTGAGCCTTTGTATTTGGACAATGAGTCCTCTTCTGGGTAGTGAGCCTCTGCATTCAATTTTATAATCTTTTATATTGTGAGTTAACCCTCACCATGGTTTTTCCCTTATTGGGTTTTCCATGTGAAAATATGGTGTTCATTGTGTTGATTTACTTTTTTGTTATTTGTGTTACATGCTCTTACTTAATAAAAAAATAATGTGGTTGTGGAATTGATAAGTGTTGAAGTATTAAGTTTGAATTTTGTGACAATTGATTCACCCCCATCTCAGCTGTCTTGTGCCTATTTAACAATTGGTATTAGAGCATTGGTTCCTTGGTGTAGAGCTTAACGGCTTAAGGAAGATCCTATGGCATATAAGTTGGTGATCCCTATGTTTGATGAAACTAACTACAATGATTAGAAGGGAAAAATGAAAGGATATATTATCTCTCTTGGTTTCAAGACCTAGAAAGTTGTTGAGACAAAGTATACACCCTTGTCTAGTGGTCTTATTACTGTAGATGAGATTTCTTCTTATGAAGAAAATGAGAAGGCAAAGTATGCTATTTGCAATGGCTTATCTAAAATTGAGTGAGCTAAGGTTCTTTCTTTGGATACTGTGTATGAAGTTTGGAAGATGTTGGAAGACATGTATGAAGGAAATGAAAGAGTGAAATTGACAAAGAAGCTGACAACAAAGCGTAGATTTGTAAATCTAAAAATGGAAGAAGGTGAAGAATTTACAAGCTTCTTTTAGAGGGTTGAGCTGACTGCAAATGAAGTTAGAAATCAAGGAGGAAAACTATCAGATGAAGATATAATTGAGAAGATCTTGATCACCCTACCAGATTGCTACAACGATAAGATCTCAATTATTGAAGAAATGTATGATCCTAAGAAGTACACTTTAGAATAGTTGTTCGACACCTTGCAAGAATTTGAGATGAGAAAGTTACAAAAAGAAGAAAAGATAGAAGAAAAGACAAAAATGGCATTTAAGGCAATGAATATTGAAGGCAAATCAGATAGTGATGGTGATGATGAGTTGGAAGAAAACTTCACTAGGAAGTTGAAGAAAGGCACCAGAAAGTATAAAGGTATGTTACCCTTAAATGTTTCAGTTGTGGTAATATTGGTCATTATGCTTCAAGATGTATGAATAGAGCTTTACATAAGAAGAACAAGGATTATAAGGATAAGGATAAAAAGGATAAGAAATATAAGAAACTGTACTATGTTAAAGAAGAAGCAAGAATTTTTGATGATGAATCTGAGAATGAGGTTGATGACAGTGAATGCTTATTCTTAGCTTTGAAATTAAATTTGTATCCACTAACCTTGGAAAATGTGTAAGCACGAAGGCTCTGGAGAATAAAAGGAATAGGATGGAAGGTACTTTGGTTGACACTTTTCATACAAGACAAGATGAAGACTACTGGGTATTTGATAGTGGATGTTCTAATCACATGACTAGAGACAAGAGTAAGTTCACTAAACTTGAGAAATATGATGGTGCTTTTGTTATGTTCGGTGATGATTTAGGTGCTAAGATTTGTGGAAAATATTCAATTATTTTTTATGGAGTACACAATACTGATGATGTATATTATGTGAAGGGTTTGAGGCATAACCTTCTGAGTGTTGGTCAAATGTGTAGCAATGGTTTTAAACTTGTGTTTCAGAATAATACATGTGAAATCAGAAAAGGAGTAAAAAATGGAGATATGGTTGCTACTGGAAGAACTAATGGAAACATCTATCAACTTAAGGGAATTGATGGTCAATGGCTTGTATCTCATATCAGTGAAAGTTTGTTATTGCAATAGAGAATGGGACATGTAAATTTTGATAACCTAGTCAAAATCAGTGCAAAGGAGATTGTTTGAGGGCTGCCCAGAATCACAAGACCTGCTAATGCTATCTGTAGTTGTCAATTAGGGAAACAAACAAGATGCAAATTTAAGGGAAAAGAGCACACTACTACCAGAATGTTGGAGTTAATTCATATTGATCTCTGTGGTTTGACTAGAAATGGAAGCCTGAATGGTGACAATTATTTCATGCTCCTTATCGATGATTATACTCAAATGAAATAGGTTGCTTTTCTTAGAGAAAAGACTCAAGCTCTGGATAGGTTTAAGGTATTCAAAGCAAGAGTGGAAAATAAAATAAATTTGAAAATCAAGTGTTTGAGATTTGATAGAGGTGGAGAATTCACTTATGGTGAATTTAATGCATTCTATGAACAACATGACATAAAAAGATAATTTTCTATGCCGAGAACCCCTTAGTAGAATGGAGTAGTTGAAAGGAAAAATAGGATAGTACAAGAAGCTACTAGAACCATGATGAAAGAATCAAATGTACTAGATGTGTATTGGAGAGAGGTGATACACACTATTTTTTATGTTCTTAATAGAGTTCAGATCAGATACAACAACACAAAGACTCCTTTTGAGTTATGGACTGGTAAGACTCCTACTATGACGTATTTCAAGGTATTTGGAAGTAAATGTTATATTAAAAGAGATGATGAAAATATTGGAAAGTTTGATGCTAGATGTGATGAAGGAATCTTTCTTGGATACTCTACTACTAGCAAAGCATACAAATGCTTTAATAAATATTGAGAAAGATTGTTGAAAGTGCTAATGTGAAAGTTGATGAAGAAATACATAGACCTATTGAGATAAGTGAAGTTGAACTTGATGATCCTATCTATGGACATGTACTTGAAGAGAATAAGGAGAAGTAAGTGGAAGAAGAGAATGAGCTAGAACCTACAGCTAAGACTCCTTAGTATGTACAGAAGAATCATCTCGAGGAACATATAATTAGAGATAAAAGTGAAGGTGTGAAGACAAGAAGTAGAGTTGCAGCCAAGGTAAATTTGTGTTTTCTCTCTAAATTTGAACCTAAGTTTGTGAGTGAAGCATGTGAAGATGAGAGTTGGATGAAAGCTATGAAAGAAGAGTTGCAACAAATAGAAAATAATTAGACATGGGAACTAGTCCCTAGGCCTATGAATAAAAATGTGATTGGCTCAAAATGTGTGTTCTAGAATAAGTTGAATGAAAGTGGAGAAGTTGTAAGGAATAAGGAAAGACTTGTATGCAAGGGATATTCACAAGTTGAAGGTATAGACTTTGAAGAGACATTTTACCCTATTGCTAGAATGGAAGCTATTAGGATGTTTTTTGGCATTTTCTGCCCATAAGGACTTCAAAGTGTATCAAATGGATGTTAAGTCAACATTTTTGAATGGTGAATTGGAGGAAGAAGTGTATATGGAATAACCTAAAGGGTTTCAGTTATTTGGCAAACCAAACATGGTTTGTAAGTTGAAGAAGGCATTGTATGGACTAAAGTAAGCTACCAGAGCTTTGTATGTAAGATTGGAAAGATACCTGACAAAGCAAGGATTCAACAAAGGTTTTGTTGACAACAATCTTTACTTCAAAGTGCAAGGTAACAAAATGTTGATAGGAGTTGTATAAGTTGATGATATCATTTTTGGTGGAAATGAAGGCATGTGTAAAAAGTTTGATGTAGAGATGTGGAAAGAATTTGAGATGTCTATGATTGGTGAATTGAATTTCTTCCTTGGTCTACAAGTGAATCAAACTAATAAAGGGATATTCATTTCACAATATAAGTATGTAAAAGAGCTTTTGAAGAAGTTTGGGATAGATGATTCCAAAATGGTTTGTACTCCTATCGTAACCAGATGTAAACTGAGCAAAGATGATGAATCTACTAAGACTAATTAGAGAAAATATAGATCTATGATTGGTGAATTGCTGTATCTTACTGCTACTAGATCGGATATTATGCATGAAGTATGTTTAGTTGCCATATTCCAAGTATATCCTAAAGAAGCACATGTTACAACTGTAAAGAGTATATTTAGATATCTTAAAGGTACATCAAATTATGGATTATGGTATCGTAAGAGTGATGATTTCACCCTGAGTGCTTATACCAATGTTGATTGGGCCAGATGTGTAGATGACTGGAAGAGTACCAGTGGTGGTGCTTTCTTTCTTGGTAGAAGATTGGTTTCATGGTTGAGTAAAAATAAAGACTCAGTTTCTTTATCCACTATAGAGGCAAAATATATTGTTGCAACATCCTGTTGCACATAGGTTTTATGGATGAAGCAAACTCTAAAAGACATTGGAGTGATATGTGATGAGCCTATTTTTATTTTTTGTGAAAAAACAAGTGCAATAAACATTTCAAAGAACCCGTTTATGCATTCAAGAACAAAACACATATCTATCAAATATCATTTCCTGAGAGAAAAAGTGTGGGAGAATGAAGTCAGATTGGAGTATGTGACCACAAAGGAACAAATTATAGACATATTTACTAAGGCTCTTCTAAAGGATACTTTTGAGCATCTTATGGAGAATTTGGGGGTCATTGGTCCTCCGAACTAAGTGCACATGAAGGTGCATCAATCCAGTGATTTCAAAGATTCTTTATTTATTTGGATTGATAAATGGGTCTACTCCATAGGGGAGTAGAAAAGGTTTTCATTGTTACAGTATGAGTATGCTCCTAAGGAGGAGTGATTAGAGTTGTTGGTCTTTTCCATTGATGTCAAAGGGGGAGAGAAAGTCATGAAAATCAATTGCAGAGGAAGAGAAGGTGTTCTCCCAGGATATTATGAAGGATGTTTTTGATGGTTTTTCACATCATGTGTTGCCATCAATGAAAAAGAGGGAGATTGTTGCAAGTATGAGCTAGTTTGGTGGTGTTGTCATTAATGTTGTCATTGAAGTCAACACAATTCAGTATGTTGCAGATTGTACATGTATAATTGAGATATTACTGAGATGTTGTGAGTACATGGATTTATCTTTATGTCGTTGTAGATGTGCTGTGTTGATGAGTTTCCAAGTGCTTTTGAGAAAATTAATAAAGAAGAGAAGTCAGAGTGATGAATGTGTTTAGAATGTGCTTTGCGTTTCTGCTGTGTTGATCCTATGCTTGTGTGGATTTGAATATTTTATAATGATGATCTTGTGGTGATATATCCTAAGTTTTAGTTTTTGGTGTGATATTACATTAAAGTTACGTTCATCAGTGTGTGAATTATTTTGGTAGAGTTGATCTTTTGTAGACTGAGAGAAATGTTTCTGCTCCACAGTCCTTTGTTGTTTTCTTTTAGATCCCGCAGACCTGCAATATGTCTTGAGATGGTGTTCTATGGTCTTTGGAAAAGGAGGTTGAAGTTTGGTGATCTAGAAGTCATGTTTCAGTGTTTTAGTATGGGTTTGCACAGTCCGGATGAACTGGTGAAAAGTGTTTAGAGTTTGAAGAATATTACATTTGCTATGGATGTATCTGAAGAAATATAAGATGTATTCTCATGCATAATGAAGCGTGTCGAGGAGTCCATGTGTCTTCTTCTTGTTGGGACGTGTGTACATCAATGTTCATTTGTGTTTTCATTAGGTTTGGATGACCTGGTGTTTACACTTCATTTGAAGAATAAATTAAATTGAGGAAGTGTGTGGTTGATCTAAGACATTATTTTTGGTCTTGGTTAAATGTTTTGTTGGTCCACTCTCACTCCTTTCCATTGCGGGAATGTTGAGTTGCTGACCTAATTTTAATTTATGAAATGAAGTATTTGTGGCCGACTTTGGAGAAAGTTTCCAAGGTTGAGGGTGGTAGAAAAGCAAGTTGATTTGTGAAGAATTGCATGACATTGTGATGCAAAGTGATGATAATGAGACATAGATCATAAGAGAAGAAGTGTGTGTGTGATTGAGTTGAGACAACATTACTTATTTGTGTTGGATTCCTACAGACAGTGAGCTAAAGGTTTTTGCAATCCCTATTCAAAGCTACAAATGTGTGTTAATTGTAGTGGTGGATCTTTTGTTCCCTTTTGTATCTATAGGTAGTGAGCCTCCCTGTTGGACAGTGAGTCCTTTCTGTAGGTAGTGATCCTTTTTATTTGGACAATGAGTCCTCTTTACGACAGTGAGCCCTTGGTAGTGAGCCTATATATTCAGTTTTATAATCTTTTAGATTGTGAGTTAACCCTCACCATGGTTTTTCCCTTATTGGGTTTTCCACATAAAAATATGGTGTTCATTGTGTTGATTTACTTTTTGTTATTTGTGTTTCATGCTATTACTTAATAACAAAATAGTGTGGTTGTGGAATTGATAAGTGTTGAAGTATCAAGTTTGAATTGTGTGACAACTAATTCACCCCCCCTCTTAGTTGACCTGCACCTGATTAACACTTAAGCCATCCTATTACCCTAAACTTTAAAATCTAAACTCTAAGCCATAATTTTGACCTAGGACCTTAATGAAATTTGGTTTCCTTGGGCAACTTCATCAAATTTTATTCACTTAAGCCATGAAATTTTGTCCTAGGACCTTACTACATAGACCCTCTTAAGCCATCCTATTACCATAAACCCTAAATCCTAAACTGTAAACCATAAACCCTAAAACATTCATAAATTGTCCTATATTAATAGTTAATTTTTTTTCATTCAAGTAACATGCCTTAGAAATAAATGAGGCTTACACATTTTATCATTTGTATTCAATTAGGCCATTTATATTGAATGGTTTAAGGGTATTTCCTAAACATGTATCTTACATTTTGAAATTCGAAATCTAATGTAGGTTCACTTATATCTTAGAGATCACATGGATCAATTCAATAATATTCGTAATCCACCTCCATACCCTCCATCTCCATGATATTCACCTCCACCTCCACCTCCACCTCCACCCACTCCACCTCATAACCCCCCACCACCACCACTTGAAACTGATGGTGCTCACTTGCAAGCACAAATCAATATCGATGTTAGAGCCATTCAAGATCAAATCAACATTATTCAAAATGAGAATGTATCACACCACCTTTGAGGATGTTTGCATCTAGGATGAAAAATGTTGTTGATGTTGTTAGGGATATGGATGGGATCTTAGATGAGCATTGACAATGGCTAGAGGAGAGGAGAACTTACAATTTTGAAATGAAAAACAAAAAGAAATGAAGAGATGCAGTAGAGAGCCGCAACACTTTATAAATTAAGAAAATGATCTTATAGCTATGAATTTATGAATTTGGTTCAAAAGATATTTTGTGTGATGAATTTATGAATTTGGTTGGATGGATATTTTTAGTGATGAATTTATGATTTTGGTTCAATGAATATTTTTAGTGACATGAATTTATGAATTTGGTTGAATTTATGAACTTATAATGATGAATCTATAATAGTATATATTTTATGACTATCTACTAGATCATGATTTCTCCTATTGGAAAAATGCAATATATATATATATATATATATGCGTTAGACATAAATGATATTTTTCTGAATGTTTCAAGTTTTTTTAAGTATGTACATGTATTAAAATTACATAGTTCTAGATCTCCAATTTTGAAATTTGTATGTACACATAGTTTAGTTGAATGATGTATGCATGTATTATGCATCGTATTTTTTTTTAAATGAATGTAAATGTTAAAATTTGAAATTTGTATGCACATGCTCAAGTTCAATCAATGTATGTATTTGTATGTATATGTATGCACATCCTATTTAGACAAATTTGCATGTACATTTCAAATTTAACTATTTCTTGTAATTTTGTAAGTTTGTATGTTAATTTTGTATAATTTGATACATGTGAACACTTATATCTGATATCATGGATCAATTTAAAATTGATGATATCATCAATCCTTAGCAACCCCCACCTCCACCCCAGGCTCCACCTCCCCCTCCACCCCCTCCACCTCATATCCCACCTCCACCAACTGCTGGATTAGGTGAGGCTCGCTTGCGAGCATGTATAAAATGAACAAATGGAATCCATTCAAAACCAAATCAATGCTATGCAAAATGAAGCATTGATTCCACCACATGTGATATTTTTTGCATTTGGGATGCAAAACATTGTCGATGCCATTAGGAATATCGATTCTGACTTAGATAGGCATCAATGAGAAATAGAGGAGATGAGATGATTTTATGTAGATGGTATCTCATATAATTTTTTTTTAGACCTAACCCATCTAGCCCCTTATTTTATTGACCCTAATACTCAGAATCCCATTCTTGCCAATAAATCTAGAATATCCATGAGGTGGTGTATACATCCACAGATGAGTGCACATTTTTGGGATCGATGGTATATGGTATTTGACAATCCACCACACGGTAATATGTAGGTCCCATTATATTTTTTGAGGAAACTATATGCAGAGTTTGTTAGGGGTCAAAAGCCCAATTATTTTGATTTTAAATCATTTCAGGGTGTTGGTGGTGGCATGCCACAATAGAGGTTAGGGGCAAGGGTTAATCCCCAATGCCCCATGCATGCACAACCCCTTATTGCTCCTCTTAGTCCTACCATTCCCGCACCTGTGCATCAACATGTGGTGGTCTCAACATTAGGATCCCTCAGTACACTCACATGAGATTTTGATCAACATGCTTCTACAATAGCGGGTAGGGAGCATAGAGACCACAATGATTGAGGAGCATTTTATGGAGTTGGCCCTAGTACCACTCCACGAGTGTCGAGACCACATGTATGTACTAGTTTCCATTAGCTATGCTACGGACCCAATCAGGCCACACCCAATTCGGGTGGACGTGGAGATTCTAATGGATCATCTAGTCTCCTCAGTTCATTTGGAGAATTTCTTACTGTAGACCATCACCTTGAGGACAGTGTGACACATGTATAAATATGCATCTACATGTTGAATTTATAAGAATTTTAATGAATGCATGTATGAAAAATAATTTGTAATACATTTTAACAATCGAAGTATTTGGTGTATAGATGACACTAGCGATGGGGCAATCATTTGCACCGCGAGTACATATGTCAACACTAGTCCTAGTCAACAACTCTTATGGGCTATTTTGATTTCAAAATTTTAAATTATATATGAAATAATTTTTAACTTGAGTTTTAAATTTATAATTCAATCATGAACATATGTTAGAAATATTTATGTTGGTTCAGGGGAGTCAATTGACTTCCATGTCGATTCCACTCAAGGGGTTGTCAAGCGCTCATCCACTGTCAAGCATCACAGATTAGGGGCAAGTACATTTATATGTACACTTGTAAATATTATAAATGTTAAATGTCTATATGTATGTCTAGGTTGATACAACAATGAGAATGGGCATCAGACAAACATTAGATGTTGCGACTACTCATGAGGCCTCTGAATTTGAGGTTGTTTAAATAACTTTCTACACAAAATGTGCAAACTTAAATATATATTTTTAACCTAATTCAAGTATACATGCTTTAAATTTGATCTTGTAGGACTTTGTTAGTGCAACTTTCTACCATGACTTAGTCATAGTTACACCTCCAAGAGGACATGTAGAGCAGGCTCGAGATATCATGGTAATTTACATTTTTTGATTATATTTAAAGTCAATTACAAATTATATATTCTGAATAACTTTAATTAAATTTAAATTTAAATATATATAATATGAGCTCATACATGTTAAATTCTTTTTCTTTTATAGCATGAGACACATCTTGTAGTTGAGCCTGTTCAAATAGGTCCTAGAGTAGAGGGTGCACAACCTGTTATGGTACAATTTAAATATGATAAATTATAAATTAAATTGAATTAAATCATTTTTAATTGTAGACTTACATCTAATTTCAACTTTCTTTCTCTTGTATATGTATATTGATTCAGAGAATTTAGAGGTTGGTCCAGGTGCACCAGAGCATCTAGAGCGAGATATGATGGTATTTTAAATTTATGATGAATTATAAATTAAATTGTCATTAAATAATTTTTAATTGTCTTACATCTGATTTCATCTTTCTCTTGTACATAGTGTTTTAGGCCATCCACATAGTTTGCATGGTGTGAAGAGGTCTCTTGATTATAGAGATGATACATGAGTTGAACATGGTTTTATGGGTTATATTTGATTATTTTTCATGGACTACATATTTGGTTTCTCATGGACTTCATATATTGTTTCATGGAATTTATTTCATGGGTTGTACTTTGTTGGAATTTATTTCATGGGCCAAGTACTTTGTTGGACAAGTTATTTCATGGGTTGTACTTTGATGGAATTTATTTCATGCACTTAATATATTGGTTTCATGCACTTAATACATTGTAAATAATGGACTTTATTATTGTTTAATTTTAATTTACACATGTATATTTATGCATTTGTTGTGAAATTTAATATGTAATTGATAGAAAATACATGATATACATGATATACAAATTTAATTCATTCATCCATATAGATGATATAGATGATATACATGAATTACAAATTTAGTGATCCATACATGATATACATGATATACAATTTTAATCCACGTCCTAATAGGATGTCTTAAGGGGTCCTAATACACAAGTTAGATCTAATAAAATAAGAAAATAAATCATAATATACAAACAAAAACAATCCTTTTATATACCACAAAGGATGAAATTTTAAGAAATAAACAATACCATACAATATTAGAGACAAAAGTATTAATAAATTCTATAAAATAAACATAAATACCAATCAAAATGTAAGTCCTATTGACCTCATGTTCCACAAAAAACAATAATTTATAAGCTGTCAAAACAAATAATAGCATCCAACAAAAATACTACAACCTTCTTCATCTACGCCCACCCTTTCTTCTAGTACCGTCTGTTGGAATGGGAGTCACATCCTTTATCGAAAGAGACAACTAAGTTAATCCACAAGTTTTCATGTAATTGGAAAAATCCTAAACCAAATTATTTCAAAATACAATTTGAATAATAGCAAACATTTTCACCTATGGACGTCTTAAGGGGATGAAATTATTCAAAGTACATGTCTCATATTTAATTGAAATTGATATAATTAACTTAGAATTTAGGATGACTCATCATAACAATCACATTCTATACAATTTAAATAGTTTCAATGTTTATTTAAGTCATGTCATAATAGGATGTCATAAGGGGTCCTAATAGGATGTCTTAAGGGGTCCTAATACGACATCTTAAGGGGATCAAAGAAGAGTATAATTAAGTACAAATATTAAGTGATATAAACAAGTATTATACTTTAGAGTGACTCATCATAACAAATTATATAATTAAGTATATTCATTTAGGATATGTCCTAATATGACATCTTAAGGGGATGTCTTAAGGGGTCCTTATACGATGTCTTAAGGGGATCAAAGAAGGGTATAATTAAGTATAAATATTAAGTGATATAGACAAGTATTATATTTTAGGGTGACTCATCATAACAAATGATGTAATTAAGTATAATATTTAGCATATGTCCTAATACAATGTCTTAAGGGGATGTCTTAAGGGGTCCTAATATGACATCTTAAAGGTATCAAAGAAGTAATATACATGTTGTTTGGTGATTATACAATCAAATTTAAAGTTTCAAAGTAGGGTGATTCATCATAAAAATGATATAATTAAGTATATAATTGTGATACCTTGGAATTTCCTACCGCTCTAAGTGTGTGAAATAACTAAGAAACATGAAAGACAAAACGCCAAGGACACCTCAAGATTAGCCAAAAGAGAGTTACAACGAAAAGGAATGCAAATAAAATGAACACAAACACTTTTACCTCCCTTGTTGTTGAAACTTCTTTGATTGGCCCTTGCTTAGATTGGTTGTGTGCTCCTTAGATGATAGATTGAGTGACTATAATGCAAGCTTCAATATGCAAAATGATGGACAAAGATGGTTGAATGATTGAAAAAGGCTTGGACAGCATGTAGTTATGAGAGTGCAAAGTGTTGAGAATGCAAAATGACAGCATAAGGGTGCAAGATAGCTAAGTGTTGTAAATGCCCTTGAGGAGGGGGTATTTATAGAGGAATTTGAATTCTCTAGAGATTCAGCGGTCAATTACTCCAACAGGCCAAGATGAAGGGCTATGGTGGGTTGAGAACCCACAAGCCCTCACATCTTGACATGTGGAGGTGAAGTGGACAAGAGGATATGAGTGGAGATGAGTTGTCAAAAAGGTACATGAGGTGGAAAAGGACATGCACCTTGGGGGATGAGAGGATTTCCACAAAAAGGGATTTCTTGTCCCCAAGTGGGAGTGAAAGGGACATTTGAGGAATTTTAGAATTCCTCAAAATCTACATGGGAAAAGGAAAGGTGGTTGGGGGGATAAATGTGAATTAAAAATTCACATTCCTAGGATGATCTAGAGGGTAAAAGGTGGGCTCCAAAAAGGTGGGACTTGGTCACATGTGGAGATTGAAGCAAGTCCAAGGTGGAGTCACATGTGAAGGTGCTTGAGAAGCCAAGTCCAAGGTTCTAGTAGCCGGAAAGGATGGGAATATGAATTAAAAATTCACATATAAAGAAGAGGGAATCCTAGGAAAAATAAAAGGAATTAAAAGTCCCTTGGAGATGATTAGGCTTAATTAAGGTAGTAATTAGAGGAATAAATAGGATTAAAAGCCAACTTGCAAAGTTGGAGGGATGTGACTACATCCTAATCAAGGATTAGGCATGTGCACATCCCTAATGAAAAGAGATAGGAAATGGATTAGGATTAGATAGAAATGACATGTGAGGGAATTAAATAAATGTAATATTTATTTAATTTATTTGATGAAAAGAGGATTAAGGAGGGTAAGGTATTTAATTATTAATTAAATACCTTAGGGATTTGGCAGAATTAAAGATATTAATTAAATAATAGTAATATTACTTAATTAACCGGATAAGAGGATGTTTAGATGAAAAGTGATAAATTTGGATTAAGTGTCCAAATTTGGATGTCTACAATAATATATAGGATATGTCTTAATAGGACGTCTTAAGGGGATGAAATACTTTAAAGTACATGTCTCGTATTTAATTGCAATTGATATAAGTGATTTAACAATAATTTATACATGATATTTAGTGATTATACAATCAAACATAAAGTTTCAAAGTAGGAAAACATGCACATTTAACAAACAAAATATATAGAATATTGATTTTGATACATAAAAGTATAGAGAGTATAATTGTGTATGTACATGTATTTGTAATTTGTACAAAATGTTTAATTGTGTAAGTATGTATGTACATATATGTCAACTCAAAACAACGTTTACAAAATTTGGTTATGCCATCTCAAGAACATTTGAAACTTGTGCATAGAATATAGTAAGCATTCACACCACCTGATATAAAAAATGGTACAAGCAATATCAATGAAATCATCAAATCATACATATTTTAATTTATATAAAACTATTTATATGTACACAACTCAAGTACTTGTATTCAAAAGTATTCCACACATGTGTGTAGGTTGAATATGCATCCTCTCCTTTTTGTTTCAAAGTATGAGATCAATGTGATGATGGCTTAAGGATACAAAAAAGGATAATAAATCAATTTTAACTATTAATGTACAAGCAATATCAATATATAATAAAAACATGTATTTAAATATAATTTAACTAATAATTACCTATTTTTACCAAGTATTCCATGTTGTCTAGGCTGAATTTGCATGGAATCTCCTTTTTTTGATGATGGCTTAAGGATCTATAAAAGGAAAATCTAAATATTTCAACTAATAAAAAAATTGAGCAATAGCAAAACATGTATTTAATCTATTTAAAAGGACACTGTAAAACTAAAACTATATTTACCTATATTTACTTATTCCATTCTGCCATCTGCATCCTCTCTTTTTGCAACACATCTATCATTGTCTCATGCTCTGATCTATTTAGGATCTAGGGAAATTTCTTTCAGAATGCGTAACATAAATGACAACTTAATGAAATGCTTAAATGAACAAATCAACATAATATGATTGCCAAGATAATGAACTGAAAAGAAAGAGGAGAACAAACACAATTGATAACGGAGTTCATCCATAAGGACTACGTCTCCAGGCCCCTCTCCAACGGAGTGACCGATCTGATTATACTCCAAAAATCAGTTACAATTGCTTCAAGACTATCTCCCTTAAGCAGAACAACATGGCATTCTTTTGATGTGTGGAAATGTTTTTAGAATCTCCTAAGCATTTTCCCATTCTCACCACCTGGACTTGGGAAATCAAACCTATACCCCTTCTTTTATACATAAAATATGCCCAAATAGGCCTAACCATCAAAATAAATGCTTAACTCCCTTGAACAACTCGTACCGTGACTATTTTGTCCTTTACAATCTTCTGGTACAAAATAGTTGGTGGGTTTTTGCTCAAAATGGGCTATTTGTTAAGGCCTCAGGCCTATTCATACAACAAAACAAAACAAACCCCTACAATATATCAACGGGCAACAACGGTGTGTCGGTGACATGGAATTTTAGTATATAGTTGGTAAGGGGTTCCATCCCCACCAATCGCATTTTAACCCCATTCTCCGCCGAAAGTCTTAACAAAGCAAAACTAAAGTATATATATAGTAGGGTGTAACGGTGTGACCGTCGGTTGTTCCGAGCGAGGTCATGGGGTCGAGCCCCAACGAAATTTTGTTTGAAAGTGCAACTGCACACACGCAAAAACCAATGACACGTGTCAACCTCCCATTTGTCCAACCTGTCGATGTGTCTGATGATGATGCCTACGTGTTTGATGATGTGTCGTACGGATGCCATGTGTCACATAGTGATTGGTTCGTACAAGATGAGTCAGCTGCCACATGTCACATCGAGAATTTTTCATGTCATCATCCGTATAGTATGGACTGACATGTCAACATGATGACATCATCAGTCGTGCCCTATAGTCAACTGAACTTTGACTGCCAATATCTTGAACATACGATGTCAAATTTTGACGAAACGAGCATTGCTAGATTTGTCTCGACGAGCCCTTCGATTTGATGCCACTTTCATTGATTTTTGAGATGATCATTTTTTCACCTTCTGGACGACCCTTGATGGTAGTTTGATTGAAATTTTGACTGGCCGTAACTTGAGCAAACAGACTCCTTTTCGCTCCGTTCAAGTTGCGTTGGAATCAAGATGTCAAACTCTTTCTAATGGTGCTAAATTTTGGAGTATTGGAGACACTTCAAATTTCACTAAAAAATGTCCCCCGGATCATGCTCTTCCATAGAAATTGTCCATAGCACTTTATTTGCAGGTCCTCCACCATATTTATCTAGTCTTATATTTGTTTCCACCACCAAATGTGAATAGTGTATAATCTTTTTATGTGTTTCATCCTTTCTCGCTGTGTTAAGGTTTTCCTAAAGTCAGGTTGTGAATTTTTTTAAGTCTGATGACTTAAGGATTAAGTCATTTACCCTGCGATTATGTCACCATCGGGAAACCTAAGTCTTTTCCATTTAATGCTAACATTGTGTGTTGTGCAACTTGAAATATTTGGCTATCAAGGATGAAATCTGAACTGTACCTTGCCAACTCATGGGAGTAAAGTGCACACCAAATAAAAGCAATGAGGTTAGTGATATACCAACACGTGTCCAAGGTACGGTACATGACCACTTCCCACTATCATTCTTGTGCCCCGAAACCTTCAACGAGTGGTCGAGATCAGTCCGACGGAACAATCTTCAACATTCCCCACTGGCTCACTGAATGAAGATAAATGGAAGTTAAACCCAATGAGGTTAGTGATATCATGACACCTGTCTCTTGCTCGCTCGGACCATGGAGACCACAAGTGGGAATGTCATCCAACATGGAACAAAGTGATTAGTTGAAAGCACATCAACAAAGGCCCTTTTGGAAATCAACGAGAGTCAAACACGAGCTAGCCGTTTGATCATCCATCAATGCATAAGATCAATGGATCTCATTCAAAAATGACATATGACACCTGATAGCCAATTCTATTCTACACGACAAGCTTGCATTAATGGCTTGCACTCTGTAGAGTGATTGAGTTGATTTCAACTCGTGTCAAGAGGAAAATGTAGACAATCATGAAGAATAATTAATTGATTTCCATAGGGGGGTATGTGCAGGATCATGGTATGCCAAAAAGTGGCAATATTTGTAGGGTATGTGGCTGACGACTTTTTTTTCACCCAAAATTAATGAAACGAAAAGGGTTTTTAGAGGAGATTCTCAGCTTTCCAAAAATATAAATTATGATTTAATTTGAATTTAATAAATAATTATTATTCATTTTCTATTAGAATTACGACTAAAGTCCTGATTGATAGGTGATTGAAAAACATCTATAACTTTCAAACGGTATCATATTTTTTGAATCCAAAACATGGTCACATTCTATGCTTTACATAATATCGGATTAAAAAAAGAAAAATTAAATTTCATGAATTTTTGACCAAGTTAAGGTGGTCAGACAGACGAGTTTTTATATTTTCTATAAGTTGTAATAAAAAATTCATAATTAATTATTTACTTGGAAAAAAATTACAAAAAAATATGCATCACATCCGACATGAGTCCTCTACTTATATATAAAATATTACAAAAAAATATTATCATTTTATTATGGTTAGGGTGGTCGACAGACACCTACTTCTTATTTTTTCAAATTTAAGTTACCTCATTGAAATTTCAAATTTTCACCAAATAGATTTTATTTATTTTTAAATAAACCTAGTATTTTAGAAACTACATTCAATTTTCTACAAATTCTATTCTTACATATTTTTGAAATAATATAGATAACTTATTCAAATATTTATGTGAAGTTGCCTAACACTGATTTTTCTGAATTTTTTGCCACTTAAGGGCCTATTTGGCATACCATGATCCTGCACATGCCCAGGGGTTGGGGCCCTAGCTTGGTTGGCTAAATATTTCCTATTGTAGGAGGTTGGTCACAAGGTCTAGTCTCCCCAACCCTCATGGTACCAGAGTGTGTGTCACACCAGCGCCACCTATCACGTTAAAAAGTTTACCAGGCGCACTATAGTTTATAGGGGGTCATGCTACCCGATTCCTGAAGTCTAAAAATAAAAAAATAAAAAAATTAACTGATTTCCATGCAAATGGGAATTAAATGATGCCAATACATTTGCCAACGGGATGCCAGAATTGTGCATGTGTGATAAACAATGTTGCTATGGTTTTACTCAATAGATACAACTAACATGGTTGTTATTTTCACCATTATCACGAGGCAATTATACATTCTATGGTGTGAGAAATTAGCAGAAAAGAAAGATGAGCAATCCAGTGAGAAGTTCAGTCCATCTAAATTCATAGAGTTCTGGTCTTGGTACACATGAAGTCGTTCCCATTACAGAGGAAACTACTACTTCCAAGTCCAAGCTAGCACTGAGAAGATGTAGTCATCAACTACAATTCGAGGGTGGGGCTACTGAGGTAGAAGGCGATAAGGGAAAACGCCCAGTGTAGTCTTTGACTAGGTCCAGGTGAACAGTAAGGTATGGGTGTGGCTCTTACGGGCACCAACACTCTCCCATCAACCTTACGAGTAGCTCTTCTTGCAGCCATGATTCAGAGTCTAATTTGGCCTACACTCGGTACCTGGACATGCTCTCAGATGAAGAGGTAGTCTCTGTGTTTCCACTGGCCCTAAAGACCCCAAGTGGGCATATTGTATGCATAGCTGATGAAGAAAAGGAGGAAGGAGAAGTTGAGGTTTCCTCTCTTCCCCTTGCAATGAAAAGGAGTGGTCGGGTTTATCATGGTCATAACCTAGGACATGGTGATGTGATGGGAAAATGAATTTTGTGTGTTTGATATCTTCTTTATGCTGTGGTGGCTCTCTAGTTTGCGTTCATGGAAAAATTTTGATGACTCGACATCGATCATGTGCCTACATGGCATTTTAATTGCCTGGTTCATGAAGCTCAGGTGGCAATAAGGAAGGTTTTGGTGGTACTTATAATTTTCTTCCTCGACGACGGTTATATTTTAGGATCTTTCTCATTATACTAGCCTTTGCGGTTTCAACATGTGGGTTTAAAATTTAGATCAAATGTAGCTAAATTTTGATGAGATGATAATTCTACATTGTAATTGCATTTAGGTTTGAAGCTTGTTGCTCCGTGTTAGTATAAAGGGAATTCAAGACTCGAATGTAGGATATCATCAAGATAGACATAGAAAAGAGAAGAGCAGATAATAAAAATTATTAGGCTAGGTCTAGGCCATAAATAATGTGATTATAGTTAAAAGGAATAGAGAAGTATGCTTGTGTTGGGCTATTTTGAATGAAAATTGTTATACAGACCCGATCAATGAATACAAATGAAAATTTACCTATGATGCATTTTCTCTCCTTATGTGGGTTTTGAGTAAATTTTGGATGGAATTGTCAATAGCATTTTCATTTTTCTTTTGAGTTTCAATTCAAATGTATATCTTTGTTTGTGCCTTGATTCAAGCAATTAATTAAATTCTTAAATAAGAGGTATGGATTTACAATTATCTGCTTAGGATGTGATAAGAAGTTATGCATCACAAGTCTTAAGTCTCATAATAAACAATTGTTATGAAGATATTCTTTCCTTAAGAATTTGAGATCACTTTTGTATTACTGATAGTATGCATATGACCCCGTAGTCCAATTGCATAAGGTACTGATCTATTTCCTTAGGATTTTCCTAATGAGTTAATCAAATTATTCTATGGTGACCAACCTAGAGGTAGAATTTAAATTCATTTTAAAATTTCCTAAATCTTTATACAAATTTTGTATTCATTTGTCATAAGTGTGGGCATTTATTGAAATGGTAGCAAGTTACTTAGGAACTAGCCAATTCCATAGTATGCTTTGCATATTTACCTTTCAGTTGAAATGATCTGTGAAAATGATGTGTTTCACCAAGTGTATCTTAAGTGAACACCAATAGGAACACCCTCCTTGGCCCCTACATAGCCTAAAGTGTAGAAGATCTCAGTCTTTCACTAGATCTTGTTAGTTTTGAGTATAGGAAATGTCAATTCCTTAGGAGTTCCTTTGAGTGCACTGGAAAAAACACCAACAAGATCATTCTCATTTTTATTTTTAACAAAAGATTTTTTGTTTTCATTCTCAACAACATTTAAACAATTTTCATTTTCATTTTCTAATTTATTTTCAACAAATTCTATTAAATTTTCATCACTCTAAATATTATCAATGTCAACATCGGTAAGTCCAACATCTTGGAAATCTTCTTCAAACAAATTTTCCATTTCACTAAAATGTGGATTTGAAGAATTACTCAGATTTGTGCCTATTGAAACATTCTCCATAGCATTGAAAGACAGATTTGAAGACATATTAGGACTTGTAACTTGTATAATCATATTATTTTCCAAATTGATTTCTTGCAAATTAGATTCATCTACAACCATGGTCTCTCAATGCTTTTATCTTCAACAGTTATGGAATTGGATGCTTCAACATTAATCATTAATTGAATCCTCATTCTTCTATCTTTTTTCCTTTTTGCTTATTTATCTTTCCTTGCTTGAATTTATTTAGGAGTCAATGTCCTCCTATCTTTCCTCTTATTATGAGCTTGTGAACCCATGATTATAAAATTATCAAGCACAAATGAATGTCAATAGTGAAAGTATTAAAAAAATTCAATCAAAATTGCAAGTTGAAGACTTGTAAATATATAGTCTTCCTCTTTTCTTCCTCTAAAGGAGTAGAAAAATAACACAATTCCACTTAAAAAACTATTTACATGTGTTGAAAATGGAGGTAATTATGTAGCTTAAAACTTGTAATACTATGAGATTGTAGATCTAATTAAGTGTTCTTTGTTACAATTCCTTGTGTATGATTATTTATTTAGATCAATTTTACCAATTGTAGAAAGAGATAGAAGATTGTAGAAGAATGAGACAAGAAGATAGAAGTGACACAACATATATGTGGAGAAACCCTTTCGGGAAAAAACTCCACCAGAATCAATAGTGTGTGTATTATTTAACCTTAGAATAAGATTACAATAATACTGTATCAATCCTTTGATTGATATGCTTCCTTTCCTTCAACAATCCTTCTTCACAACCTACAAATAAACTCTGATAGAAATCTCTTCAACTTGCTACAATTAATAGATAATTATGAACATTGTAAACTCCAAAGAGTTGTCAATTACAAGATCACAAAGCTCCTTACGAATATCTACGTCTAGATTGGGAAAGTAGAGTTCCACATTGTAACATGGAGTCAAAACAAAAGTATCCTCAATTTAGGTGCCCCAAACTAAACTCTTAATTAATCATTGGTCAAGAAAATATCTTGCAAGAATCACCTCAAAGTTGGCACCCAAGAATGGGCCCACTTAACTGAGTCCTGTGAATATTTTCTAATGCAAAAGGTGTTAACTCAAAGATTCCAACTTGGGCGCCCAAGGTGGGTCCAAGTCAATCTTAGTTAACTGAAACATATATCTCCATCAATTTATGCAAACATTATGAATGATTGATCATCCCCACTTACTTGAATGTATCCACATGTTATTTTTCATGCAACTGAAGTCATTAGTCATGCAACTCAAGTGAACTAAAGTTAACTAACATTGAACTAAAACTAACTACATGCAACTGAAGATAATGGAACCATAACTGAATTGAATTGAATTGAATTGAATTGAATTGAATTGAACTAAACTGATACTGAATTGAATTGAACTAAATTGATCTGAACTAAACTGAAGTGTACTGAACTAAACTCATGTAAATATCAATCCCTAATTTGTAGGATCTTTACATGCATTATTAAAGTGTTATCAATCTTCCAAATAGTTAACTTAAGCAAGGTGGGTTCCCCATGTGCTCCTATATTGTAGGAGCTCTTCTTCGATGCCCCCACATATTCCTATCATTTAGGAATAATTACAAATTTCAATTTACATGTTCATTTTGTTCGAATTTAATCTCTTTCTAATCCTAGTGTTGGGGAACACTTTCCAAGGACTTAGGAGATACATGAAATATGTTTAGGATTGCAATTAAATGGCATCCTATTCCCAACATTCTCCCACTTGACATTATACATTGAAATTATTCTAAACAAGGAATCATTATTATAAATCAAGTATAGGACTCAAGGCCAATGGCCTTCCTGTACCAAGAGAACTTATCTGTAGGAACTGGTTTTGTAAGATAATCTATAAAATTGATCAAAGTGTCAACTTTTTTAATCAATAACTTCCCACTCTGAACCATTTCTCACACAAAGTGATACTAAACATCAACATGCTTAGTATGAGCATGATACATAGGATTTTTGGCTAAAAACATATCACTTTGACTATCACATTCAAGTCTAATTTGATTGCAATTAAAACCAATACCTTTCCCAAGTCTCTATAACCAAACTACCTCTTTAGAGGCATGTGTAGCAGCCATGTACTCTACTTCTATGGTGGACAAAGCAACTGTGGTCTAACTCTTACTCATCCAACTAACCACAACTCCAAACAAAGTAAACACATAGCCACTTGTCGACCTTCGACTGTCTAGGTCTCTTACCCAATCTGAATCAACAAAACTTTATATGTCCAATGATTTGTGCATAATATCAATATCATTAGCACCATGATAAATGAAGCAGTAATCAGAAGTACATCATAAATATCTAAACACCCTCTTAACATAAGTCCAATGTTCTTTACCAGGGTTAAACATAAACCTACTTAGAACTCCCACTGTTTGGGCTATATCTAGTCTTGTGTAGACCATTACATACATTAAACTACCAACTACACTGGAATATGAAATTTCAGACATTTCCTCATGATCAAAATCAAATTTAGGACTCATGTCTAAACTTAACTTCGTGCCAAATGGTAAGGGAATATTAATTAGTTTACTATCCTGCATGTTAAACTATTTCAAAATAGTATCAACATAGTTGCTTTGACTTAAGAAAATCTCTCTGTTACCTTTATCTCTATTGATCTCCATACCAAGGATATATTTTGCAGCCCCTAGATCTTTCATCTCAAATGTGCTAGAGAGTTGTGCTTTCAATTCTCTAATCATTATCTTGCTATTACCAATAAACAACATGTCATCAACATACAAGATAATAATTAAAAGTTGATCATCAATACATTTTATGTAAACATAGTAATCTTCCTCACTCCTAACATAACCAAATTTCAATGAAAAAGCATCAAAATTCTGGTATCACATCCTAGGTGACTATTTCAATCCATATAAGGATCTCTTTAACTTGCAAACCAATTCTTCTTTTCCTTTTACAACAAAACCATGAGGTTTCCTCATATAAATCTCTTCATTAAGATCCCTATGTAAGAAAGCAATTTTCAAATCCATTTGCTCTATCTCAAAATCATAAGCAACAACAATAGATAAAAAGAATCTAATAGAAGTTAATATTGCAATAGGAGAGAAGATTTCATTAAAGTCAACTCCCTCTCTCTAGGAGTAGCCCTCAACTACTAATTTAGCCTTGTACCTTTCGAGATTACCATTTGTTCCAATTTTATTTTTAAAGATCCATTTACAACCAATGGCTTTTCTTCCTTTGGGAAAAATCTCAAGATCCCATGTGTCACAAATATCCAAGGAAACCATTTCCTCATGCATAGTTTGTGACAAAAGCTTATTCTCATTTGAAGAAAAAGTTTCCCTGTAAGATCTAGGTTCATCATTAGTACTCATAAAAGAAAATATGCAATGGAAATCAGGTGGGATATACCTATCAACATGATTCTGTTGTTTTGTGGATTTTCTCAAAGGGGGTTCTTCTCGTTCCTCAATATGCTCATCATGAGCATCTATCTCAGAAGAACTCTGTGAAATCTCCTCATCCAATCCATCCAATTGTTCTTCAACATGTGCATCTTCATGCTTCTTAGTATTTATCTCAAAATGTACTGTTCAAGAAGTATCGTTCTCCTTTGGTTGTTCTTCTCTTGAATAAGAGCTAAATTCCCTGAAAATCACATCTCTAGATAAAGTAATTTTTTGGGTTAGAGGATTCCAAAGCTTGTAACCTTTTACATTTTCACCATAACCTATGAATATGAATTTATGTGCTTTTAGATCCAACTTAGACCACTTTTCTTTAGGCACATAAACAAAAGCCTCACAACCAAAGATCCTTAAATGTGCAACACTAGGTTTCCTACCTAATCACATTTCAGAAGGAGTTTTATCTTCAATAGATGAACTAGGAGATCTATTGATTAAATAACAAGAAGTACTTATAGCCTTAGCCCAAAGGCACTGATCTAGCTTAGCACTACTTAACATACTCATAACTCTTTCCATTAAGGTTCGATTCATCCTTTCTGCTACTCCATTTTGTTGAAGTGTATATGGAGTATTTTTTTGTCTCACAATTCCTGCATGCTTACAATAATAATCAAACTCCTTAGAACAATATTCACCACCATTATCTGATCTCAACACTTTTATCTTATCATCTAATTATTTCTCAACCAAAGCCTTAAATTCTTTAAACTTATTAAACACATCAGATTTGTTATGCATAAAATAGATCCAAGTGTATCTTGAGACATCATCAATAAATGTGACATAATATCTAGATTTTCCAATAGAGTTAATATTCACATGGCCCATAACATCTGAATGAATAATCTCTAATAATCTTTTAGCTTTATTAGTTCCACTAGGAAATGAAGATCTAGATTGATTTCCAAACACACAATGCTCACAAAAATCATTTTTTCCAATATTATAATCAGGAATACCATCAACCAATTTCATATTAAGAATGGTCCTAAGACCTTTTTCACCAATGTGGCCCAATCTATGGTGCCACAACATATATGTATTTTCAGCTTCAGTTACATTGGCTTATTTATTCAAATTGGAGGTATTAAGCTTAAACAAAGTCTCAATACGAGATCCTTTAGCAACCACCATATTCCCTTTCACCAATCTACAACCACCTTTATCAAATGTCACATGAATTCTAGAATCATGAACTTAGATACAAAAATTAGACTTCTAGCAAGTCCAAGAATATGTAAAACATCATTAAGGGTCTTAACCCTACCATCACTGAAACACAACTTTACCTCTCCTTTGCCCTCAACCTTTGTTGTGCTATTATCTCCAAAGAAGACATTCCCTCCATCATATGCAATATACTTAGTGAACCACTCCTTGTTCGGAGTCATATGATAGGAGTAACTTGAATCAATAAGACAAGAGTTATCACTAACAATATTAGATGAAATGACCAATGTATCATTACTGTAATCTAAGGATTTCTTTGTAGAAGCATCATAATTCTTTTTCTTTCTCTTACAATTCTTCTTTACATGTCCAAGTTTCCCACAATTCCAACACTTTTACTTACTCTTACCAGGGGTTTTAGACCGTCCTTTGGACTTACCCTTTCCTTTCTTATCTCCCTTAGGTTCCTTTTCCTTAGGCCTACCTCTTACAAACAAGGCATCTTGGGATCCCATTTTAGACTTCCTCCTCATCTCCTCTAATAGGAGGGTAGGAATTATATTTTCCATCTTGGGATCTGCATCACTACCACTAATAGCAACAATTATATTTTCCCAAGAATCTATTAAAGAACAAAGTAACAAAATGCATTTATCTTCATATTATAGGTTTACATTTACATATTCTAGTTGACTTAGAATCAAATTAAAAGCATTTAAATGATGTGCAACAGAATCACCATCTTTCATCTTTAAAGAATGCAACTTTATTTTTAGATACAACTTATTAGTAAGACTTTTGGTTTGATAGATATTACCTATCCTCTTCCATAGTTTATATGTAGTAGTTTCATCTGAAAAATTCATGAGAACAACATCAGCATTACATAACCTTATGGTCCCTCTTGCCTTCTTATCAAGCTTAGCCCAATCCTCATATGAAATCATTTGTCTCATTACAAGTAGCTAACCATTGATCTCTCTCTTCAAGGAGATCCTCCATTTCTAGTTTCCACATATCATAACTTGATCCATTGAATCTTTCAATATCTAAATGAGAATTAGAACTCATTGTAACACACTTCTCTTACAAATCAGCACTAACACAATAGTAAAAGCTCCCACTACAGCCAAAACACCTTGAAACTTTTAAGAGAAAGGCAGTCCCAAACTCTACCCAACTATTAGCTCTGATACCAAATGTTGAAAATGGAGGTAATTATGTAGCTTAAACTTGTAAAACTATGAGACTATAGATCTAATTAAGTGTTCTTTGTTACAATTATTTGTGTATGATTATCTATTTAGATCAATTTTACCAATTGTAGAGACAAAATATTGTAGAATAATGAGACAAGAAGATAGAAGTGACATAACATATACGTGGAGAAACCCTTTTGGGAAAAACTCCACCAGAATCAATAGTACGTGTATTATTTAACCTTAGAACAAGATTACAATAATACTGTATCAATCCTTAGTTTTATATGCTTCCTTTCCTTCAACAATCCTTCTTCACAACCTGCAAATAAACTCTGATAGAACTCTCTTCAACTTGCTGCAATTAATAGACAATTATGAGCATTGTAAACTCCAAAGAGTTGTCAATTACAAGATCACAAAGTTACTCACAAATATCTATGCCTAGATTGGGCAAGTAGATTTCCACACTATAACATGAAGTCAAAACCAAAGTCTCCTCAATTTAGGCACCCCAAATTGAACTCTTAAGTGCTTGCTGGTCAAGAAAATATCTTGCAAGAATTACCTCAAAGTTTGCACCCAAGAATGGGACCACTTAACTGAGCCTTGTAAATATCTTCTCATGCAAAAGGTGTTAACTCAAAGATTCCAACTTGGGTGCCCAAGGTGGGTCCAAGTCAATCTTAGTTAATTGAAACATATCTCTCCATCAATTTATGCAAACATTATGCATGATTGATCATCCCCACTTAATTGAATGTATCCACCTATTATCTGTCATGCAAATTAAGTTACTAGTCATGCAACTCAAGTCAAATGAATTCAACTAGCATTCAAATCAAACTAACTACATGCAACTAAAGATAACTAAACCATAACTAAATTGAATTGAATTGAACTAAATTGAACTGAACTCAATTGAACTAAATTGAACTGATACTAAACTAAATTGAACTGAAATTAACTGAACTAAATTGATCTGAATTGAACTAAATTTAACTAAACTCATGTAAATATCAATCCCTCATTTCTAGGATCTTTACATGCATTACTAAAGTGTTATCAATCTTCCAAATAGTTAACTTAAGCATAGTGGGTTCCACCTTCCATGTGGCACCCCATGTGCTCCTATCTTGTAGGAGCTCTTCTTGGACCCCCCCACATGTTCCTATTTTAGGAATAATTACAAATGTCAATTTACATGTTCATTTCATTCGAATTTAATCTCTTTCTAATCCTAGTGTTGGGGAACACTTTCCAAGGACTTAGGAGATACATGAAATATGTTTAGGATTGCAATTAAATGGCATCCTATTCCCAACAACATGATGCCTCCTTTCCAAAATTCAATCCAAATTTCAAGTTGAAGACCTATAAAAACAAAAGAATTCCTCTATTGTTCCTCCAAACAAGTAGAAAACTAAAACAATTCCACTTAAAAAAATGTTTACATGATGCCTCTTTTGAAAAATTCAATCCAAAATGCAAGTTGAACACCTGCAAAGACAAAAAGTTGATAGAAAATAGCCCAATATGTCACAGTCGGTCATACATGTGAAGTTTTAGACTTCATAATAAAACTTTGCCAATAAATTTGAAAAAAATGGTAAAAAGAGAAACAAGATCTTGTTTGCATGTCAACAGTCTGAATATTTAATAATGGTAAACAAGACCTTGATTTACAAAATAGGATCTCGTTTTGTAGACGTGGTCTCGTTTCTAAAAAAATGAACTCTTCCTTGCTTTGTGGTAAGGTTTTTGGCTTGTATTCTGGTTTGGGAAAAGCATTGGGAATCCGAACCTAGGCCTTCAACCTAGTTTGACCTTCAAGTTGAAGGTCCTAACAATCTCATAGAAAAATAGTGACTTTTGACATATGGCTGATGACTTTTTTTTCATAACTGTTTAACAAAATTAAAACCCATTATAGATGAGACAATATAGATTCCAAATATGTATTTTTTTTTATATTTGGATTAGATTTTTTATTTTTCAAATAATTTCTAATGAAATTGGTCCATAAACTTTTTTTTTTATTCAAGGGGAAAATGCTTTTGACCGGAGCTATGAACCAGATACAACCATTCAACGATAACACCCCAATGGGGTTTGAACCTTGATGGAAGGAACACCAATGCCACCTATAAACCATCACACCATGCCAATACCGGCAAATTGGTCCATAAACTTGAAATATTAGGGTTTTTTTACTATTTTAATAACTTTTGATCAAAATATTCTTTTGTAAAATGAATTGCACGAAAATGTACTCCAGACAATTCTTTTCAATTTAAAAAAAATAAAAAAATGATAAGTTTAGGTCATCTCATGTGTGACGTACACGACGATTTTTCAAAATGACAAATATGGTTGATAAAAATTTAACAAAAAAAATTCAATAAAAAATTACAAAATAAAAAATAAAAAACGTGCTTTAGTGAGTTACAAATCTTTTCCCAAAAGGATTTAGAAAAATAGGATAATTTAGGTCAAAATATGGATGACGTACAAATGCATGGTATGGTAAAAATAAAGTGACTTTTAAACAATGGTTTTTAGAAACACCTATTAAAAATCAATTTGTAGCATCTGGGTATTGAAATAAATTACATATTTGGAAACTAGACCTTGAGTACCACATTTTTTGATGAATAAATTTTTTGAAGATTCCATTTCTAAGTTCTTCAAATTTTAACCTCAAATGTGTCAAATTCTAAAAATCAAGGAAAGCACTTCCACTTTTTGGCCAAAAAATGGACTCAACTTCTTGCTAGCACCCAAAAATTCTAGGGGGATTTTACTTAACCTTAATATGCACACATGCTTGCTAGGGGTGTGGTACAACTCCTGAAATTCATCTTTTTTCTTTTGATTCCTTCCTAATAGCCCTTGGATAATCTACTTTATAGCTAAGTTGGGAGGATTAGAGAGAACAAACTTTATTGAATTTATTAGATTCTTTCTTTGGATTTGAAGGTTTACTTGATGGAGGACTTATTCAAGAAGATATAGTTGTTAAGTTTTGTTTGAGGCATAAAGTTGATCAAGCAAACCTTAGTTTTGGATTTGATTTTGGAATGAAGGAACCTCTTGTACTCAAGATATTTATTCTTTGTAAGGGTTAATACATGGGTGATTTGGGATATGATCTCTATTGGTGGATGAGTTAAGGCTGATGAGGTTGATGTATTAGTGTTAGGATTGATGTGGATTGATGGAGGATATACTCCATGTTTGGATCTACCTTTCTCCTCCTCAGGGATTGATTTGATAAGCCTACATTGGTGTCAGAATTTGATGCCAAGCTTTTGGAGGATAGTGAAATAGGTGAACACAAGCTAAATATTTTCCTTTAGGAGCATCAATTAGTTGATGATGCGAACATCATGGCCGATCATGGGCTCTTGTTGCTTGTCCCTATTCCCCTTTGTGATGTTAATACAAATGGTAGTGGGGTTGAGTCTACCAAGAAAGAGAACTCCTAGAGCATGGTTACCAAAAGGGAAAAGAAGATGGGTGGAAAATCTAGTGTGAGTTTGGATGTGGGGGCTTCAAACTCTAAAGGTAGGAAATCAAAAGCGACCAAAGCAAAATTACAGGCACTAGAAATCTGGAAAACAATTCTCATAAATCTATGAAGTTCTATGTGAAATTTGGAGGCGAGCACCTCCATGCAAAGAGGAATTTATGAAGGTTGTAAGTTGGAATATCAGGGGCATCAGCGCCCCAAAGAAGTTCCGCTTATTGAAGCAATTGATTGCTATGGTGACTCCCGATGTGATTTTTGTCTAGGAAATGAAAGTTGATGCTGTGAAATTTAAAGAGATTTAGGCTAGAATCTAGAAGCATGGTGTTGGTGTGGTTGTGTTTGCTAATGGTATGACTGGTGGTCTTGCCATTACTTGGGACAATAGATTTTTGGCTGGGTGGTTGGTTTATGATTCCCCTTATTGTCTTTTTGTGGAATTAAAAAAACATTAGAGATGGTGGGGGCTTCTTGGCCTCAAATTTTTATCGACCTAATTTTGAATAGGATAGAGTGAAGTTGTGAGACTATATTAAGGATATGAGAAGGATTCATGATAGGAAGGAGTGGATTGTAGGTGGGTCTTTTAATGTTGCTCTATGTATAAGTGAAAAGAAAGGAAATGGGACCCTTTCCAACTTTGGGCTAGAAAATTTTAGGAAGTTTAGTGAAGATTTGGATTTGGATGGCATTAGACCCAATTTTGGATGGTACACTTGGAACAACAGATGGTTGAGTGAGGCTAACATTATGTGTCAATTGGATAGATTCTTTGTTTAAAATTCAGAATGGTTGTTGGATTTGGACAAATTTTTGTTATCAGTGGTTAAGTTTGGTGGTTTTGATCACTAGCTTGTGGCTCTTGAATTTGGTGGTAATGCAAGGCCTATGGGGTTCCCATTTAAGATGGAGTCCTTTTGGTATGAGCACCCAGATTTTGGTAAGGGTCTCCAAGTTTGGTGGAGTAAGGAAATTAAAGGTAATAAGAGATATATTTTTCTTCAAAATCTAGTTGAAGTAAGGAGACATGCTAAGCTCTAGAATAAGGATGTTATTGGGAATTTATATGAGGAAAAAATTAGAATTGGGGAGGAACTTGAATCCCTAGAGAAGAGTATTATTGAAGTGGGCTTGCTGCAAGAATATAAGGAGAAAGAATAATCCTTGTTGTGGGAGAAAGATAGAGTCCTTAGGATGGAGGAGATTCTTTGGAAACCAAATTCTAGAGTCAAGTGGCTCTTGGAAGGGGACTAAGTTTTTCTAGTTATGTACTAAGATTAGAAGACAAAAAAAAAATTATCAATTCAGAATGCTGCTAGTGTCATGATTGATGATGTGATTACTATCTGTGAATAAGGTAGGTCCTTCTTCTCTTCCATTGTAGGGGTTTTGATGCATGAGGAAGTTGAGGCTTAGGATGCTTTTCTTGAAAATATCACAAGCCTGATTTTGAGTAAGCAAAATGAGATGTTGATGGCTCCTTTTTTAAAGGATGAGATTAGAGATGCTACTTTTTCTCTTGGTGCTAGGAAATCTTTGGGTCCTAATGGTTTCCAAGATGAGTTCTTTCAAAGATTCTAGGATATTGTAGGGGAATATGTGTGGAAGGTTTTCAAAGAATGTAGGGGTAGAAAGGTGGTGATGAAGGCTTGGAACTAAACCTTTATTTCTCTTGTGCCCAAGAAGAGAGATCCCATTTGTTTTGATGTGTATAGACCTATTTATTTATGCAATAATATTTAGAAGATTGTCACTAAGGCTATGTTTTCTCACCTAAAAGGTTGCTTTGCATAAATTATTTGAGAAGAACACAGTGGGCTTCTTAAAGGTAGACATTTTTTTGATGGGATTATCACTACACATGATCCACTCAATCAAATCAAGGAATAAGGATGATATGGTAATAAAAATTGATATGAATAAGGCTTATGATCAAGTGGCTTGGAAGTTTTTTAATTAAGGTCATGCATAGGTTTGGTTTCTTGGAGGATTGGTGTGCTTGGGTTCTCAGTTATATCTCTTTTGTCTCTTTTTCTATGCTTGTTAATGATGTTGCTTATCATGCCTTCGTTGCTAAGTGGGAATTGTAGTAGGGTGAACCTTTGTCCCTTTTTTTGTCTAATTCATGAGAAGTATCTTGATAGGTTGATCAAGTGAGAATCCCTTAGGGGTTCCATTAAGAGGCTACAGGTTTTTGGTGGTTTTGATAATGCCACTCATCTATAATTTATTGATGATACTCTTCTTTTTGGTGAGGCCACTTCAAGGGAAGCTAGGGGTTTTAAGAGGATTCTCACTCTATATGAGAAGGTAATTGGTTAGAGGGTGAATTGCACTAAATCCAAAATATTTTACTTTGAACCAACAATTTTGTGGTTTGGATTCTATAAGCTTCTCTTGCACTCTTAGGATCTTCCACCTAAAAGTAGAAAGATAGAATAACCTACAAAATTGAGGTGGTTCACTCAAATAGAGGATTGTATGATGTGAATATAACTAAATGGGATGATATAAATGAAACTAAGCAATGTAATTGACTAATTATGAATGCAAAACCTAAGAAATGTGCACAATGTTTGAAAACACAATGTGATATGTAAAAAATGCAATAAAGAAGTAAATTAATGCAAATAGGATTAAACAGGGCTGAATAAAGTTCACTTGCATAGTGAATGCTGAATATAGAATGATCTAAATGTTGGTAGAAATAAGTGAAAATCACTAGTGGGACTCATTCACCATTGATATCGAATTAGTCCTGCTTTTGACAAAAACTTCTCAAAATCGGTTTTCAGCTGTTGGGAATTGGAATTTGAAAGAATCTACTTTTCTAGCCTTAAGGTGGGACTTGTTAGCTCTCAAAAATGTAGGTAAAATACCTCAATAGGTTGCCAATCTCTTGGTAGGTTTTAGGGTAACAGACAAGGCCAAATGGTTTAGACCTTTTTCTCTTCAGGTGCTGCTAGACCTAGGTGGGTGTACCTATATGAATAAAGTAAACTTAAAGTTGTACGACTTGACTAAATTGATGGATCTATTACAATGGCACAAATGTAATAGACGAAAGCTTGCTAACTATTCCTACTCGTAGTATTGAAATTGAGATATGGATGTTTTAATAATATTTTGTGAAATTCTAAAATGTGGATGGTGTGACCAGTGCCTACTTCTGTTGGGCTAATGGAGTCAAGAGGTAAATAATATGTGTTTCCCCTTTTTGGATTAACTCTAGTTTCTAGGAACTTTGAGAATGAGCTTCTATGATTGGCATAAAACTTCACTAAATTTATGACTTGCATAAATTGTGCAGGAATATTTTCTTACCAGGTTCTTCTTCAATTATCCAAAATAAATCTTTAAATCACTGTGATTCATCCAAAAGAATTTAAATTTGACTTGCAGACACCAATTGATTAATTCACACAAAATGGGAATACATTTTGATAAATCAAAAATATACTTGATACGCTGATTTAAATGATTAAAAGACCTCAAGTTGGAGACAACCAGATAAAAATGTAAATAATTGCATCACAACAACTCAACACTAAGAAAGGACTTCACCAAATCTATGTATTCTTCTCCATTATATAATTTTAAAAGATTTTACAATTTATACAACATGATATTTTGTTTCGGCAATAGTTCACCCTATCCAACTGCTTAACCCTACTTATTTCTCCTAAATCTAATGAATCTCCTCTTTTTGATAAAATTTTACTTTACATATCTACATTGCTATTTTAGGTTTACAACCCTTCATATCTGTTCACTGCAATGCTTCAAAATAAAATATTTAATTAGTTTCCTTTTGGAAAATTAAATATTTTAATTAATCTTCATCATTTTTCTCTTTTGTGAAAAATCAATTTCGGCGATAATCCTTTGTTGGCAATTTTCACTTCACTTTTTACTTGTATGTATCTTCAACACACTCTTTGGGTAAAATAATTATCCTTTTAACTTCCTTTGCATTTACCTCTTCATAATAATAAATTTTGATTTATTATTATTCACTCAAATTTTCACTTCTTTTATGGTACCATATTTAATAAAATATTCTTTCAACAAAAATTACCCACTTCTACCTTCCTTGGTAAAACATCTCACTTGTATCCTTTAGCATAAAAAAATTCATTGGGTAAAGTAATCACCCCCTTAGAGTTCTCTCATGCAAATTAATATTTACATTTACCTTTAATCCATCGGCGAGGCATTTTCAAATCTTGGGCAACAACTTTTAGCAATGTTCATTAAACCATTCATCAAAACATCCTATAGTCTCCTCGATACTTTGAGTCTTACCGACTACTGCAAACTGTATATTGTTATAATGTCCCATAGTCTCATCGACATTTGGAGTCTCACCGATAGTTATCCTTTAGTCTTATGTATAGTTGTGACAATTTTGAGTCAAGGAGATGTTCCATAGATTATATTGTGTCTTACCGAGATACACCCCATGGTATTTTTTTGGTCGCTAAGACACAATTACTTTCATGCTAGTGAAACAATACTTTGGCGTGACTCTCATATTTCTCCCCGATGAAATTAGTCTCATCGATAATTAATTAATACCACTGAATCCTCTACCCACATAATCTTATTGGTGTGACACATGGGTCGGCAGGACTACATGACTTCATCCCGATAGTCATTTGATAGAATCCTTTTATGCTTTGTCGGCAAGACTGGATGTAATCGATAAGACTTCACTCCGATGACTTCCAGTCTAGCCGATATATTTCCTTATGCGTCAGTCAGTAAGACATAGATGAGTTTGTTATGACTCATTTCCATAACTTTCTTGCCGATATAATTTTTCTGATGCTAAGACAATGGATTGTGTCCTGCTGATATGTGCTTGTAGATGAATTCCGATCGGTGTGACATCCTTGAATTTTTTCTGATAGACTAGAAAAGATATACATTAGTAGAAAAAATACGTTATGGAGTAGGGAGACCCTCACCATCTCTCGCTGATATGGATTATACAGTGAAATACTCGGGGCTAGATGGATTTCTGTAGGACCACATGACAAAGTATGAGCAAAAATATTATGAAGAGAGGATTTTTGTGCTAATGGTAAGGACTAATTTGGGAACTCACGTGTATAAATAACTATAAATTTTCAAAATTTTATAGTTCTAACAATGGCTCCATTTGGGGATGAGTGATTGTGAGATCATTGCAAGAATCTAGATCACTGGAAGAGTAGACCAAATAATTTATCCAACAAGCAACAGATTCAAACTCCATTTTTTGTGATGAACTATTATTGTTTTCTAAAAAACCACACCATGGCTGATGGCACAAGGCCACCAAAAGAATTTCCCCTATTTTCCTCTATCATATACCTTATTCTGTTTTGAGTCCATCAAATTCCTCTTGAGAATATTTTTACAATTTACCCTGTTATTGAAAATTTCCAGAAAAATACTATGCTCAGCCTGACTCATGTTCCTTTTATTATTTTACATTTCATATTTTCTATTATCATATGATAAATCTTTCTCATCTTTAGTGTTCAATGTGTATGCGTATTTAATGCAACATTCCCCATTGTTTTGTTCACTATCATGTTTTGTAAAATGTTCTCCCAGTTGTATTAAAAAATTACCATCAGAATGCCATTTTGGTAAATCTGAAAATTCCTCCATTTCGACATTTTTTGAAACAATTAGATCTAAAATATTTTGTACTTCCTCCATATCTCTAATTGGAAGTGACACAAAATTCTGATTCACACAACCATCATCATGAATATTTGAATCAATTAATGCTGGAAATGAATTTTTTGAGTCTTTCTTATGAGTATACCTCCTGCACTCCATTTCTAGTAGATCTGAGATTTGCTCATTGCTGAGTGAATATGCTTCATCATCCACAATACTGCTGTTGTTTTCTTCATTCTGAAATTCATTCTTTGGCAAACCTTGGCAAAATATCATCTGATCTTCTTTTAACTCTTCATCATACAATGGGTTTGAAAATTTTTGGAAACCATTTCTAGGTGTGCAAACCTCTTCATCATCAAATGTATTTTCATGGCTTGCAACTGCAGCTGGAGGTGTCATTTGTTCACTATCAAATGAACTTGCCTCTTCAATTGCTTCTTCATCCTGATTTCCATAAGAGCTGCTAGAATCCCTTGATTGAAGATCAAAATCTACAGGTCCATCTTCATAATCTGAATACTCATTGGATCCCTCATAACATACACTACTTTCCCTATTACAATCTGTTATGCAAGAGAAATCTCTTGTATCTTCATCTTCCTCAAGCAGGCTATCATATGAATCATATTGACTTGCACACATCTCATCTTCTATTGGCTGCAGTGTCTGATTGATATCATCATTAATGATGTCACGATTTTCTTCATACCTTTTCTTATCTATAATATCAGTCCATTCATCTACCATTTTGCGAAACAAAGAGTGCCTAGATTCTCCTTTATATCTCCTTATGTCAAGAAATGCATCTAATGGATAGATTCCACATTTTGATTCTGTGATGGAGTCTTGGCTTTGAGTATGTACATACTCAACTTCTTCTTCTTCAAATTGTTGATTCTGGCATACATATTGCTGCAAGTTCTAATTTTTTTGAATCTCTAATAACCCATGGGTAGCCCAATTTGGTGTAGACAAATTTCCATATTTCTCAAGAAATTGATCCTGAAATCCTTGGAAAGAATCAATAGAAGCTATCGGTAGGCTATTAAACCAATCCCTAGCTTCATGAATGAGTGACATCATGAATAGCCTCATATGTAAATCCTCATAAGGAATATCCAAATCTTGGATGAAAGCATTGAAATTCCTCAAATGATCTTCAATAGTAATTGCACTACTCCCTGTAAACCTAGGGACAAGACTTCTCCAACTGCTATCCATAGGGTAGGGGTATAATTGAAACCCTGCCAAATCAAATTGTCTGATCATTGTTGTGTATTGCTAAGGAGGAAGGTTAAGTGGGTACTAATAATAGTGGATTATTGTATTGTGTATGAGGGTGCAACACACATTGTTGACCATGAGGTGGTTGTGGTAAGTAAATGTTCTACTATGCATGATATGCATTACCTTCATTATGAAGATTTCCAATTCTATTATCATACACTTGTGGAATCCAAGGACCACTTGTATTTGAATATCCTTCCTCATCAGAGAATGGTATATATTGTGGTGTATCTAAAGCAAGAAAGATACCCAATTCACTCAGCTTTTGAAGTAATGCTTTCTTGCTCTCAACTAGTTCTTCTTTCACTTTGTTTAGTTCATCACATAGCTCATTCAAAGATTTTTCTAGAAGGTTGTACATTTTTTGTCAATTTTTTTCCAGAGTCACCACCTACTTTTCCAAAAGTAGGAAAATGAATCTCTTAAAATTATTTTTTATTCTCCCCTATGGAATCTCCTCACTCCAAATTTGAAATTTATATTGTCTCTTTATATGGAAAGGTTGGAACCGAATTTTCTAATGTATTCCCTAGTAGAGTCACCAATTTGTTAGCTCTCAAAAATGCAGGTAAAATACCTCAAGAGGTTGCCAATCTCTTTGTACGTTTCAGGGTAACAAATAAGGCCAAATGGTTTAGAACTTCTTCTCTTCAGGTGCTGCTAGACCTAGGTGGGTGTACCTATATGAATGAAGCCGAGTTAAAGTTGTATGACTTGATTGAATTGATGGATCTATTACAATGGCACAAATGTAATATACGAAAGCTTGCTAACTATTCCTACTCCTAGTATTGAAATTGAGATATGGATGTTTTAATAAGATTTTGTGAAATTCTAAAATGTGGATGGTGTGACCAGTGACTACTTCTGTTGGGCTAATGGAGTCAAGAGGTAAATAATATGTGTTTCCCCTTTTTGGATTAACTCTAGTTGCTAGGCACTTTGAGAATGAGGTTCTATGACTGGCATAAAACTTCACTAAATTTATGACTTGCATAAATTGTGCAGGAATATTTTCTTACCAGGTTCTTCTTCAATTATCCAAAAGAAATCTTTAAATCACTGTGATTCATCCAAAAGAATTTAAATATGACTTGCAAACACCAATTGATTAATTCACACAAAATGGGAATACATTTTGATAAATCAAAAATATACTTGATACGCTGATTTAAATGATTAAAAGACCTCAAGTTGGAGACAACCAGATAAAAATGTAAATAATTGCATCACAACAACTCAACACCAAGAAAGGACTTCACCAAATCTATGCATTCTTCTCCATTATATAATTTTAAAATATTTTACAATTTATACAACATGATATTATGTTTCGGCAATAGTTCACCCTATCCAACTACCTAACCCTACTTATTTCTCCTAAATCTAATGAATCTCCTCTTTTTGATAAAATTTCACTTTACATATAGACATTTCTATTTTAGGGTTACAACCCTTCATATCTTTTCACTACAATGATTCAAAATAAACTATTTAATTAGTTTCCTTTTGGAAAATTAAATATTTTAATTAATTTTCATCATTTTTCTCTTTCGTGAAAAATAAATTTCGGCGATAATCCTTCATTGGAAATTTTCACTTCACTTTTTACTTGTATGTATCTTCAACACACTCTTTGGGTAAAATAATTATCCTTTTAACTTCCTTTGCATTTACCTCTTCGTAATAATAAATTTTGATTTATTATTATTCACTCAAATTTTCACTTCTCCTTTTACGGTACCATATTTAATAAAATATTCTTTCAACAAAAATTACCCACTTCTACCTTCCTTGGTAAAACATCTCACTTGTATCCTTTAGCATAAAAAAATTCCTTGGGTAAAGTAATCACCTCCTTAGAGTTCTCTCATGCAAATTAATATTTACATATGCATTTAATCCATCGGCGAGACATTTTCAAATCTTGGGCAACAACTTTTAGCAATGTTCATTAAACCATTCATCAAAACATCCTGTAGTCTCCCTGATACTTTGAGTCTTACTAACTATTGCAAACTGTATATCATTATAATGTCCCATAGTCTCATCGAAATTTGGAGTCTCACTGATAGTTATCCTTTAGTCTTATGTATCTCTGTGACAATTTTGAGTCAGGGAGATATTCCATAGATTATATTGTCTTACAGAGATACACCCCATGGTATTTTTCTGGTTGCTGAGACACAATTACTTTCTCGCTGATGAAATGATACTTCAATGTGACTCTCATATTTCTCCCTGATGAAATTAGTCTCACTGATAGTTAGTTAATACCACCAAATCCTCTACCCACATAATCTTATTGGCGTGACACATGGGTCAACAAGACTACATGACTTCATCCCGATAGTCATTTGATAGAATCCTTTTATGCTTTGTCGACAAGACTGGATGCAATTGATAAGACTTCACTCCGATGACTTCCAGTCTGGCCGATATATTTCCTTATGCGCTGGTCGGTAAGACATATATGAGTTCGTTATGACTCATTCCGATGATAACTTTCTTGCCGATATAATTTTTCTGTCGCCAAGAAAATGGATTGTGTCCTTCCAATATGCGCTTGTAGATGAATTCGGATCGGTGTGACATCCTTGAATTTTTTCTGATAGACTACAATAGATACACATTAGTAGAAAAAATACATTATGGATCGGGGAGACCCTCACCATCTCTCACCGATATGGATTATATGGTGAAATATTCAGGGCTAGATGGATTTCTGTAGGACCACATGACAAAGTATGAGCAAAAATATTATGAAGAGAGGATTTTTGTGGTTATGGTAAGGACTAATTTGGGAACTCATGTGTATAAATAACTATAAAATTTTCAAAATTTTATAGTTCTAACAGGACTCATTCACCACTAATGGTGAATTAGTCCTCTCCAAAAATTTTGTGAAATCAAAGGTCAATTCTGTAGCTCTAGATCTGCACTTGTCTTCTTATTGGGTTGACGGAATCAAATCTACAGAAAATGGATTGTAGGTTGTCTCCAAGCTTGAAATAGGGTTTAGTTGACTTGAAACACTTTTTTGACTTCTTGATCACCTTTCAACACCTAATTGCTTGAAAAATCTACATACAAAAGTTTGCAAACACACATGTAAAAGGGGAAAAATGGCTAAGGGTTAGGTTATAGGGATTTGTCTTGGTCAAATCCCACTTCAGTGATCAAACCCTTAATGAATAAATGAAATGAAATGAACAAGGAAAGATGAATAAACAACATGCAAATGTCCTAAACTCACTACTACCTTGTTGAAGAAATATGAAGTTATGTCAATGGCTGCGTCAAGATACTTGATTGATGCTTGATTGAATGATGCAAAGTGCTCAAATGAGAATTAATGCTTGGATGAATTAGTGAGTGAATTAGGTGTAAAATGGATGGGAAAAAACTTATTTATACACACTTGTGCCTTAGTAACCCAATGATACCTCATCATAGGTTGACATAAGGTAATTTTGAATAAAAAACTGAAAGAAAATTTGAAATATTTTGAATTTGGAGCCAAGAGGGACTCATTCACCACCCATGGTGAATGGGTCCCACCTTGGACTTGTAAGTGGGTGTCAGAAATTAAGTTGCATTTAATGTTGTTTGTCAAGTTTACATTAAAAAATACACTTAAATAAGCCTTATGAGTGCATAAAGGGGTCAAATAAAGCATAAGAAAGGTGTAAATAATGAAAAAAATCCTAGGAAAGCATGAAATCTTATTACAAGACTTTACACACTTCAAAATAGGACTTGATAAGTGATGAAAAGGTGATTTTTAGGTGAATTGTAATAAAAAGAGTCTATAAATTAAAAGTGTAGAAATGTGTTACAACACTTTAGAACCCAAAAATGTTTGCCTCCTATAATGATTCAAGAACTAGGCCTTCACAACCGTGATTCAAATATTGGACATCTAAACTAAATAGCTATTTCAATCATCATGAAGGTGCATTTAACTTGTCAACCCAGGGATGTGAAATTGAAATGGGTGAGCATAGTATGTCCACTAGAAACCCAAAGTAGCCATTTTCATTCTACAACTAGGAAAAATATGATGCTGGAAGTAAATTGCTTAGAAAGGAATAACATGAATGCTAACCATCAATCAAAAATTACACCAAGCTGAAATGCATGACATAAATGAAAATTTGAATAACAAATAGGGCACTACTCTGCCTACTTTGGTTGCATGAACAATCACAGAATAAAATTCTAGTGGCTGCAGGAACAATCGGTGCTAGATTTTTAACTAATTACTAAGAAACAAGTAATACTAAAATAATGCTAAAATAAAGGAAAAATTACTCAGCAAGTGGGTCCCCTTGGATAAATATCCTCTAAAATTAATGAGAACTCAAATGCTCAAACTCAAAACTTTATTTTATTAATTGTAAATCATGTGTACAAAAGAGTAATATATTTGGATTACTAAAAAACTCAAGAATACAATTACAATATCAAATCATGCAACCTCTAGAAAAGGAGCATCTGATTCTTATTTATACTATCAACTAAACAAGGTAGTCAGCTCCACAACTAGGAGTATTCCATTTAGGGAAAATAGAGAAAGTGGGGCGACAGTTATGCATGCATGGAATTCGGTCAAATGTGCATGTCCAACCGCAGATTTAGTGTTGCAGTAACACATATGTTTGATCAACATCAATAATGACCACTACAAGGCGGTTACATTTGGTTTGCATGAGAAATCTCCTGTTTTCAACCTCCTTTGACCTTTGAATGATTGCCTTGCTGGACATTATGGCACATGCCCAACTGGCAGTGTCTTCCTCAATTTAGCATCCTCAAATTAAATCTGCATGGCAATGTTAGTACATAGAATAATTACATATCTGTAACCACCTTAAGGAATATTCATTAACCAACATGCAAAATTAATATAGATAGTCCATTTAACATGCCATTTATCATTAAAGGCTTGTAGAAATAAGATTAATCCCAATGTTTATAGTTTGAGGAAAATAACATAAAAGTATCAACACTTAATGTCAAAGTCCATGATAACTTCAACAACTAGATCAAAAATTCTACCAAAAAATGAGACCATAAACTAGACTTATAACTCCCCCCAACCTAAGGTATTGCTAGTCATCCAGTAGGGGAAGGACTGTTCTTTTGCTTGGTCAATACTCTAAAATTTGTGGTTGACAATTGTCCCACATCCAAGTGTGTTGTGCGTGAATAATGATCCCAATAGAATCCTCCCATTCTATCCAATCTACTCCATCTCTATTTCTCTACAACAATATCATATTGGTAGAACCTGACGTTCGGTATAGGCCACATTAGGATGGGTGGCTGAAAAGTCAAGGGAAGCTAGAATCACCCCTTTATCCTACCAATGTGAATATATCTATCAATCCTTTTAAGAGTTGCTGCATAGTTCTAGATGGAATGAGACTCAAGCTACTTGAGATCATCAGTTAAGTTGTTCCATCTTTGTGAGAGGTATCGCTTCACGGTTTCCTCTTTTTCTTTTTCCTTTTCCTCATATTCACTATAAACTGCTTCTATCCAAGGCATAATCCTATTACCATAGGTCGATCTCAAAAGTATTCTATGTCATTCCCTAAAAATATCCCCTAGATTCCTTGATTCAACCCTAATGGGCAGAGGGATGTTAGAGTCCAATTGCTTATAAGTCCCATATTGTTGTCCCCAACTAATTTCATTTTGGACCCAAAACATAAATGCCCTTAATTGGACATCCCCAACATACAACAGATTTCAATCATGGTCTTGAGTTATAGCATAATTATGCAAATAAAACTCACACAACAAATTCTTCATTTTAGGGGAAGCAATTCGATAAGCATTGAAAAATTCAACAGGGATCTCAATAGAAGGGTTCAAACATGAGGCAATTCTTGCTAGTCTAAAAGAGAGATATTTTTCCTTCAAATGAAGAGCATAGACCCTTGGAGGGGTCCTACATTCCAAAATCTATGGTACCAAAGGTGCCATATCATCCACATTCTTCTTCAAGGTGGTAATTTATGCATCTTTATCTTCAATTTCCTCATCTCTCTTTTGAATTTCCTTCTTCAATCTTCATTTTTCCTCCTTTCATTCCTCTTCTCTTATTTGAATCTCTTTTCATAAATGCATGGCAACCTTGTGCATTGAAAAATTAGGGGGCTATGTATTTCTACTAGCATCTTCTCTAGCACTAATGCTAACTGCAAGGATTTAGGCTATCCCATCAATTATGGCTGTAGGGGTACTGACTATTCTCCCAATTTGGGCTATTGCTATAGGGACTCCTACTCTTGTTCTGGATTTTTTTACAGGATCTCTTGTTGTAGGACCTCTTGTTGCAGGATTTGTTGCTGCAAGAAGTCCTAATTTTCCTCATACTCTTGATTTTTGACTTGTTCTACAATATTGGCAAGATCAGCCAATGCCATGTTTTCAATTGGTTTAAATATATCCTCTTCCTCAACATTCTCCTACCCCATTAGAGCTTCTATGGCCCCTTGTGATACTTCTCTAGACTTAGGGATTTCTTGCAAAGGCATACCAAAGGATGGCCTAGTTAGTCTTGCTTTCCTAGGAGGGCTCTCATGTTTTTCTTTGGTTGCAGGATGAATAGTGTCAACCTTTCTCTTCTTAGAGCTTGGCACCTCTTTTTTTGCTGGCTACCTTCTAGCCTTTCCTTTTCTCATTACTACTTCCCTCTTCTATTCCCTAGTTTTCATTAGAATTCCAAGTGGAACATCATCATCAGAGTCAGGGGAAGAACTTTCTTTGTCTGAGTGCTCTATCCCATAAGAGCTAATTTCTATAGTTTCTTTTATTGTAGGAGGGTTTACACTCAGGCCTACACTAGAGGTGGAAGCACGAAGAGTGGATTCAACCATGATCAATCTCCTACTAGACCTATGGGGTTGAGGTAAAACCATAGGTTCCAAGTGCTTAGGTCTAATTTGATCAATTTTTATGAATTCTTCCCATGTCATTCTAGATATATCATGTAGAGACTTCTCAACTAGAAATTTAATCAGAAAATGGTGGGAAACAAAATTGTCTCTACCATTTTGGGTCTTGTCCACCATGATTGAGAGAAAGTTGTATAAAATGTTTGGCACATTCATCCTCCTTCCATTCCTCATGTGATTCAAAATCTTGAAGTGCATGGAATGAAAATTTGACTGGTGACCTTCACAGGTGATGTATTATATGACATAAACAACTATCTACTTCCATGGCTTAGGCAGAGACATTCTCTTCATACCTTGTTTATCTATGCTCAGTGGAGGGTCATTCAGCTTTGTAAATGTGACTCTAACCAATCTAGAATCTTTAGAAGCAAGGTAATTTTCACCATCAGCAGGTAACCCTGTAACTTCTACAATTCTTTCTTCAGTTTCTATGATCTCCAACCATTTTACCATGGCCTTCCCTTTAGACAATGTCTAGGAGAACTCTAGTGCAATGTCTTCATCGAAATCATCTAGCTTTAGGAAGTAGTCAATCCACCCGTAGTTTCTAAATTCGGATAGGTAGGGTGCATCCTGCAGTAATACATCATGCACTATGGGTTCATTTTGAATTAACCCACCTCCCATTGTCTTCAATCAAATAGACACTCTACGATTTCCTTCTTGCACTTCCATCTGAAAATCATATTCACCTTCTTGTAACACTTGTTAAGTTTCCAATAACAATGTCAATTGGATTTTCCCTTTTCTAACTTTCCTTTTGTTTGCAACACAACATGAGATATGACAGGGTCAATAATGGCAAGGAAAGAGTAATAAAGGAAAGCTATAATGAAGAGAAATGGCGGTAGTAGTTGGTGTCACTTCACACATGTGAGCCATCCTCTCACTCAAATTTCAAATTGGCTTAATTTAATTTTTTTTGATGTAGACCAACATGGATTGACACGTGGGAAAAATATTAATATCTTTTTCCTTTCCCCAACCTAACTTTGGACATGCATCCACACATGCAGACTGATGATTTGATAGGGTAGGGAATATTGGCATGCTATGGTGAACATCCATACTAATGTACAACAATTCAATGAATGCACTTAAAGAAAATTAAGATATAGAAATTAATGCGCACATACCTGAATGTGTGGAGGATTTTTTGCAAAGATCATGGAGAAAGTACCACTCACCTTTTTAGGAAATAAGTTGAGAAATTAATGAAGATAATGTGGGATGAGGTGGAGTGGAATGAAGTAAAGTAATGGAAGAGAGAGAAGGTGGAAATAGATGGGCGGATGGGTGAAGAAATGGACTCCCATAGAAGTGGAAGTCTTTATTATGACAAGTACGTACCTTAATTAGCTAGAAGGAGGGACACTAGGTCCACTTCCTTCAACTATAGGAAGCTTGGATGCTGCATGTAGAGTGAATTGTTGAAGGAACTCCTCCTTGGAAATTGGCATGTGATACAGTCTGAGGCAATGAGCATTGACAAGCAGCTTACATCTGACTGGGTCAATAGTAATGAGTTGTACAACACCATTAGGGAATACTTTAGCAACCTCATATGGTCCTAGCCACCTTGTCTACAATTTTCCTGCATTGTCGTATTATCTTGAGTCATAGAGCATGGCCTAATCTCCTAGTTTGAATTTCTTGTGCTTGATGAATTTGTGATGCCACTTGATTATTTGATTCTACACTACCTTTGTGTGATGTAGGGTTGCTCTTCTCATCTCATCCAAAGAATTTAGCTGCATGATTCTTTCTTTCCATGCATTAGAAATATCCATCCCCAAATCTACTATTTTCCTAAGAGTCTTGTGTTCAAATTCAATGGGAATCATAGCTTTCTTTCCATCCAACAACTCAAATGAAGCTTGTAGTTGTTTTCTAGGTATTTTTGTAGGCCTAAATAGCTTATGGTAATCTATTTTCCCAATCCTTTCTATGGACAACTATTGTCTTGGTTAGAATAGCTTCAATTTCTGTTTTGTTCACCTCAACTTTTCTATTAGCCTGGGGGTCATAGTGAGTATACTTTCTATGCCTTATGTTGTACTCATTAACTAGTGCTACAACAAGGGTTGATGTGAATTGAGCCCCTTGATCAATCACTATCTCTCTTGGAACTCCATGCCTTGTGAAAATCTCCTCATAAAGAAATTTTGTAACCTTGTTAACTCTTGCATGCTTCATGGCCTTAACTTCTACCCATTTTGTTACATAATCAGTGCATACCAAGATATAAGACTTACCGTTTGATGGAGGGTCAATGGGTCCTACAAAATCTAATCCCCACTTGTTAAAGGGAGTGATTACTACTTGAGGATAAAGTGGCATCTCATTAGATTTGGTCGGCCTGCCCATTCTTTGGAATCTATAACATTTTCTTGTATACCTTCCTACATACTTTGTGGAGTGTTGGCCAGTAATAGCATGTGTTCAAAATATTCATTGCTATCCTTTTGGCTACAAAATTTCCTCCACATGGTTTGTTGTGGCATGCATGCAAAATATCATATGTATCATCTTCTCTCACACATCTCGTCATGACATGTTCTGGTCCAATATAAAACAAACATCCAACAATCCAAGAGAAAGGAAAAGCTTTTTCAATGAGTTCCCTTCTCTCTTTTGGAGAGAAGTGAGGTGGAACCCTACCTATGAATAGATAGTTGGCTATGCTTACATACCAGGGTGTTTGTACATTGATAGAGAATAGACGCTCATCAGGGAAAGAGTCATATATGGCCTAATTATCTTTTGATGTAGTCATCCTTGAAAGAAATCTGCAACAACATTGGCCTTCCCTAACTTCTTGAGGCATTCTTCCTTGATTGCCTTGCCATAGATTGGAACATCCTTTATGGCTTGGAATAGAGGGATTTGGACACATATATGCTTCAGCTGATCCAATATATCAAAAGTTGTATCCTCTTTTTCTTCCTTCTTCTTGGTAACTTCCAATCTCCGAGGAAATGGCGGTTCTTGTTTAGTTTTCTTGACTTGGATTGGTTCAAGATTTTTAGGTGCACTTGGTTAAATGGGGTCATTCAAAGGTTCCTCCTCCTCTTCCATAGGAAGCTCAGTGATAATGGGATTGGAAGGGGTTGGTAGAGTAGTCCCTGGACGTAAGTGGATGTCACTTACGCTTACAACATATGTGGGGAATTGATTTGAATAAGTAGAGTATGCAGGCTACTATTGTGGTTTGTTATTGGGATTGGGTGTGGGATGAGCTGGTAGCTGAGTAGGTTTACGTGCATTTGAGCTTGAATTATCAAGTGGATGCATTATAGCAGGTTGTTGGGGTTGAGAATGTGGTTGCATGTAACTAGTTGTCTGGGTAGGCGATTATTGTCTTCCCCTCCATTGATTTGTTTGCTGCCAATTTATTGGAGGGGGCTGCCAATGCCCTTGAAATTGCTGCCAATTCCCCTAAGGTTGCTATCACTAGGGTGGAGAATTTTGATGATTGGGCCAAGCAATTGTAGGGTTACTCCAAGGTTGTGGTGGATATCCTCCATATTTGGATGGATATGGGGGCTTCCATTGGTTTCCAGATGAATAGAAATTGAAATATGGCCCAACATAAGAGAGTGGATCTAGTGGCATACCTTGTCTTGGAGCCCAAGGCCTCCTTTGTACAACATAGTAGAATTGGTCTTCTTCAATCTAGATTGGTTTGAACTTGGGTGAAATTTGGTTTCCTTTATTATTGGCTACCATCTTTTATCTGCAATCCTTCTTTTGTTTGCAATGAGGGCAATACTTTGCCAACATTGCCTCCACCTCCTCTAGCTTCTTCTTGGCCTGAAGTGTATCTAGCTGAGTAGCTAGATTGTTTATAATGTCTTTCTTGAATTCTACTAGCAAATGAGTAATATTCATTCTTGAAACTCCATCGGTAGTTGACATACCCATGGAAGATTGGTAAGTTATCCCTTTCTTTGAAGCTGCCCTAGAGTAGTTCTAACATATTTTCTTGATATCTTCCCAAGGAACTTGGGAGATATCTCCTCCTCCCATCAAGTCCAAGGCATTAGTGCAGCTGTCATTGATTCCTCTCAAGAAAAGAAACTTTTGTGATTCTTCATTGAGTGTATGGTGTGGAGATTTTTATAGGAAAAACAAAAACCTTGCGATATAATCTTCCAGGCTCTCATTTTCCTTTTGCTGCATCTTGAAAATGTCACCTCCTCTCATGTCATTGCCCCTACAATATTAGTTGTATTTCTCAATGAATTTTGTCATCATGTCTTCCCAAGTTTCCACAGTATCTCTACCTAGGCTCATGAACCATCTTAATGCAGCTTCTTTCAGAGTGGTAGGTAATAGCTTAAGTCTATGCACATCGGTGGTATAATCATAACTCATGTAGAGTATGTCAAACTCAAACAAAAAGGTATTAGGATCTTCTGTAACAAGTCCATAAAACTTGGGGAGTGCTAAAGCAGGGATGTTTTTGATGTTGTCAACTTCATTTTGATGGGAAATGGGGAAAGGAAAATCTTGTTGGTTATGTCTGTTCCTATTTGCATCACCCATGCCTTCTTGATGTAGTTCCAAAGCAAAGGGGTTCTCAAGCTGATTTTGGTCTTTAGAGGAGACTTCAGATCTAGTCAAATTAGGAAATGCATTAGCAAAGGGGTGTGGATATTCTTCTTCTCTTCTCTTGGAAGGTTTTTATATTCAACTAGCTAGAATGTATTAGGATTGTTAGGAAGGAATCTCCCATAAGCATCCCTTCTCCTTCCAATATGCATGCGGTATCACTCACTATCAACCAACTCACACAAAGAATTGGTAAAGAATAAGGGGGGTTGTCATTACTTCCTAAATGAGGGCATACTAAGAACAAATTTTAGAAACACTACAACATGAAAAACTACCAGTGACTCCAAAGAACTCCCTAGTTTGACATGATCCCCGACAATGACACCAAAAATGTTTTCCTCCTACAATGATTCAGCAACTAGGCCTTCATAGTCGTGATTCAGAGATTGGACATCTAACCTGAATAGCTATTTCAATCATCATTAAGGTGCATTTAACTTGTCAACCCAGGGACATGAAATTGAAATGGGTTAGCATAGTATGTGCACTAGGAACCTAAAGTAGCCATTTTCATTCTACAACTAGGAAAAACATGACACTAGAAGTAAATTTCTTAAAAAGTAATAACATGAATGCTAACCATCAATCAAAAATTACACCAAGCTGAAATGTATGACATAAATGAAAATCTAAGCAACAAACAGGGCACTACTCTATTTTCTTTGGCTGCAGGAATAGTCACAAAATAGAATTCTAGTGGTTGCAGGAACAGTCGGTGCCAAATTTTTAACTAATTACTAAACAAAAAATAATACTAAAATAATGCTAAAATAAAGGAAAAATTACTCACCAAGTGGGCCCCCCTTGGATAAATATCCTCTAAAACTAATGAGAACTTAGATGCTCGAACTCATAATTTTATTTTATTCATTGTAAATCATGAGTACAAAAAATTAATATATATGGATTACTAAAAACTCAATAATGCAATTAAAATATCAAATCGCACAACCTCTAGAAAAGGAGCATCTGATCCTTATTTATACTATCAACTAAAAAAGGCATTCAACTCCACAAGTGGGAGGACACCATTTAGGGAAAACAAAGAAAGTGGGGTAGAAATTATGCATGCATGGAATCCATTCAGACGCGCATGTCCAACCGCATATTTAGTGCTGCAGTAACACACACGTTTGCTCAACATCAATAATGACCACTACAAGGTAGTTATGTTTGTTTTGCATGAGGAATCTCCTACCGTCAACCTCCTTTGACCTGTGAACGATTCCCTTGCTAGACGTTATGGTGCATTCCCAACTGGTAGTGTCTTCCTCAATTTAGCATCCTCAAATTAAATCTACATGGCAATGTTAGTATGCACAATAATTGCATATCTATAACTACCTTAAGGAACATTCATTAACCACATGCAAAATTAATATAGATAGTCCATTTAACATGCCATTTATCATTAAAGGTTTACAAAAATAAGATTAAGCCAAATGTCTATAGTTTGAGGAAAATATCATAAAAGTATCAATACTTAATGTCAAACTCCATTATAACTTCAACAACTAGATCACAAATTCTACCCAAAAATTAGACCATAAACTAAACTCATCAACCTTCACAAGACACCATATTTTGAATATTTAGGACTTAATGTGAAGGGTATGTGCAGGATCATGATGGGCCAAACAAGCCCTTAAGTGGCAATGAAAATTCAAAACAATTAGAGTGAGGCAACTTGACATAAAAATTTGAATAAGTTATCTATATTATTTCAAAAACATGTAAGAATAGATTCTATGGGAAATTGAATATAGTTTCTAAACTACTAGGTTTATTTTTTAAAAAACAAAATCTATTTGGTGAAAATTTGAAATTTCAATGCAGTATTACTTAAATTTCAGGAAAAAATTAAGAAATAGGTGTCTGTCTGACCACCCTAACCATAATAAAATGATAATATTTTCTTATGAGATTTTAGATGTAAGTAGAGGACTCATGTCTGGATGTGACACATATTTTTTTGTAATTTTTTTCCAAGTAAATAATTAATTATGAATTTTTTATTACAACTTTTTAAAAATATAAAAACTGTGATGTCCACCACCTTAACTTGGTCAAAATTTCATGAAATTCATTTTTTTTTTAAATCCTATAGTATGCAAATCATAGAATGTGACACATGTTTTGGATTCAAAAAATATGATACCGTTTTAAAGTTATAAATGTTTTACAATCAGCCTATCAATCAGGACTTTAGTCATAATTCTAATAGAAAATAAATAATAATAATCTATTAAATTCAAAATAAAACATAATTTATATTGTCAAAAAGCTGAGAATCTCCTCTACAAACCCTTTTCATTTTATCAATTTTGGCTAAAAATAAAGTCATCAGCCACATGGGCGAAGTTCAGAAAAATAAAGTAAACTGTTAAACACGCTTTTTGTGTTGAATTTTTAGGATTGGTATCTCCTAACCAAATACCAAAGCAAACTCGAGCCTATTCCCTAGGCAATGAATTTTGTGTCAGACATACCGGATATCGGATTTGAATCGGATATCCAATTTGAATCGAATATCCGATCTATTTACATAGCATTTTAAAAAATGTCAAGACTTTATAACATATGATTTAACATATGCAATATATCTTATTTGTAGTTTATAGTTTATTTTAATATATTTAGTTTAGAATATACAATTTGGTTTATATATGATTTTTAAATAGTTTATAGTTTATAGTTTATGTTAATATATCTAGTTTAGAATATACAATATTATTTATAATTTAATATATAATCTCTTACAAAACTATACAATATATAATATATTATATTATTATGTATAATATATTTAAATATTATTTCTATATTTTAGTTAATATATATATTACTAATATATAAGATATTTAAATATTATGTCTCTCCCCCTCTCCCTCTCCCTCTCTCTCCCTCTCCCT